>CM048745.1:113524898-114059898 GCA_026315105.1 Locusta migratoria
CACTGGTAAGCATTTCCGGAGTTATGGTGAGGCAGTGGCGTCGGATGTTGTCTTTCAGCATCCCTCGAGATGTCGGTCGATCACGATACACTTGCGACTTCAGGTAACCTCAAAGCCAATAATAGCACGGACTGAGGTCTGGGGACCTGGGAGGCCAAGCATGACGAAAGTGGCGGCTGAGCACACGATCATCACCAAACGACGCGCGCAAAAGATCTTTCACGCGTTTAGCAATTTTTTTTTTTTTTTTGTTCTAATAAAACCCCATGTCAGTCCAAGCATGTGTGGCAATGTTTGCCTCTCTATGTAAATTATTCCGTGATTTATTAATTTTTCAAATTTAAACTGACTTCTTGATCACCCAGTAAATTACCAACGAATGGAATGAAATACCGCCAAATTCTTTGGGTTTAAAATCTTGACTAATAATAGCCAGCAGATAAAATAAACTTTGAATGTCCATCTTGGTCTTACTAGTACATGACTGCATAATTATTAATAAATAGGCCAACACAAACTTCAGCCGTGAATTCTATAAATCCTTTATTACTAGTTTCGGCCACTCATTGCTACCATCTTCAGACCGCTGCTTAGTTGAATACCATAACATAATCAGGTTCTATATCTCGTACGTAGACCCATCTTTTGTAATTGACTAACCAAGTTGCAGTATAGGTATCAGCGGACGACTTGTTTAGGCAGGTATAAAAGACGGATCTACGTACGAGATCAGTTGTATGGACGCTGGTTATGTTTGGCAGTCAAATAAGTCTGAAGATGGTAGCAATGAGTTACCGAAGATACTAATACAGCGCTTATTAACGGCTGAAGTTGTGTATTGGCCAATGTATAAATAAAATAATAATGATCAACCAACAGAGAATAGAAGAATAGATAGACCAAAAAGAGATAAATACATAGGCGTTCCTATGTGAGTGGCCCTGGGGTTGGATTCGGCCTTCTCTCGTGCGAAACATGCAAAAATCAGATTCTGAGGATCACGTTTTACGATCGTAGAAACGGATCACCCGCGCTACTACTGTAATAACCTTAGGTTGAGTTCCTTACCTACAAACTTCGATAACCATAATTGCTTTACACACTTGTGAGAAAAATAACTTGCGAAATTAATATAAATTGCATTGATTAAAGTAGGTCAGTTACAGCACCATTCATGCCAGTATTGGAAATAATCTTTAATCTTGACTCATTCCACATGTATCCTGCCTGGCGAATCTAATTAGCTGTCACTATCTCCATTTGAAGTCTCTATGGCGACCAACGAGGTCCGCCATGTTTGAGGCAAATTGAACTGGCGTACGCCTTGTTATTTGGGGTATCGGCGTACAGCTAGTATGAAACACCGACCAGGGAATTTTACCTATTTACAGTTCCACGTTTTAAATAAAGATTGGCGATTTAATACCGATGTTCATCAAGTTCTATCAGACTTTTTCGAAGCTGCGAATTGACGAGCCTGGTAGTAAATTTCCTAAAAATGCGGTAATGAAATATCACGAACCTGTCAGTAATACACTTCCATTTCGAAGTATAACAATTATCTGAGGTTTGCAATAACAACGAAAGTGCCAGTGCGAAAATATTTGTGTTAATTTTAATGCAAGTATATGGTCTAAACGAGTTGCGAAACATACAGTGAACATTAATTGTTATGACGAACAATCATGGTCATAGATTTGCATTTGCTGTTAAAGTGTTGTAACAGCTTCTTTCAGAAAGTGTAACACACGCTTATCTTGTGTTTACTAAACCTATTAAGCCAACAAACTTATCTGTTAAAGGGTCTGGTTGTAAACTTTGGTGGACGAAATTTTACAAAGATGAAAGTGAGAGCAAAATACTGCTGTTAAAAATGGGCCTACGTCATCTCCACAAAAGCATTCCACGTCGAAATGAGGTGTCGTTGATAACTTTCCTTGTTGCCATGTTGAAACAAGTAGCGTTTGGTACGTGAAATTTGAGTACAAAGACGAAAGTGACAACAGAATATTGCAACAAAAATGCGGTTGGGCCAACCGACAAAAAAAGCATTCCACGCCGAAATAACGTATCATTAATAACTCTCGTTGTTGCCACGCTGAAATAAGTACATATTTGTTACGAAGAACACAGACATAAACAAGGAAAAAACTGTGGCTGGCACTTCTGCTTCCACACTTTGCACTGGTTGCATGCCAACTATGCTCTATCAAGTATTGCCAACAACAACTGAAAATATTTTGAAAGAAGGTGTAGACACTCATCGACCACAGGAAAGAAAAAAGAAGAATTTTTTTTTTTTTTTTTTTTTTTTTTTTTTTTTTTTTTTTTTTACGATGTATACTTCAAGAGAATTGCAGGATAAGTCATCTGAAGCTTCACTTTTGAGGCAGCTAAGTGCCATTAGCCAGGAATTTTATGTGAGTATAGACAGACTAAGATCAAACAAAGCAAAACATTTGGTGTTCTTACACAAAGTACTTGGCGTTTAATCATTTCGATTTGTGCATTTAAATGCTGAACACACTTTAGGCATATTTCAGCAGTAAAAATTGTACAGGCGATACGCACTAACTATAATATAAAATACAACACTTCAAGTGTACTGACCACCAAAATATAGAGGCCGAGTTTACAGAGGTTGCTGGAAAGAAGTTCGTGTGTTAGCCACTCTATGAAACTTAAGCTCGTTCGTTGATGGCGACAGATATAATTAGCAGACTCCATTGGGTATCTTCTACAAACACACACACAATCATGTATAAATACTGAATAGCCAATGAAACTGGTACAGCTGCCTAATATCTTGTTGGGCCCCGCGAGCAGACAAACTGCCGCGACACAACGTGGCACGGGCTCGACTAATGTCTGAAGTAGTGGTGGAGCGAATCGACACCATGCATCCTGCAGGGCTGTCCTAAATCAGTAAGAATACGAGGGGGAAGGAAGGAATCGAGGTGTGAGTTTAACGTCCCGTCGATGTCATGGTCATTAGAGAGGGAGCTTTACCTCACTGGGTAAGGATGTGGTGGGAAATCGGCCGTGCCCTTTCAAAGGAACAATCCCGGCATTTGCCTGGAATGATTTAGAAAAATCACGGAAAACCTAAATCCGAATAGCCGGAGGTGGATTTGAACCACCGTCCCTCCGAATGCGAGTCCAGTGTGTTACCACTGCGCCACCTCGATCGGTAGTACGAGGGGATAGAGATCTCTTCTGAACAGCACGTTGTTGCAAGGCATCCCAGATATGCTCAATAATGGGGAGTTTGTTGGTCACTGGAGGTGTTTCAGAAGAGTGTTCCATGAGTCATTCTGTAGCAATCATGGACGAGTGAGGTGTCGCATTGCTCTGCTGGAATTGCCAATGTCCCTCGAAATGAATACAGGTGATCAGCCAGGGTGTATACGTATGTGTCACCTGTGAATCTAGACGTACTAAGGTTTCCATATTACTCCAAATGCACATGTCTCACACCATTACAGGGTCTCTGGCAGCTTTAACACTCTCCTGCTGACATGCAGGGTGCATGGATTCATGGGGTTGTACACGTCCATCTGTTCGATACAGCTGGAAACGAGACTCATCAGACCAGGCAACATGCAACACGTTTCCAGTCATCAGCGGTCCATTTGCTGTGCTGACAGCCCCAGGCAAACCGTGCAGTCAGGACGGGTATGCAAGTGGGTCTTCACCTCCGAAAATCCATCGATTATGTTTCATTGAATGGTTCGTACAATGACACTTATTGGTGGCCCAGCTTTGACATCCTCAGAAATTTGATGAACGGTTGCACTTCTGTCAAGCAGAATGATTCTCTTCAGTCGTCTTTCGCCCTGTGGTTGCAGGAACTTTTCCCGGCCACAGCGATGTAGGTGATTTGATGTTTTAGGTAATTTCTGATAATCACGGTGCATACAAGAAAATAATCACCTCATCGTTACTTCGGAGATAGTTGTGACCCATCTCTCGTGCGCCGTTTGTAACACCTCGTTTACACGCAAGTAAATCGTGATAACCTGCCACTGTAGCAGTAACCTAGTGGAAAAGCTGGACTCTATAGATGGCAATTTCCGCAATTACAACGTAAGGAACTTCTAAAAGACGTTCGCAGGTCGCATCTGAGGATACACACCACCAAACCTCAGCTTCAGAAAAAGTGACGGAAAATTGGCAGTGTGGGATAAGGAGAACTGCAAGGTGCTGGCACAGTACTTCGCAGAACTTCTCAACTGCTCAGAACCCACAGAGAGATTCCCAGATAAAAAAAAACCACAGACAGACACACAGACTCATTGACCCCGAGACAAGAGGAAGTTCCCAAGTATATTCTCAAACTCAAAAATAAGAGGACATTGCGAAGATTGCAAAGTGGCCGAACTACTGAACCTCGTACCAAACTCACTCAGAGACCTGACATTGATCATCACAGACATATGGACATCATACAAGTTACCGGACGATTCGAAATGTGCACTGATTCACCCACTGCACAAAAAGGGCGACCCAACAGATGTAAACAATTACAGGAGCACTCACTAATAAAAGTCGCATACAAAGTGTTCTCAGCGTGTTTACTCCAGAGGACACAGGACCAGCTGGAGCACAGGTTCGGCGAGTTCCAAGTGGGCTTCCACCCTGGTCGCTCCTATGGATAACAGATCTTGAATCTGAAGCCTACCCTGAAAATCAAAGCCCTCAGGAACACTCCAGATATATGCACCTTCGTTAACTTCAAGAATATTGTACAACATCCTACACGAATAAGGTTTGGACGGCAAGACACTGCGACTGATCAAACCAACACTGACAGACACGACATCTAAGATGAAATTCAGGGGGGAAATATCGGAACCCATTCAAATCAAGATAGGCGTTAGCCAAGGTGACGGACTCTTGCCGCTCCTCTTCAACATAGTGCTCGATAAAGTCATCAAGAAGTGATCTGAAAATAAAAGAAGCTAGTGCTACCAAAGGACAAGCTAGATGATGGCTGTCTGGTCTTCACGGACGATCTGGCACTTGTCACGGATAACGAAACCACAGCAAACAGAAGTACTCAAAGAGTGCGCGGGAAAAGTAGAGCTGCTGATCTCCTTTCTGCACGAAACTAAAGATACCAAATTTGAACACAAAGTATAGTAAGACTAGCTTAACGCCCGCTGCTTCGCATGCGTAGGCTGGTTGGTCTGCATCAGTTGTTTTTCCCTCTTAGTATAAATTTTCATAGATATAGCTCAAGTACTATCATAATGAAATGTGATACTACTTGTTGCCGTGGCAGAGTGGCCGTGCGTATTGAGGCGCCATGCTGCGGCGAGCGCTGCTGTGCGCCGTCGGGGGTTCGATTCGCCCCTTGGGCATGGGTGTTTGTGTTGTCCTTAGCATAAGTTAGTCTAATTTTGTTTAAGTTAATTAGTTTGTAAGCCTTAGGGACTAATGAGCCCGTAGTTAAGTCTCTTAAGATTTAGAAACATTTGAACAATTGATTTTACTACTTGCAAACCGCTATGGCACACCTTAATAGTTGAATTTCGAAAAATACCCTAACATGTGCCTTTTAAATTCCAACCAAGTATGCAAATATCTTTTTTTTTAATTCTGGGTTCAAAATTCACCCCCTAAATAATTTATTTTCTGAAAATACCGAAACATCTTTTTAATTCCGACGTAGTAAACATACACTAATTTATGTTGTTGTGGCTTTAAAATTGCCTTAATAGCGAAAGATTTTCGAAAAACATCCCAATTTAACCCCTTGGTGGTTGAATTTCCAAAAATATCGAAACACGTATTTTTTAAATTCTAATCAACAATACAAATATCAATTTTTGCAGCTATAGCTTCAAAATTGTCTTAATAGCAACGTGTTTTCAAAAAGAATTTTTCATCCCCTATTTTACCCTCTTACTTGTTGAATTTCCAAAAATACTAAAACTCGTGACGAAGATCCCATATCCAAGTTTCGTAGTTATAGCTTAAAATTTGAGTTAACAGCAACATATTATTTAAAATCAATTTTTTGCGTCCCCTATTTTACCCCCTTATTGGTTGAATTTCAAAAAATGCCGAAACACGTGTCTTTTCAAATTTAACCCTGAATTAAAATCCGAAATTTTGTCAGCCGGGACATTGCCTTTTATATAGAGAGATGAACAGGATTGCACACATTAAGTACCTAGGTGAAGTGATCGAACCGTCAGGAAAGGAGAAAATCGCACATAACAGTAGAGTATTGAAAATGAAGAGATATTTATACAAAACACAGAATATTTACAATAAGAAATGTCTTTCCACCTTCCCCAAAATTCGTCACTACAAAACTGAGCTCCTATACGCAAATGAGGCTACGATGTTACACACAAAGACCGACCTTGAGATCATCCTCAAACAGTAAGGAAAACTCATTAGGAAAATTATTGGACCAAGACTTCACTCCAACATCGCAGCAGACATTAGGCAACTAAAATTTTATGGACACATCAACAGGCTTCCAAAGACCAGACTCACCAACAGACACCTATACACCTCAGGTACATCCAGGGTCTTAATACCAATACTCCCTCGATGATATAAGTCAAAATTTATCTGGAAAGGGCACATACAGGATGTTACAAAAAGGTACGGCCAAACTTTCAGGAAACATTCCTCACAAACAAACACAAAAAATATGCTATGTGGACATGTGTCCGGAAACGCTTAATTTCCATGTTAGAGCTCATTTTAGTATTTACGGATGAGGCTTCATTCCAAAGTGATCAAATTGTAAATTTTCACAATCAACATGTGTGGGCTGACGAGTATCCGCACACAATTGTGCAAATTGACAGATTTTCTGTGAACGTTTGGGCAGGAATTGTTGGTGATGTCTTGATTATGCCTCATGTTCTTCCACCTACGCTCACTGGAGGACGTTATCATGACTTCATACGGGATACTCTACCTGTGCTGCTAGAACATGTGCCTTTACAAGTACGACACAACATGTGGTTCATGCACGATGGAGCTCCTGCACATTTCAGTCGACGTGTTCGTAAGCTTCTCAACAACAGATTCAGTGACCGATGGATTGGTAGAGGCGGACCAATTCCATGGCCTCCACGCTCTCCTGACCTCAACCCTCTTGACTCATTTATGGGGGCATTTGAAAGCTCTTGTCCACGCAACCCCGGTACCAAATGTAGAGACTCTTCGTGCTCGTATTGTGGATGGCTGTGATACAATATGCCAATCTCCAGGGCTGCATCAGCGCATCAGGGATTCCATGCGACGGAGGGTGGATGCATGTATCCTCGCTAAAGGACGACATTTTGAACATTTCCTGTAACTAAGTGTTTGAAGTCACGCTGGTACGTTCTGTTGCTGTGTGTTTCCATTCCATGATTAATGTGATTTGAAGTAATAAAATGAGCTCTAACACGGAAATTAAGCGTTTCCGGACACATGTCCATATAATATATTTTCTTTCTTTGTGTGTGAAGAATGTTTCCTGAAAGTTTGGCCGTACCTTTTTGTAACAGCCTGTATAGATTCAGCGGTCATCACAGACAAAGTCGTCTTTAGACACAAGGTGTACAACTGGGAAATGGTGTCAGAGAAAACAGCACCTAAAGCACAAAGACCAGAGTGAACTAAAAGAAAGGAAGAGAGGCTTTAGTGAAAAAATGAAGGAATACTGGAAGAACAGGAGGAACAAATAGTCATGAATGTTTCACGTGGTCTGTCCCATTTCGGTATAGATGCTTACCACTGATGTATGAGTAAAATAATAGATTTACACACCGCTGTAATATGTAGAACGTACGTCGGAGGAGTATATTCGTGATGTCATCGCCCTTTGTTGTGAAGTTGGTAAGAGTCATGTCGTGAGTCAGACAGTGAAGCAAGACGTCTACAAACAGTGTGAAGCACGAGCACGTTAGAAAGCCTATTCACCAAGTGAATGCATTTGGCCGGCCGCGGTGGCCGAGGAGACTGAGGCGCTCCAGCCACGGTGTGCAAGGCCACTACGGTCGGGGGTTCGAATCCCCCCTCGGGCATGGATATTTGTGCCGTCCTAGTTCGTAAGTAGTTCATAAGTAGTATGTAAGTTTAGGGACTGATGACCCCGCAGTTAAGTCCCTTAAGCTTAACAAACTTGAACATTTTTGAATGCATTTGACACACTTCGTGAAGCGTGGTGGTCGTATCGGGCACCTGCCAGGCACGTGGGCCATGCAGATGTCACAGCCAAAGGCGACATAGCACGTAGTCACGTGGTGGAGCTTCGGGTCGACCGAGGAACACCACACAGAGGGAGGACTGCCATGTAATGCAGGATCCCACGACCTCGCCACCAGCCGTCCTCGAGCATGTACTGGAGACCTTACAACATCCCGAGACTTCCCGTACAGTGTAAGGATGACTCACACCTGATGTAGTGGGGTTCTATGCCCCAGGCGTCGGTTTCCATTAACACCAATGTCGACGTTTGGTGTGGTCCCGTGCCCGGTAGGTATTGATAAAGGACGAGTACCTTTGCATCATGTTCAGTGATGAGTTTCCTGAGTTTGGCGGCGTAAAGGGCAGAGGGCACATCCTGGAAATATGGTGTGCGTCCTACTGTCATGAATGAAGACTTCACACAAGAAGTTGATGAGACAATTGGCCAGAACAGGCACTTCACTGATGACAAGCTGCATCATAAATTTCCACAAGTTCCAAGATCAGTACTTCATCACATTGTTACTGAAAAAATTCACTTAAAAAAAGGAAAAGTGACGGTCAGTTTTAAATGCAGGATTCAAGCAAATGATTAAATGTTCATGATGAACATGTAGAAAAGTGAAAAACTTGAATATTGCAGTGATACGATTTGTGAGTTTGACAATAGTCCCATCAATCGAATCCATTTGTGTACAGCCGCTCACCCAAAATGCAACACCAAGAAGAACCAGAGATATCACAGTCAGATTCATTTGCAAAGATCACATGAAAATATAGTCTCGTGTGAAGTGAGGTAGATGATCAGATCAGTGATGAGTGTTGCTGTCACTGCTACTGAATCAAATTGGCTCTGAATGTGTTCTTATATTATAAAAGTCGATTCTGCTTTCATATGTCGCCAATGTTTATTTGGTGTAGCAGCACATGTTGTTACAGTTATTTAGAACTGTGATCAGAACCATGTTTGTGCTAATAAGCAAATAATTATTTTGAAAAAACTAAAAAAAAACTAAAGTTTGTGGTAATTTTTACTATTTTTTCGGCGAAATTTTGTAGAACAATTTAAATTTTGTACAGAGAACTCCAGAACTATTGCATATCTGTCTAGAACGCTGAAAAAAATTACATTTTTGAAAAAAGGGTTGCCAACTTCACAGCTATCCCACTATTCAGAATTGCGATATGTCACGAAATTCTGCAGAACTGGTTAACTTTTGTACAGAGAACTCTATAACTACAGAAGAACTACCCAGAACTCTGAAAAAATGTATATTCCACATAAAAGGGGTGCCAACTTCACTCGACTCTGGTGCAGTTTTGTGTAGTTTATGTGCCTCAATTAGGCAATTAGGTCATGAACTATTATCTGGGCAAAAATATATCATTAGGATTTTCTGCATAACTCTTTGAGAGCTACTTAGAGCTGTGATCAGAACTATGTTTACGCTTATAGGCAAATAATTATTTGGAAAAAAAACTAAAATTTGTTATAATTTTTTGTAATTTTTTCGCGAATTTGTGCAGAATTATTTAAATTTTGTACAGAGAACTCTAGAACTATTGCATATCTGCCTAGAACTCTGAAAAAATGCACATTTTTTAGAAAAGGGGAGCTAACTACACAGTAGCGTGTAAATGGATTCCCCATTATTGCAATTATCTTATAAATGAAGTATAATCTGCACAGAAAAATGTCTTTAGGATTTCCTGTAGAACTCTTTGAGAGCTATTTAGAACTGTGATCAGAACTATGTTTGTACTAATAGGCAAAAAATTATTTTGAAAAAACTAAATTTTGTGGTAATTTTTGGTATTTTTTCGGCGAAATTTTGCAGAACTATTTAAATTTTGTACAGAGAACTCCAGAACTATTGCATATCTGTCTATAACTCTGAAAAAAATGTACATTTTCCAAAAAAGGCGTGCCAACTTCACAGGACTGTTCCATCGACAAAGTCAACGAACAAAAGCGTCTCTGACCGAAATACTACACTACTCAAGGTTAAATCTAACTTTGACACTGTAACTCGACTTCTTTATATTGATTTGAGTTTGGTGTTAATTCGCCGAGGATGAAAAGGCTCTAAATTTTACTTAGCTTGCCTGTATGAAAGGTAGGTTGGTATACCTGATAATTTTTCGTAATAAGATACTGTCTCTTATTTAACTTGATACACTGCGTCATATTTATATTTTTCTGGTTCTATTTGTTAATTTAAGAATTTTGTAATGATTGAACATGAAGATTCTTTTTCTCAGGGGCTTCTTCTACTTTGATAAGATAATTCATTATAGTCGACAAGATCGACTGGAGAGTCTCCGCAAGAGCAATGTGTTATTTTAAATGTGTTTATCTCCGTCAACAGTTGCAATATAATTGTTTAATTACATGTTTCGTTCACTTGGATCATCTTCAGATCTAAAAAAACAAAAGTAAAATAGAAATGTACAATTTGATAAACTTATCGAGGGTTTCTTGAACAATAGTTAATTTATACATAAACGGAGAGATTTTTCTCTACCTTATAGTTGTGTCCGCAACTCGTCTGGCTGAGTACTAATTGGTACTGACTTTTACAGTTTGATGTAGGCACTTATAATTTGGTTTCAGGTGGTAGTGCCTACATCAAACTGTAAAAGTCAGTACCAATTAGTACTCAGCCAGACGAGTTGCAGACGCAACTATAAGGTAAAGAAAAATCTCTCCAGTTATGTATAAATTAACTATTGTTCAATTAACCCTTAGTAAGTTTATCAAATTGTACATTTCTATTTTACTTTTGTTTTTTAGATCTGAAGATGATCCAAGTGATCGAAACATGTAATTGGACAATTATATTGCAACTGTTGACGGAAATAAACACATTAAAAATGATAATATTTGAATTTTTTAAATCCCTGTAGTTATGTTGAACCAGTTAGAAAAGAAATAGTTTATGCCTGATTTTATCATGTGATTGAGCTTGCAGATTAGATTTTAGGCCAAGTTCCTTTTACTAGGTAGCTGATAAATTATTCTTCCACATACATTCAGCGATCTATTGAAAGTCATATTATCTATGTGATGAAGGGTTCTAATTATTGAATGATTTTAAAACAATATGAAATCTCACTTGTTTCTATATTCTTCACAGTTTACAATAAATGCACTCAGATAGAGCCGAACTCAAAGAGGGCTAAACTTACAGATAGAACTGAACTCACAGAAAGATAAACTTACAGAGAGAGGGTAACCCAACTACGGTTATTATTTATACTAATATTCTGACAAAAGATTACCGTAATTTAAGGTGTTTTGACTATCTTACTCTGTGTCCTTTATTATTGTAATTACTGTGTTACAACACAGAAGGGCCTGAATTATACTGCCACAAATGTCTTTGGTCACTTACGGAATAACATCAAATGTGGAACAACCAGCATTTAAAAATAAATTGAATGAATTTCTGAATGACATCTCCTTCTGCTCAGTAAATGAATTTTTCCCTAGAAATTAAAAATTTTACAAGAGTAAAAGAGTAAATTAATAAAAATTAAAAATGTATGTCATGTTACATTATGTTTTACTGACACATTCCACATCATTACGAAATCTCGTATTCATCATCTTTGAAAAGAAGTATTACTCTGATCTAATCCAGGGCTACTCATTCCTCAATCAAGAGGGTTGAAATCGAGACAATGGAGGTCAAGGCAGCAATGCAATCCCATGGGCGACGGCGGAGAACAAAGCATGCCACGTGTAGTCGCGCCTTATCCTGTGGCATTGTGGCATTGCTCTGAAGGTAAGACAGGGCAACAAGCTGAAATATTTCTCTGATATATATAGTGTACTATCAGTGAGTACCATAAATCCGCGTACAGGACCAATGCATAAGGCACCAGGCTGTCAACAAGATGTGACTATAATCCACCGTGGTAGTACAGGCTGAATAGGGATACCGTAACTTGGGGTAAAATGGAACAGAAAATGTAGTTTTTACTGAAAAATAATGTATAAATATTGCACTACAACTCTGAAAATTTAAATGTAGCATCTCTAATTATTATTACATCAATGCGTTGCAAGGATTAAAAATCCTCTATCAAAACTCTTCCTTATATTTTAATCTAAATTGTGTTCCAAATCACCCCAGGAGTTGGGATAATTTGGAACACTGGCTCTTTTGATAAATAATTGCATTTAAAACACGTGGAGTGATTATTTGGAACACACTAAGCACAGAACTTTGTTGTGGAGGATGCCTTAATATTACTTCTGTTTAATATTAATTAATGCTGTTTACTAGGTGGAACACCTCTCACTGTCTACTCCAAATTTCTGAAATAGTTTTCTATCTCATTTATTAACTTGCACTCTAGCTCTCTTTATATTTTCACTTAAACTACTGTAAGATCCTTGTTACGTGAGAGCAGATTTTTCACTCACTCTTATCCAGGCCTGTTGCCATCAGACCCCTTTTCCACTCTTCCACTTCGGTCAAAATAGCACTTCACAATATCCCTAGCGTGTCGTAATTGGCTAACCCCATTATGCACATTTAAATAAACCACTGATTAAAGCCCTCTCTTCTGCTACTGTCTAAACGGTTTGTCTACCTATTTTTATTATTTAAATTTCTTGACAGTCTATTAACAGGCATTCTACATTTTTAGAAACATTTCTGAGAGATATTCTACGTATCTTGACTTCATTCAGAGCTTTCTGGAGGCTTATCTCGCTATAGTTTTGATAGCCAATCTTCTTTTTGCACATGTTCCAGTTCACCCTGAAAAAATACGATTTTGCATATTTACAAATCTACCTAATAAATAACATAAGCAAATATAACCTAACTTTTCACACATAATGACTGATAGTTGCCCTTTATATAGCAGTGTCAGAAAACTGTATTACTATTACCAGAGTGGCTGTGCAATAGTTTTCAGACTTCCATATTACGGGAAATTTTACACTTAAATATAATTTTTTTTTAGTCATATACCTCTTTCACACACGCAATTTTTGTGTTACTGTAACAACTAGTATCTCTGGAAGATGCTTTTCATTATTTACACCAAAGTATTTCTCTGCATCGAAGATGACTTCTTGAAATGGACACAATGTTCCATTTCACCCCAGTAGTTCCAAATCATCCCAAGTTACGGTACGTCGGTAAAAACAATGTCGTTCCATTCGATCGTTGAAGTCCGTCGTTCACGCGAGACGACACGAACACCTGTGACATTGGGTCAGTACTAAACACTGTAATGAATGCCTTGCGGACAGTCTTCTGTGAACGACATCGAATGGTAGGCGCAGAAACTGTTTGTTACGTAACAGATAGAATTTGCAATGACATTACTAGTGATGTGGCAGAGAGATCCAGTACTACAATGCACACAACATTCCTGTCATCATCATCTCTAGTGTCCGCCTCCGTAGCTCAGATTATAGCGTGTGCTGACTACCACGCAGGGGCCCGGATTCGATTCCCGGCAGGAGAGTGGGTGTTGTGTATTGTCCTCATCATCTTCACTTCATCATCATCGTTTTCGTTAGACTCCCACGAGGCGTCAGGGAAATAGACTTGGACTAAGCTGCCGAAAAATTTCGGGTCAAAAATCCCTTACGGTCATTTCCATGTTCAAATGTTTGTTAAGCTTAAGGGACTTAACTGCGGGGTTATCAGTCCCTAAACTTACAAACTACTTATGAACTACCTTACACTAAAGACGAAACAAACATTCATGCCCGGGGGGGGGGGGGGTTCGAAACCCCGACCGTAGCGGCCATGCTGACTGTGACTGGCGCGCAGCAGACCGCTCGGCCACTGCGGCGGGCTGCATTTCCATCACCTGTAGTGGAGTACGAGGTCCATGTAATCGGTCCTTACACTTAAATTAGTATTGGATGTTAGTAAATTGCTCTTTTTCAAAAATGCTTTTCTTCCTATTGCCATTCTGCATTTTATATCCTCTGCACTGCGAACGTCGTATCTTATATTACTGCCCGAGAAAGAAAAACTTATCTACCAGCTTTATTGTTTCGTTACCCAATCTAATTCGTTGAACGTCGCCTGATAACCCTGTCTTACTCCCTTCCAAAACACTGCGTCCCTTCCATCCCCTTCAACTCAAATAACAGCTGTTTGAGTATTGCACAAGTTGTAAATAACCTTCCGTTTCCTAATACATTTTACCCGTCCTGACTTCAGAATTGGAACGAGTGTATTCCATTCAAAATTGTCGAAAGCTTTCTCCAAATCTACAAAAGCTAGAAATGTCCGTTTGCGTTTCCTTAATCTATCTTTTAAGATAAGTCGTAAAGTGAGTATTGTCTCCCGTGTTCCTACATTTCCCCTGAATCCGAACTGGTCTTCCCTGAGAGATCGGCAACTATCAGCCTTTCCATTCTTCTGCAAATAATTCGTGTTACAATTTTGTAACAATGACTTATCAAACTGATGGTTCTGTAATTTTCAGACCTGTCTTCCCCTGATTTCTTTGGAATGGCGATATTACACTTTTTAAAGACTGAGGGTATTTCGCCTTTCTCATATATATTACATCTCAAGAACAATGAATTCACAAAAAATAAAATTCTTAACTTCTTGTCTTTTGTATTTAAGCTGTACTAGCTAAATTCCCGCTGCTTCGCACGCGTAGACTGGATGGTCTGCATTGGTTGTTTCTACTTCTAAATATAAATTTTCATAGATTTAGCGTTAAAAATGCTTTTCTAATCAATTATTTTGATACAATTCTCCACTCCCTATTGCACCATTGTTGGGAGAAATCAAAACATCCCGAAACGCATTTTTTTTTTTATTATAACCATAGTTCCAAACCCAAATTTTCACATTTCTAGTATCAATATACTAAAGTTTCCCTTATTTCATCCGCTTAATGGTTGAATTTCCAAAAATATCGAAACACGTGTTTTTAAAATTTCAATCAAAAATATAAATCCGAAGTTTTGTATTTCTTCTTCAAAATTGCCTTAATAGCAACGTATTTTCAAACAGACGTACATCCCCTATTTCACCCCCTTAGGAATGGGAATATCGATTAATCGCTGATGCCTACAGTGTAAGATAAGCAACATCTACAAAAATTCAAGTTTCTGTCGTCTGTAGAATCACTTTTCAGCACCGTTTTCTGTCTTTTAGAAACGGATCGAGAACGCGAAATTTCTTTTTTGCGCCTTGGCATCGTTCTTGGTAGTTTTACTTTTCAAACTGCAATATGCACTTATTATTCTTTATTCGTACGCTTGCTGCAGAAAAAACTGAAGAATGTGCATCACGTTTCGCTGTACATAACCTCTTTGTTATCATACTGTCAAACGTCATCGCTGGTCTTCAGTGCGATTTTATATAACTCGACGACTTTCAACTACTATATCATCCACCCTCTTATAGCTATCGACACGGAACTGCTAATCCAGTTGTCAGTATTTTGATCCTAAACATTACAGTTGTCTTTCCAGCGTTTGTATTGCGATCGTCGGTGTATTGCCAGCATAGTTAATGCTCGGTTAATGTATGTCTGTGTTTCCCAGTGTTTTATCTTTGAGTCTTTTTATCTTTGAGGATCTGTTGATCGTGGTATTGCTCCACATTTTATGGATTTTTGTTCGCCACACTCACCCACCGCCACACACCGCGACCAAAACACCATAGTGCACACCGCCAACCTAAGGGCTACTCTCATGCATAACCGCCATCGGTCCGCAGTGCATAAGTTTGGCTACCAAGTGAAATATACCGAAAAACGTCCCACGTTCCATTTTTTTATATGTATATTAACAGAGACATAATAAATAATCGTTATATATTATGGGTTTTCTTTTTGCCACCTTTTTTCCAAATAGTAGCAAACTGGTTCACCAGTTTACAAAATGAAATTTTAAAGGGGCGCGTTCTTGGTTTCGCACACAGTCGCTGAGCACGGTCGCTGAATAAAGAGATCCAATCCTTTTATCCCGTGAGATTCTTTTTTTTAATAATTGAAAACATTAATCGGGCACTTCGTGTCATTATGAGGCAGATATTCGGGCACTGACTCATAATTAAAAACATTAATCGGGCACTTCGTGTCATTATGTGGTGTTTGTAATGCCACTGCATGTACTTTGTAAAGTTAGTTCTGACTTTCTCCGCCTGGCGCGCCACTGTCTTTGTCGAGTGGAATATCTTTGGGTTGAGTGGAATATCTGCCGGAAGCGTCCGCGCCTCCTAGTTTTAACGGCCACTGGAAACGTGCACCACTTGTCGCCAAAAAGGCATGCTGCAGATTTAATCTGATTTGGATGTTTGCTGCAGAGTGTTGCATTTTGCATTGCTAGCAGAGTAATTTACTTGTGTTTGTGTTTCTATGGATAATTTTACCGAAACACACGGGCGAATAGCAAGAAGCATTTCTCAAAAAGCACAATGACTCGGACGATAATACCCTTTTCTTTTGGGGGGATCGTTCTCCACATTGTTGTAAGGGCTAATTCCGTGAGACACGGCAAAGTAGTTTAAGAAATCAAGTGACGACTACTGCGTACATTCTGGTGACCAGGAACTGCAT
Organism: Locusta migratoria; assembly: GCA_026315105.1. Classification (NCBI taxonomy): domain Eukaryota; kingdom Metazoa; phylum Arthropoda; class Insecta; order Orthoptera; family Acrididae; genus Locusta; species Locusta migratoria. Next base: position 113,541,663 of record CM048745.1, read on the forward strand.
AGCACTACGTGTGCCCTGTTTGCAGCTACGAGTGAATGAAGTTTCTTTCCTGGACTACTGTTTTCCGCGTCCTAACGTCACAGTTCTAACGTGCGTTGGCGACCTCAACTACGGCTGCTTGTGAGCTAATGATACTCAGAAGTCAAATGGAAGGTGTATTCCTCCCACTCCACATATGTTCCCTCACATTCATGAGTCTGCTACATACACGGAAACTTTAATTCACACGATGCTGACTACAGTCGAGTTTACACGCAATGGATTTTTCCTGCGCTGACTTCCATCCAAGTCCAATGAACGTTTCAGTAACCCTCTCTTGCATTTACTTCTTGTGGTATACCACATCCGTACTTTTGTCAAACATTTTCAAAGTTTCCCCCTTGGCTGTATACAGAAGTTTAAAAACGGCGTGGGTGTGGCCGTGCGTGCTAAGACGCCTCGCTGTGGAGTGCGCGGCTGCTTCCCGTCGGAGGTTCGAGACCTCCCTCGGTCATAGGTGTGCGTCTGTGTGTGTGTGTGTGTGTGTGTGTGTGTGTGTGTGTGTGTGTTTGTGTCGTCCTTAGCATAAGTTAGCATCCTAATCTCTAGCACTGCAGGTGATATTTCAATTTGTACTCATTCCTTCAGAATGCCTGTTTGAAGATGCATTGAAGATGATCACTATGTCTACATCTACATATATTCTCCGCAATCCACTCCCATATAGAACAAGGAAAAAAGGAATGCCTATATGCCTCCGTACGAGCCCTAATTCCTCTTGTCTCTGTGATCACTACGCGAAATGTAAGTCGGTGCCAGCAAGATCGTACCACACTCAGCTTCAAATTCCGGCCCACTAAATTTCCTCAACAGAAATTCACGAAAAGAACGTCGTCTTTCCTCCAGCGATCCCCAATTGAGTTGCCGGAGCATTTCCGTGACACTCGCGCATTGGTCGAACCTACCAGTAACAAACCTAGGTAGCTGCTCGCCTCTGAACTGCTTCTATGTCTTCCTTTAAACTGATCTGCTGCGGACAGGAGAACAGTATTCAGCTGCAGAGTAAACTAGGAACAAAGCTGTTGTACGCAAAACCTTAGCACTGGCTCCCCAAGATGATCCTGCTAAGTGCTGCAATATGTTATTCCTAGTTTTAACTTTGTCTGCTGTTTTATGAAGGCGGTACTTAAAAGTAAGAGATCTATCCAAGATGACTCCCAGGTATTTTGGATGTTCATTATGTTCAAGTTGAACACCATCAAACGAGATATTAAGTTTATAGTCGGCCATCCTATTACTGAGATGGAAACAAGCTACTTCCGTTTTATTTGGGTTTGGCTTTAGTTTCCACATTGCGAAGTAATTTCTGAGGAGAGTTAGGTCAGATGTTAAAGTAGTTTCCGTCACATGGATGTCTCTGTGTTGTGACGCTATGGCAATATCATCGGCATAAATGAATTTTCTAGATTGCGTAGCTGGAATATCAGCGGTATAAACATTAGAAAGAATGGGAGCAAGAACCGAACCCTGGGGGAGGCCATCGTGAAGCTGTCTAAACCCACTTTCTGTGTTGCTGATATTCCATCCGGACCAGCAGACTTTTTCGTATTTAGCTCTCTCAGCTGCTTCTCTACACCGGAAGTACCTATTACTATGTTCTCCATTTCTGAATTAGTATGTTGATCAAATGTTGGTACATTTGTGCGGTCCTCCTGCGTGAAAGATTTCTTAAAGGTTAAATTTAGAACTCCAGCTTTCCGTTTGCTTTCTTCTATTACTGCCGCGGAATGATCAACGAGTGACTGGACAGTGGGCTTTGACCCGCTTATCGATTTTACATAGGACCAGAATTTTTTCGGGTTCTCGGAAAGATCTTTTGATAAGGTATGGCTGTGATAATTATTGTATGCTTCGCGCATCGATCTTTTTATAGACGCACGAATCTCTACTAACTTTTGCCTGTCATCATTTGCGTGTTCTTTTTTGAATCGAGAGTGTAACTGTCTTTGCTTTCTCAGGTGGCAGGTTGTTGTGTTGTTTATATGGCTGCCTGTGAAGTTGTTCAGATCTGTAGTGTATAATGAGTTGAAGACATGTCTTCCGATGATTCTCGCAGTAAGAGTGAATATGAACACGTAGCAAGGAAAAAAAAGGGTAATTCTAGTAAATGAAAAAGAAACAGATACGAACTGAAAAGGCTATGTGGTGAATCGTATGTCACATTAAGTGGAAAGGCTATTCCAGCTCGTGAAACAAAACCTGCATACAACTGCAAAAGAAAATGTTTAGATGATACGAAGGAAAAACAGGAAATACCAATAAAGTTTAGCTCACTTTCAACAAAATGTGATGTCATGAAATTGTTTAGAAAGTACATTCCTACTGCAAATATGGGTTTCTATGAAAAACTGTTACCCTCTGCAGGAAATGATGATGGTGAACACAGCCCAAATGAAATAGAGTGAGGATATTTTAAAATGACCATGAAGTACTTTAAATGGAAAGCATGTATTTCAACAAAATATCCCGAGACTGTAGATTTTATATTTAGTCAATGGTAATATCCTTAAAAAATTTACATCGGGATAGGATAGTTTACGTTACAAGGTATGCAAAACTATGCATAATTTTTCTGGCGAAAGATATTGCAAAATGCCTGGTAATTAATAGAAAGTAAATTGTGCTTAATGAAAGAAATCGCAATTTGCGATTACTTATGGCTTCACTGTACTAGGTTTAGATGTGATACCAATGTGCGGCGAATGAAAATTTGTGCCCGGCCGGTATTCATTCGCCGCACATTGGTATCACATCTAAACCTAGTACAGTGAAGCCATAAGTAATCGCAAATTGAGATTTATTTAATTAAAGTGAACGCTGTAACGTCGTCAAAAATACACAATTAAATTATGATTTATTATTTGTTGTTATTTTGTTTTCATGTTATTTATGTCTTATTTTGCATGCAGTATTTCAGATTTTAAAGTCTTTGGTGCAAAAACAAAGTAAATCCAAATATTTGTAATAGCAATTTTGATTTATTTATATGTATATTTTTAATTTCAAAATTTTATGTATTGCACATACAATAATGGGCTGTAACTCAGTAACATAATCGTATATAATTTGCAAAAATATACCCCTTCTGCAGATGTCTAACTTTGTCTTCCACTTTTCTCAGAATGTGTATTTTTGTGACTGGCCTGGTTTTTGCAGCAAACCCTTCAGTTTAGACATAACCTTGAACCATCCATGTTTTTCATTTAAAACTTCCGGGCTCATAAACCGTGGTCGATTTATAAAACTTTCCCCTAACGTTTCATCTTCGGCTGCGGAAGACATCTTCAGAGGTAGAGTGGCGAACTGCGATGAGAACTTGAGGGAGCGCCGTATATATAGGCAATGTAGAGGACACCACAAGACATCACATGACGTCGGCTACGACACTATCTCTGGTATTGCCAAGTTGTCTTGTGGTGCCCTCTACATTGCCTATATATACGGCGCTCCCTCAAGTTCTCATCGCAGTTCGCCACTCTACCTCTGAAGATGTCTTCCGCAGCCGAAGATGAAACGTTAGGGGAAAGTTTTATAAATCGACCACGGCTTATGAGCCCGGAAGTTTTAAATGAAGTTGACGCCGGCCGTGAAAGTTTACATTGTATGATCATCCATGTTCTGTTCCTGGAGAAACTATGAAGACGAAAATAAAACTAATTACAACAATCAGAGGGGCACTGTTATTCTCCCCGCATTCCATGTGGGTCTATGGGACGGCAATCATACCTACTGTGTGTTTCATGCCAAGCACGTCTGCCAAGTACTTCACAGTGGTTTACAATGTACGTAACTGTGGGCTGAGATGTTTACACATCAAGATACGCGTATCGAAAAAAATATAGCACATTCCTCAAACATTGTTTCCCGCGCGATGAGAAACGTGACGCACGGGCTTTTATTTGCAAGGGCTACGCGCAACTGTAAATAAGTGTGACGACGAAAGCGACGTGACTCAGAACGCACGCACGTCGCCCACCTACGTCACAAGCGCCTACTACAACGCACAATGCGGACGACCAGGTCGCGTTAATACGCTCTCACATGCCGCACTGCGGAAGGAGCTGCGAACGTCACAGTCGCTCATGAAATGTAGAATACATTCAGGGAGCTCGAGGAAGGGACACCACAGCTGAATTAATAAGGGGAAAAACTGGTTACCATGGATAGAAAGCAATTTCTGGAAGGTAAGAGAAAGATCTAAAGGTCTTGAAGAGTTCTCAGAAAGCGTAGAAGGAAATTTTGTCTTATGCACTTTTCCAGATTTCAGATAAAGACGGTAGCATAAAGAAGGAAGTGAAGACCTGAGTTTCCTACCTTGCTTACCATTCCTGTAAATGAAGTCAAATTGTAACAGCAACTGTAAATGTAAACTTTTGCGGCCTGAAATGTTACAGTTATTAAAATATTCCGGTCCTTTCTGCTCGTCGTTTCGCCCCCTTCTGCGGAGGACATTTTCAAGGAGCGTCGTAGCGTCTTTTGATGTTCTAATGCCAACCTCGTTATTGACACGAGGTCTCAAACTGATTCCATATTTCTGGAAGACTTTTGACACCGCATCTTACAAACGTTTTTGAAAAAAATTGCGAGTCTGTGGAATACTATCTCAGTTATGTGGCTGGATCCGTGATTTCCTGTCAGACAGGTAACAATTTGTAGCAAGAGATGGAAAAAATGGAGTAGAGTAAAAGTGATATCTGGCGTTCTCCAAGGAAGTGTCATATACCCTTTGTTATTCATAATCTACAGTATACAAATTATCTCGGAAATGTAGACGATGGTGCCATTTACCGGCTAGTTAAGTCATCAGAAGATCAATACCATTTACAATATGATCTACAAGACATCTAAATAGCGGGAAAAGTGACAATTGGTCGTAAATAAAGAAAAGTGTGACGTCTTCCACATCAGTTCTAAAACAAATTCGTTAAACTTCCGTAACTTCCGTTATATCAAGGTCTAACATATGCATTCACGAGACTCCCACTGATTTTAATAACCGGACATCACCCGCTGGGATTTTTTGTGATGGTATAAATCATGGGATTCTTCTAGGTAAGCTTAAGTATTATGGTATGAGTGGAATAGTGCACAAATGGTTGAAATCATAATTGGAAGAGTGCAGGAAGTTGATATAAGCAGTTCACATGATATAGAAGAAACAATCAATGCCTCTAACTGAGGAGTTATCAAAAATGGGGTCCCTCAAGGTTAGGTCTTGGGTCCTTTGCTGTTCATTATATATCTTAAGGACTTGCCATTCTATATTCACGAAGATGCTAAGCTAGTCCTTTTTGCTGCGATACAAGTATAGCTATCATGCCTAACAAACATTAATTAACTGAAGAAATTGTAAATGATGTCTTTCAGAAAATTATTAAGTGGTTCTCTACAAATGGACTCTCATTAAACTTTAATAAAACCCAGTATATACAGTTCCATACAGTAAATTAATAAATTTAGACTATGAACAGAGATCTATAACTAAGGTAGAATACTCAAAATTTCAATTGGAAGAAACACATTGAAAATCTATTGAAACGTTTGAGTTCAGCTACTTATGCTATCAGGGTCATTGCAAAATTTAGTGATATACATCTCATTAAATTAGCTTACGAATCCTATTTTCCTTCACTGCTTTCATCATATGGGATCATATTCTGGGGCAATTAAACATGGAGTAAAAAAGTATTCATTGCACAAAAGCGTGTAATCAGAATAATTGCTGAAGCCCGCCCAAGACCATCCTGCATACATTTATTTAAAGATCTAAGAATCTTCACTGTATTTTCACAATATACATATTCACTCATGAAATTTCTTATTAACAATCCGACCCAATTCAAAAGTCATAGCAGTGTGCATAGCTACAACACTAGGAGAAAGGATGATATTCAGAATTCGTGGTTAAATCCAACTTTGGCACGGAAAGGGGTAAATTATCCTGCCACAAAAGTCTTCGGTCACTTACCAAGTAGCATCAAAGGTCTGGCTGATATCCAACTGTATTTTAATAAGAAATTAAAAGAATTTCTGAATGGCAATTCTTTCTACAATTTAAATGAATTTTTAGGTAAAACTTAGTAATTTCGCTAAAAAAAATTAAATATATGACAAAATCGAAAAAAAATTTAAAACATTGAGTGTCATGTATAGACCCCATTTATTAAACTGACATGTTCCACATCTCTGCGAAATGATGAATTTATGATCTATGGAACAAGTATTAATCTAATCTAATCTATACGCTGCTACAGGAGCGCTCCAAGCAGTTGGCGATGTACATTTCTGAATCCGATATCGAATGAGTGTGAAATATATCGTCGATTTTCATATACTCTTTACAGTAGGAAAGTAAGTAGTGCCATAGACATCGATTATAACTACAATATAACATCACATTTGTCTTTATTACTTTTCCTGTGAACCATTGGAAGATATGAAGCGGTACACTGCATCACAGTTCATTTAAGATTCTCTTGAAATCTACGACATTTTAATGGAGAATTTCACTTTCTGTTAAGAACGAAAATTGTTAAAAACAGAACACCCGATCTTTTGCAGAAAGATGTTGTTTTTCTACTCAGAAATGTCGATATCTGTTCACTAAAATTCCATTCACATCAGTAAGCGTTGAACGTAAGAAATATGGGATGCAATACCTAAATTATTTACTGTACAAAATCGGCCAGCAGAGCTGTACATAAAGGAATATCCTCATAAGCGGGACAATAAAACATCGAAACCAAAAAAAAGTTTCCCAACAAAGCAGAAACCAACCCACAATTGTTACTACACGTGAACCACAAATGGCTAGAATCTTCAAGACATTCATATCGAAAGCAATATTAATTACACTCAAAAATATATGCGCTTAAACGTAATACAAGCGAAGAGTAAAAATGTACAAATCATTAGACTCCATACCGAATTGTTATGCGTCAAAGAAAATGCCTTCCATTTAAGAACAGATCGTAACGGGTACTGATGTTTCTCGTAAGGTTTTATTCTATACTGTCAGCGAGCTGCAAATATACTTATATTCGTAAATATTGCCTCATTAATAAGCTGTTATTTATATCAATGAATCAGTGAAATTCGGCTGTTTTTAAAAATATTTCACGATTATTTATATCTCTCGATATTTTAATAACGTTTGGGATGTAAAAATTGCAGAAACTGATAGGTTAATTACGTAGAAAAGTAATTCTAAAAAACATTACTCTCATGGCGTCTTGCTCATCAGTAGAAGCATTGAAAGTATGTTAGATCCACAGACATATATTAGTAAACTGCCAATTTCGCATACAGTATCATTGATGCTGAAGTCTTGCCGCCATATTTCTATATTGTAAACGTGCGAGCAGTCGTAGGTGTATTTACGGAAAACGGTCGTAAAAATACGAATGAACTCACGTAACTGTGCTGTCTTTAGAATTTTCAAATAATGGTCAGTTCGTGTGTTGTATATAGCTGCAATTTTTCGTACAGAAAACGGTAGATACCGATGTATACAGCAATGAGTTCATTGATTTGCCGTTTTTTGTTAATCTGTGACGTTTCCTTCCACTTCGGCTTTTCTGTCAGTAGTATGGTCGTTGTTAAAGAGACATTTGACGTGAATAAGACGTATCTTACTTGTTTTGAGTGTTCTCATGGAAACTACAGTCTACCTTGATACATACAGTAATGAGTCCCGTTAATTCCCTGTTTTTTTGTTAAACTGTTACCAGTTTCGATCAATTTCGGGCTTTTCTTTCAATAGTATAACCGTTAAAAATGTGATGTTTGTCGTGAATACCAAGTATGTTTAGTCTTCTGTGTTTTTTCCGATAACTACAATCTGCTTTAATTCATATATCATGTCCTTCTCATAACACGATTCTACAATGTACAATTATGATAAATTTGACTACTACAGAAGTATTAACTCAGGTGCAAAGCATGTTTAAACTAACTACTAAAGGTGACGATGTCATTTCATGTCAAATGGCCACAGTAGTACCATACGAAAACTTTTTGACGTGAGGTAAAGCAAGATGGCGGCCACAGGCATCACTCACAGAGGCAAGTTTGCCAGAATAGAAATGTATTTCTGTGGTTAGTCCATTGTTAAAATACACACCTTAATACACTCCTTGAAAATGAAAAAGAACAGCATGAATTCGTAGACCCTGTAGAGGGAAATTTAATTGCCACATTCTTGAGGATGTATACAACTCTCTATCACACAGACAGAGCCATACAGACGTGAGTACACTTGAGAGCTGCAACTAATTATGTATTATGGGCATCCGCAGCTGTAGATTTGAGTCATATTGAATGGAAACCGCTCAGCTGTATGCAGAGCTGGGCACCGTTTCTTTAATCATTAATGCGTTACTAAAAAAAGTTAACTTCGTCAAACGTTAAAGCGTTGATCTGCGGACATTTTATCGGAAGTTAACGTTAACGTTAATCATTAACTCGTAACAGTATTGTGCAGCCACGAAAAATCGCATTCATTCTCCGAATTTATATATTTATGTTGTTATATTATTGAAATCAGCAATTAAAAAGTTATTGCCCTACCTGATATTTAAGAAAAATGTTTTGGATACGCAAGATTAAATGTGGCTTTGAGTATAAATAAAAACTAGTATTACTCGGTCACTCTATCGCTATCGTGGCAGTCGGCCGTGAGCGTAAACAAATAATGTCTCATCACATACTACAGTGTAAAATAGCCTCCGCAAGAGTCATTTGCTTTGGGGGAAAAGTCTTTTGTTATTTGAAATGATCTGTCTTCTTGTGTAAAAAGAATAATGTTTGTTCGTCATTTGTTTACGCTCGCGGTCGGCTGCCACGATATAGTGTCCCAGTAATATATAAATCTTAATCTTAATCTTAATCATCATCATCATCATCATTAGAGACTGATTATGTCTTTCAGCGTTCAGTCTGGAGCATAGTACCTCTAATAAAATTCCTCCATGATCCCCTATTCAATGCTAACATTGATGCCTCGTCTGATGTTATGCCTTTTACTTCAAAATCATTCTTCACCGAATCTAAGTACTTTCTTCTTGGTCTACCTCGACTCCTCTTACCCTCCGCTGCCGAGCCCATGAGTCTCTTAGGTAACCTTGCTTCTCCCATGCGTGTAACATGACCCCCACCATCTCAGCCTGTTCGCCCTAACTGCTTCATCTATGGTGCTCATTCCCAGTTTTTCTTTGATTTCCTCATTATGGACACCCTCCTGCCATTCTTCCCATATATTAGTGCCTGTAATCATTCTTGCTACTTTCGTATCTGTAACCTCTACCTTATGAATAAGGTAACCTGTATCAACCCAACTTTCACTCCCATACAACAAAGTTGGTCGAAAGATAGAGCGGTGCACTGCTAACTTACTCTTGGTACTTACTTCCTTCTTGCAGAAGAGAATAGATCTTAGCTGAGCACTCACTGCATTAGCTTTGCTGCACCTCGATTCCAGTTATTTCTCTATGTTGCCATCCTGTGAGAAAATACATCCCAGGTACTTGAAACTGTCTACCTGTTCTAACTTTGTTCCTCCTATTTGGCACTCAATCTGTTTAAATCTCTGTCCCACAGACATTACTTTCGTTTTGGAGATGCTGATCTTCATATCATAATCCTTGCATCTCTGATTGAGCTCTGAAATATTAGTTTGCAACCTTTCAATTGAATCGGGCATTACAACTAAGTCATCCGCATATGCGAGACTGCTTATTTTGTTTTCACCTATTTTAATCCAGCCCTGCCAGTCTACTATTTTCAACATATGATCCATGAACAGTATGAACAACAGTGGTGACAGGTTACACCCTTGTCTTACTCCTGAAACTACCCTGAACCATGAGCTTAATTTGCCATCTACTCTAACTGCTGTCTGACAGTCTACGTAAAGCCCTTTAATTACCTGCAGAAGTTTGCCTCGTATTCCACAATCTTGTAGAACTGACCTAGCTTCCGCCTAGGAACACGGCCATACGCCTTTTCTAGATCTACGGAACATATATACAATTCCCTGTTCCACTCATAGCACTTTTCCATTACCTGCCGTAAGCTAAAGATCTGGTCCTGACAGCCTCTAAGAGGCCTAAACCCACACTGATTTTCATCTAACTTGTCCTCAAGTAATATTCGCACTCTCCTTTCATCAATACCTGAGAATATTTTGCCTACAACACTAATTAATCATAATTTTAGTAATAATTATTTAGCAATAAAATACAATTTACAGCAGTTTCAAAATATATAATTTCACTACGCAAAGACTCCCCAATGCTTATCAGTCTTTTTTATTTTTATTTTTTTTATTTTTTTTTTTTTTTTTTTTTTTCTGTGGGAGTAGTGCTACTGGTGCCACTGTCGATATTGGAATGCAAAATAATAACATTCCTTTTGGATTTTCCTTGACCGGGACCTGCCTTGACTCTTCAAACTGTAGGGACTGCCATTCATGGCATCTCCTCATGTGCCGTTTATTATGGCTCGAGTAGTGAGCTTTAATTGTTGATTTTTTCAGAAGGCACAATTTACAGTACTCATGATCTAGATGTAAAAATCAACATATTCACAACCTACTGCCGGCGAGTACAGACCACTGATACGAACGTTAAACTCTTCGTCTTCCTTCCTTCTTTGACTCACTCAGCGGAGCTATAACTCTGTGGCTATAGGCAGAGTCGCGGTTTTCCCTCAGTTGGAGCAGGCTTACGCTAAATTGTGGGTTTCCCTGAGCCCCCATATCCGCTGTTCGGGTCTTGGCGGCACCATTCAGAACATCAACCGCGAACTTCCGGGGAGTGATTCAACCCATAGTCTGGGCGTAGCCGCATACAGAATCGACCTGCGCTAAAATGAGCACATTTTACGTGGCAAGACTTTTGTCATAAGAAGTGGGTACAAAAGTAACTGAATAACGGGCTTACGGCAAATTAACGGAAGTTAAAAACTCCGTTAACGTTTTTTTTTTTTTTTTTTTTTTTTTTTTTCCTTTAAATTAACTTAAAAGTTAATCCGTTATTTAGAATGTTCGGTCATTAACGATTAACGGATTAACGGACTTGTACCCAGCTCTGGCTGCATGGTACTCGTTTATTGAACCAACGAGTTTCGTGGCATTAGAGCCACACCATCAGGGTTATAAAGTATTTCAAATTTCTCTCGCTGTCAGTTTCTGTTAAAACTATGGCGCAGGTCCGGTAACTACGTAGTTAACGACGTGCGGCCGCAGCGGAACGCCAGCGGACCTACGCTATAGTGTTAACACAGAATGACAGAGAATGTTGGGTCATCTATAACGCCGAGAAAAATATGAAATAATTTAAAACCCTGATAATGTGGCTCTAATACCACGAAACTAGTTGGTTCAATAAACGAGTACAGATGAAACGGTTTCCATTGAATATGACTTACAAGGAAAGTACTCGGGCTCGAATAAACACAAATATACCAAAATCGTGTGACAGATAATGTAGAGGTCCCTTATTCCACTAGCGATACTCTCGCATCTGCAAAACTTTGCAGTCGCCCATTAGAGACCTCTGCGTGTGCCACTCCGCATTGCACATTGAGCTGCCGGTACACCAGTAGTGACGGTGCAGTGTGCCTCTGAAGTTGCGTTTTGTGACGTTATTTGTGTAGTGAAGCGTCAGATGGGGCGGAGATTGGTAATCAATCCTGATAATGTATTGTGATTGGTTGAGATGAAATTCCAAAGAGCCCTTCTTCGTGAATACGGTCTCGGTGTAGAAGATGAATCATTGACATGTTTTCTGGTATCTGTTATAGAGCAGAAATATGAGCATAGATTAGAAACACTACAGTATATGCCAGGTAACATGCGAATGATTCATCTTCTACACCAATACCATATTCACGAAGAAGGTTTCTTCGTAACTTCATCTCAACCAGTCACACTATATTAGCAGGATTTTTTACCAATCGCCGACCTATCCGACGCTTCACTACACAAATAACGTCACAAAACGCAACTTCAGAGACACACTGCACCGTCACTACTGGTGCACCGGCAGGTCAAGGTGCAGTGTGCGGCGTGGCACACGCAGAGGCCTCTAATGGGCGACTGCAGGGTTTTGCAGATGAGGGAATATCACTAGTGCAATGAGGAACCTTCACATTATCTCTCACACGATTTCCGTGTATTTATATCTGTTCGAGGCCAAGTACTTTCCTTGTTAGAGAACTGCTTTTCTTCTTCTGAAGATGAGTGTAATATTGCGCGGAACAACCGAGGACTGCACTATGTTGTCAGAGCACTTAGAAGATGCAACAAATCCAATATCCATACCAGACAGGACTGGCAGAGGACGTCAGTAAAATACAAAGAATGGCAGCTCGTTTCGTATTGTTAAGCAATAGGATGGTAATCATTGAGACAAAGGCATGTTTCGTTGCGCAGGACCTGTTGACGAAGTTTCAGTTACCAGCTTATTTGATCACCTCCTCATACATACAAATAATCGTCATTATGAAGTAAGACTAGATTAGATTAGACTAGATTAATACTTGTTCCATAGATCATATATATGACATTTCGTAATGATGTGGAACGTGTCCGTCTAGTAAATATTGTCTACACTTGACAATCAATATTTTAAGGATTTTTATTACATTTTTTGTTTTTTTGTTTTTTTTATTTATTTCTTTTTTTTTAAGTTTTATCTAAGAATTCATTTACATTTTCGAAGGAGTTGGCATCCAGAAATTACTTTAATTTATTTTTAAATACGAGCGGCTATCTGTCAGACTTTTGATGTTACTTGGTAAGTGACCAAAGACATTTGTGGCAGCATAATTCACCCCTTTCTGAGCCAAAGTTAGATTTAACCTTGAATAGTGAATATCATCCTTTCTCCTAGTGTTGTAGCTATGCACACTGCTATTACTTTTGAATTGGAACGGATTGTTAATAAGAAATTTCATGAGTGAATATATGTATTGTGAAGCTACTGTGAAGATCCCTAAATACATGTCTGCAGGATGCTCTTGGGTGGGCTCCATCAATTATTCTGATTACACGCTTTTGTGTGATGAATACTTTTTTACTCAGTGTTGAATTGCCCCAGAATATGATCCCATATGAAAGCAATGAATGAATGTAGGCGTAGTAAGCTAATTTACTGAGATGTATATCACCAGAGTTTGCAATGACTCTGATAGCATAAGTAGCTGAACTCAAACGTTTCAGGAGATATTGAATATGTTCAATTCAGTCCCTCGTCAATGCAAACAACTAAAAATTTTGATTATTCTACCTTAGCTACTGATTTATGTTCAAAGTCTAAATTTATTAATGGTATTATGGCATTTACTGTATGGAACTGTATATACTGGGTTATATCTAAGTTTATTGAGAGTCCATTTGCAGAGAACCACTTAATAATTTTCTGAAGGCATCATTTACAATTTCATCAGTTAATTCCCATTTGTCAGGTGTGATAGCTATACTTGTATCATCAGCATAAAGTACTAGCTTAGCATCTTCGTGAATGTAGAATGGCAAGTCATTAATATATATTAAGAACAGCAAGGGACCCAAGACCGAACCATGTGGGACCCCATTTTTGATAACTCCCCAGTTAGAGGAATTAATTGTTTCATCTATATCATGTGAACTGCTTATTTCAACCTTCTGCACTCTTCCGGTTGAGTATGATTTAAACCATTTGTGCACTGTCCCACTCACCGCAATACTTAAGCTTATCTAGAAGACTACCATGATTTACACAATCAAAAGCCTTTGAGAGATCACAGAAAATCCCAACTGGTGAGGGCCGTTTATTCAAAGCATTTAATATTACATCAGTGAAGGTATATATAGCATTTTCAGTTGAAAAACGTTTTTGAAAACCAAACTGACATATTTTTACTAATATGTGAAGCAACTCGAGATTACATAACTTTTTCAAAACGTTCTGATAAGGCTGTCAGAAGTGAGATGGGGTGGTAGTTGTTGACATCGGACGTATCCCCTTTTTTATGCAAAGGTTTAACGATAGCATCTTTCAGTATATTCGGGAAAATACCCTGCTTTAAAGAGCTATTACAAATATGACTGAGAATCCTTCTTATCTCCTGGGAACGAGCTTTTAATACCCTGCTGGAAATGCCATCAATTCCATATGACCGTTTACTCTTGAGAGAGTTTATTCCTAATTTCTGAAGGAGAGGTGGGTGGAATTTCTATTGTATCAAATTGTGTGGTTATGGCCTCTTCCATTAATTGCCTTGCTCCTTCTAATGAACATTTAAATCATTTTTCCCTACAACATTTAAAAAGCAATCATTAAAAATGTTTTCAACTTCTGACTTTTTGTTAATAAAGTTTTTCATTATGGTAATACCCTCTTCCTCTGCTCTTGGTTGCCCTGCCTCCCTTGTAATAATATTCCAAATTGTTTTAATTTCGTTATCAGAGGAGCTCATCTCAGACATGATGCATATGCTTCTTGATTTTTTAAATAACTTTTCTTAATGTAGCATAGTAGTTTTTATAATATTTTATTGTTTCTGGGTTATTACTATTTCTTGCGGACAGATATTGTTCCCTTTTTCGGTTGCAAGGTATTTTTATTCCTTTAGTAAGCCATGGTTTTTTCATGGTTTCTTACAATTAAATTTTACTAATTTCTTGGGGAAACAGTTATCAAATACGCTTACAAAAGTATAGTTAAATAAGTTGTATTTTAAATTAACATAATGTTCCTTATAAACATCATCCCAGTCTAACTGCTGTAGAGTTTCTTTGAAATTTCTAGTTGTTAAGTCATTAATCGAGCGCACAATTCTGGAGGACTGTTTCGAATTACTGAACGGAGGTATGTCATATACTGTTACTAGCTGTGCACCATGATCAGAAAAACCATTCTCAGCGGGACAAGCATTTATGTTGTTAAACTTATCTTGGTCTATAAAAAAGTTATCTATTAATGTACTGCTGTCCTTTACTACCCGAGTAGGAAAATCAATAACAGATGTCAGACTGAATTTGTCAAGTAAGACTTCCAGCTCTTTCTTCTTATTACACTCTTTCAGTGAATCAACATTGAAATCACCACAAATAATAATTTGCTACCCCCTATCTGACAGATAGCACAACAAGGCATCAAAGTTTTCCAGAAATAACTGAAAGTTTCCTGAAGGGGACCTATATACTATTATAAGATAATCATCATTGAGTTTAAGCTGGCAGACACATGCTTCAATATGTTGCTCTACACAAAACTTTTTTGTTTCTAAATTTTTGACACTATCATAGCTGTGCATGTTTTAGTTAACGTGAGTTTAAGTAGTTTGTAAGTCTAGGGACCGATGACCACTGCAGTTTCGTCTCAGAGCTTTACTAACATTTGAACATTTTGAAATCAAAGTTTTAACTGGAAAAAATTTGTTCTTTTACCCAGCAGGCTGTTCAATAGTGGATCGGTAGAGATATAGCCTGGAAATGGTTCGATGAACCAGACCACGCACTTAATCGTGAATTGCAGGGTATTCATGTATGCACTACTGGCCATTACAATTGCTACACCAAGAAGAAATGCAGATGATTAATGGATATTCATTGGACAAATGTATTATACTAGAACTGACGTGTGATTACATTTTCACGTAATTTGAGTGCATAGATCCTGAGAAATCAGTACCCAGAACAACCACCTCTGGCGTAACAACGGCCTTAATAAGCCTCGTAACTGAGTCAATCAGATCTTGTATGGCATGTACAGGTACAGATGGCCATGCATCTTCAACACGAAACCACAGTTCATCAAGAGAGCGACTGGCGTATTGTGACGAGCCAGTTGCTCGGCCACCATTGACCAGACGTTTTCAATTGGTGAGAGATCTGAAAAATGTGCTGGCCAGGGCAGCAGTCGAACATTTCCGTATCCTGAAAGGCCCCTACAGGACCTGCAACATGCGGTCGTGCATTATCCTGTTGAAATGTAGAGTTTCGCCGGGATCGAATGAAGGGTACAGTCACGGGTCGTAACACATCTGAAATGTAACGGCCACTGTTCAAACTGCCGTCGATGCGAACAAGAGGTGACCGAAACGTGTAACCAGTGGCACCTCATACCATCACTCTGCGTGATACGCCAGTATGGCGATGACGAATACACGCTTCCAATGTGCGTTCACCGCGATGTCGCCGAACAACGATGCCACCATCATTATGCTGTAAACAGAATTTGGATTCATCCGAAAAAATGACGTTTTGCAATTCTTGCACCCAGATTCGTCGTTGCGTACACCATTGCAGGCGTTCCTGTCTGTGATGCAGCGTCAAGGGTAACTGCAGCCATGGTCTCCGAGCTGATAGTCCATGCTGCTGCAAACGTCGTCGAACTGTTCGTGCAGATGGTTGTTGTCTTACAAACGTCCCCATCTGTTAACTCAGGGATCGAGACGTAACTGCACGATCCATTAGAACCATGCGGATAAGATGCCTGTTATCTCGACTGCTAGTGATACGAGGCCGTTCGGATCCAGCACGGCGTTCTGTATTGCCCTCGCGAACTCACCGATTCCATATTCTAACAGTCATTGGATCGCGACCAACGCAAGCAGCAATGGCCCGATACGATAAACCGCAATCACGATATGCTACAATCCGACCTTTATCAAAGTCGGAAACGTAATGGTACATATTTCTCCCCCTTACACGAGGCGTCACAATAATGGTTCACCAGGCAACGCCGGTCAACTGTTGTTTGTGTATGAGCAAGAGCTTGGAAACTTTCCTCATGTCAGCACGTTGTAGGTGTCATTTGCATATCACAGCCTGTTCTTCCTGTCGGTTAAATTTCGCGTCTGTAGCACGTCATCTTCGTGGTGTAGCAATTTTAATGGCCAGGAGTGTATATAAAAATCAGAGGTGCACATACACATATCCTGAGCGCCATCTGATCACCGATGACAGTGACTAACGCGTCACTAACAGCATTACGCAATGAGGATGCACATACTGCACAACAGTGTCACTCATAGTCCTTGAGGCGGTTTTATCCGGATGTGTGGCAGTATCCGTACCTGTGACAGTACGTTTTTGCGCAACGATATAGGCAAAATCGCTGATTGAGCCCTCAAACAGATATGGACTTCAACCGCTGATGTTAACAGTAGCTGAGAGCACTCAAGCACCGCCCAATGTGTTCGGGAACATGGCCGGTAATGTGTGTTTTCTACCAAATCGCCGTATGCGTCCGCGTAGGATTGTTTATTTGCGCCCGAACGGATCAAGGAAGTGACGTCAAAATGACTTAGTAGACCGCTCGTGTCAACCAGGTGTGTTCGGGTACAAACTCTCTCCCTGGGATACGCCATCTTACATTTCGTATGAGGTGATTTTAATAACTCACGTGTAGCAATTTCAAAGCAAAGGTAAAAAAAAAAAAAAAAAAAAAAAAAAAAAAAAAAAAAAAAGCACGTCTTTCTTAGTACGATTAATCGTAATCTGGTGTCGACAAATGCCATATTGGCTGTTAAATCCAACAGTCAATGGAACGAAGAGTGTAGTGGATAAGGGCGTAATGCTGCAAGATAAATGCCCGTAGACGTTGCTTAGCGACCAGGTACTCCCAAACGTGTGCACTGTGATTCACGAAGATATGCTAATTTTTTAATATCTTATTCTACAAGTAAAGCATAGGCCCGCAAATGTTTAGTCACGATGTTACTGCTAATAAAAGATTTTGCGTTAAATTTAGCATCCTCATAGTGTGAAGCCATCACAAAACTGTGCGAGGTTACAGTAAAGGACGCATTCCATTTATTGTTTCATTCATCTGGCGAATCTCATATAAATGTCCCAGATGTGTATCTGCAGTAGTTTTCCAGAATTTCCAGAGAAGCAAAGAAATAATTTAGCAAAATTTGTAGTTTACTAACTACTTGGCCAAGTCCATTGCTTTAAATTCCGGACAATTGCGCAAAGTTGTTAACAGAAGTTGTTGAGAATTTAATTTTGGAAAATAATGGTAATAAAGTTAACTAAAGCTGTATGATTGTGTCAGATAATTTGCTTTTATTAATACTGTAGAACAAGTGATTTCATGTTAAACCGGAGAAACAAAAGCAGCGGTGGAGTGGCCGAGCGATCTAAGGCGCCTTGTTCCGGAGCGCACGGTTGTTCTCCGACGGGGGTTCGAGTCCTCACTTAGGCATGGCTGTTTGTATTGTCCTTAGCATAAGTTAGTTTAGGCAGTTTGTAAGCCCTGGGACTGATGACCAACATAGTTAAGTTCCTCAGATTTACAAACATTTGAACATTTTTCGAAAAAACAAAGCTCAGTGTTAAGGACGTTATACAGTGTACATAAAATTTCACAACGAATGTTAAGAAAGTCTCCACCGAGTTCATTGTATTTAGCTGCACGTGTATGAATAGCTTTTGTTGCTCGTTTCATTAGATTCACCAGATGAATAACGACGAAATAGATGTGCTAAATTTCAGGCAAAATCTTTTATTAGCCGTAATTCTGTAACTAAACATTTGCGGACCTATATATGAACCTTTTTTTTTTTGTTATACTTGTGGAATAATATATTAGAGTATTTGCATAACTTCTTGAATCACCCTGTGTATATCACTTTGGCTCCTAAAACGTATCCGACATACTTATTAATTAGAATATGTTCTGCGATATTCGAGTTATGCATTTTTAAGAGCACTCTCTCTTAAAAGTGCTCTAGTTCTGTTTTGTGAACATGCCATGGTATACTTATTAGCCACAAACTGCATACATAGTGAACCATACAGCAGGTTTGGAAAAAAAAAAAAAAAAAAGAAAAAAAAAACGGAACATTCGCAATTTCGCGCACCGAAATGACGTTGACATCCCTACTCACGCCTGTCATATGTGGTTCTAGAAGAAGTTTCATTGTTGTATGCGTGTTAATTATGCAGCGCGGGAGCAGCCGAGCGGTTTGGAGGGCCACGTTACAGATCGCGAGGCCTCCCGCGTCGGGGGCTCGAATCCTCCCTCGGGCATGGATGTGTGTGTTGTGCTTCGGTTAGTTTAACTTAGTTTAAGTAGTTTGTAAGACTAGGGACTGATGACCAACGTATTTTGGTCCCATAGAATTACAAACATTTGATTTTGATTTGTGTTAATTATTGTTAAGTGCTGCGCTGAGTAGAACGTAGTGTTGCACAGGTTGCGAATTTTCAGAAGGCGGAGTACATTAGCAAGGCAATTTTGCTAAATTGTGCGCGAAACTCTAGAAATTACAAGAGACACTCCAAGTAGTGTAGGAAGCATACGCTTTAAACGAATGGTTTACGAGGTTTACAAATGGCCGGACGGAAATTAAAGATGACTCTCGGTCAGGACGCTCTTCGACGCTTACCAATGACTCTCATGCGAGGAACGTCTACGAAATTCTGCGCGCTAATCGAAGACTGGCTGTTCGGGAGTTTGCAGAAGAATGTTATAGTTCGATCATGTCACGGAATCCTGACTCAGAATCTTGGAACGCATCATGTTGCCGCGAAGTTCGTTCCAAGGCTGATGAGTCACTGAGGAGGCGACGCAGTGCTGAAACACTGGACTCGCATTCGGGACGAGGCAAAGTGTGCCAGAATCTTGAAAACGTGGTCACAAGGGGGGAAAAAAGATTATTGATGGGAATTTTGGACAATCGGATTGGCTGCAGCAATGCTGGGTCCCCTACATGGGGTACTCGGCAAGTCACATTTAAGTGCCTGGCAGAGGGTTCATCCAACCACCTTTAGTCCACGTCCACACATTGGTACCAATGCTGGCGACAACAGTGACCAATATTTTTGCGACAGCGTCCACATATTGGAGTCAACATTCAGTAGAATTCGGCGAGTCCCAGCGTAAACATCACATCTGACGTACACATATCAGACGCACAAATCGCGACCGATGCATTAACGGTTTTAAGTGTGAATAATTACATTTTGTCATTGGAAACCAAAAATGGAAAGGTTAAAAAAAGGTAAAGCAGTCAACAATCCGAAGATTTGTTTGAACACCACAGTGCTTTACTGGACATGGTCCTGTTCGGAGATGGTATGCCGTTGCCTTCCTCTGTCCTTCGAACTGACTTACCCAGCCAGTTATAGGGGGACCTACAGTTTCACGTGGGTTCCGAACCACGGTATTTTTCAGATGAGCAAAACTGCCAGAGGGGAAAGAAGTGGAAAGCGATAGATAAGAATTGTAGGACCTGGCGGGGATCGAACCCGCGATCTTTGGGTTTGTAGTCTAGCACTCTACCACTGTGCAACCGAGGCGCACTAGCATCAAAAATTAAACAGGTAGCGAAATCGATACTACTCATTCCGAGTAATCCAAAAATGGAAACATATGAAACAGATGATGGATGTGTTGTATCACTTCCTACTGAAATTATGAAATTGGTCAGTTTTAAAACATGATATAAGTAATCGATACACATTATTAAAACTTAGACCTGCTTTCCTTTGGTATTGACGCTTCGATTTCTTGGTAAGCAGACAGTTTTAGAAGCCTGCATTCACTTTTTTAAATAACCGTGTCATTGATATCACTGGTAGTGCTTGAAGTGTGCAAAGCAGTATGTGATGAAACTTGACAGGAAATGTTAGGGTAATATTAATTTTAAAAACTGAATTCAGTAACTGAGTGTGTCAAAAGCCTGAAAAAATTTTTATTTCACTAAACGCGCCTAAGGTTTGGCATGGTATTTCGATTTTTGTGGTTGCTTTCACAAATGAATCTCTTTCTGGTAGAGTTCCAATATTTACAAAGAGATTTTGAAACTTTAAAATAAACGGCTACGAAGAACGAACGAAGAAACACCACTTACGAGACGAGCAAACGAGAAAGATAAAACGAAACGTTGGCGCAGCGGCAGATTAGCCGTGCGTACTGGAGCGCTGTGTTGCGGTGCGCGCGGCAGTTCGTTGTCAGGGGTTCGAATCCCCCCTCGGCCTTAGATGTTTGTGCCGTCTTCAGTAAAAGGTAGTTCATAAGTAGTTTGTAAGTTTAGGGACTGATGACCCTGTAGTTAAGTACCATAACCTATACAAACATTTGAACATTTTTGAAACGTTGGCGCCAATGTTTGGGCGACGTAGTCATATAGGCCCAAAGTCCTTCGATGTTTGATCAAAATACCGAAAGCAACGGAGCCGTACCAACTTTGGAGCCAACGTTGGTTCCAATACTATTTCATTGAGCCATACATTGGTCGAGCAATGTTGGCGCCTATGTTGGTCCCGACTCTTCGTGACACCATGAACCAAAGCACGCCACTTTCCTCTGTACTGCACTTTCTCCCGTAGACCTTCCAGGTTGCCATCGATCCACCTCATCCTCTGCCGTCCTCTTCCCCAGCATTAATGTTTTATCCAGTGAGGGATGTCTTCGCAATATGTGTCCAAAGTAGGTCAGCTTATTTTAAAATTAGATCTTCCAGAGAGCAATCTGGTTTTATTTGCTCTAATATAGATCTGTTGGTTCTTTTTGCAGTCCATGGAATCCTAAAAATTTTCCTCCAGCACTGGGAAGACCATAGCCTTCATAGTAAGTATCTTTGTTGTTAAAGTTATGTCTCTGGACCTTATAGTCTTTTCAAGATTTGACATCGCCTTTCTTCCGAGCAACAAGCGTCTCCTGATTTCGTTGCTGCAATCACCATCATCAGAAATCTGAACGTGGACACCACCTTCATGGATTCTCCTCCTATATCCCATGAATTAATAGGTGTAATTGTCATAATTTTGGTTTTCTTCACATTTAGCCTGAGACCGGCCTTATCAATTTCGTTTTTTACCTTCAGCAACTGTGTTTTTAACTTTTCTTCACTTTCTGCCAGCAATATGGTATCATCTACATATCTGAGGTTGGTTACATTTATTCCAGCTATTTTAATTACTGTCTCTTCTTCATCTATCCTGGCATTCCTCATAACGTGCTCTGCAAACAGATTGAATAAGAACGGAGACAATA
This sequence comes from Locusta migratoria, assembly GCA_026315105.1. Taxonomy (NCBI): domain Eukaryota; kingdom Metazoa; phylum Arthropoda; class Insecta; order Orthoptera; family Acrididae; genus Locusta; species Locusta migratoria. The sequence goes on from CM048745.1 coordinate 113,563,697, forward strand.
TGCAGACTTGCCGGACCCCTTTCTGAATCTTTATCCATTTTATTGTGCCATACAAAGTTATCACTGTGGCTTCTTAGTCAAGGTATAAACTCCGTATCAGATGAATGAGCTGAACTGGTACTCCCATTTTACTGAGTTGTCTCATAATTTGATGTGATCGATGCTGTCAAAGGCTTTGGCATAATCAATAAAGCAGAGGTATACATCTTTCTGGAATTCTCTTCCTATTTTCATAATTCACCGAATGTTGGCAATTTGATCTCTGGTTCCTCTCCCTTTTCTAAACCCAGCTTGTTCTTCCGGTAGCTCTCGATCTAGTTATTGGTGAAGTCTGTTTTGTAAGATTTTCAGCATGACCTTGATAGCATGCGAGATAAGTGCAATTATTCGGTGATCTGAGCATTCCTTAGAGATTCCCTTCTTTGCAATCGGGATGAATACTGATATTTTCCAGTCTTCTGGCCACTGCTGTGTGCTCCATATTTTCTGACATATTGAGTGCACCACTTTCACTGCATTTTATCCAATGACTTTAAATAATTCTGCTGGTATTCCATCATTTCCACTAGTTTTGTTATTAGCCATATTTTCAAGGGCCCGCTGGAATTCGCTCTCCAAAATATCTGGCTCTAGTTCAGCAGCAGCAGCGCTGTCACTATGCATTTCATTCTTGTATAGGTCTTCTACATATTCTGCCCATCTTTTCTTAACATCCTCTGCTGCACTTACAACTTTCCCGTTTCTGCCTTTTATCATTCCAATTTTTGCGTAGAATTTTCCTTTACTTTCTCTAATTTTCAGCGATAAAAAGTCACAATGCGTCATTTATTTTTCTGCCAGTTTTCCTAATTGTTTCAAAAATATCATCTGCGAGAAACAGAAATTCTTTCTTATTTAATTGTTTTTCTATTTGGGCAAAATCCCTGTCATTTGGCAGGTATAAGCGACCAGGGAGCAGGCACTTTCAATCAACAATGTTAACATGGAATGGAGGAGATCGTGTCACTCTCATTACTGTTAGGGCAATGTTTATATTCTTCTTTTGCCCACCACACGTGTCACTGTACGCAACTACATGATCTTCAGAGGTGACACACTTTTCAATATGTTCCAATAAACAAATACCAATTTCCCCTTTATCCAGATGTTTCACCCCAAAAATACATATACATTTTGTCGTTAGTTAAATTCTGGCATATTAAATTTTACACATACGTGTTTCTTTTGTAGTATGATATCAATGTTGTCAGTTTAGGAAATACAAGTACTTTTTGCAGGTCAAAGGTAAACACGAACATCTGGGAATCTACCTCTTTACTATATGCTATGTCTGTAGCCATTGCTTTTCTTGCAGCTTCAGCTCTCCTAAGGAGAAGCTCCTTTTCAGATTTCAGTTTTCTTTTTTCTTCTTCCACTCATCTTCCAAAATTTTATTCAGACATTTACGTGCTCACCTGCAGTCCATATTGCGAAATGTTTGAAGAATTATTTCACCAGTTTCTGTGACGTATAACTCCCGAGTGTTTCTTTTTTTCTTTCGAGTATACTTTTCATATGAATCCGTCTTCCTTGCATTCTTCTTGCTTCGAGTACGCTTCCGTTTTGACTGCATATTTGCGGCTGCACCGTTCGCATAAGCATCAGTGTCTCCTGTTTCGTCTCTCTCTCCCTCTCTCCCCCCCCCCTTTTTTTGTCACATATGGGGGCCGGGTTCGATTTCCGGACGGGTCAGAGATTTTCACCGTTCGGAGACTGAGTGTTGTGTCGTTCTCATCATCATCATCATTTCATCATTGACACGCGAGTCGCCGAAGTGGCGTCAGATAAGATTTGCACCACGCAGGCTGAACACGACCCCAGTTGGGGGTCTAACGACCATAAATGCCACACGATCATCATCATCATTGAAAACATATTGAAACAGTTATGTTTAAATAAATTTAAAGTTATGATTGTAAACTGTAGTGTGTGTGCATGGATGGATTTCTATTCGTGTGCTGATGCAACAGTGTTTACCTGGAGCGGTACAATACTGTGAATATAAAAATTGATCTGAATATCTGTAATTCAAGTAGGAGTAAATAATATAATCAGCTTGACATCGACTGATTGCAATGAGTATGGCCCTGTTAGTGTGCGTAACTATCCAGAACATGAGTCTGGTTAAATAATGAATGACCAGACCGGTTGTAGCTCAAGGTCCGATTTCTTAATCAAACAAACAAATAGTTTATTAATTAAATAAAATAATGACCAATGTTTGACACAAATTTGATGACCAAAATAAATGTGATCATGGATGGAGTAACACACAATCTCTAACAGTGAATACTAGCAAAAGAATGACGTGTAAGAGTATGGCACAACGAAAACGATAAAGTTGACAATTATGTATCCGTTAATTAATTAAAGATCAAAGTTTAGATTACTACTTTGACACAGATTGAGCATTGGTTCTATTGCGACCTTAACAGTGATTGTTATATGTAACGTTTCGTGCTGTGAACAAGATCTACCTCATTAACAAAGAAAATGTTGTATTGTCAAAAGAGTTAATTAGCTAAGTAGGATGCAAACCAAGTAATAACTTATCGAATGTAAATATGCTCAAATGTGAAATGTTCAAATGTTTGTAAATCTATCGGACTTAACTGCTCGGTTATTAGTCCGTAGCTTACTAACTGCTTAAAATAAGTTAAACTAACCTAAAGACAACACACACACACACACCCATGACCGTGGGAGGACCCGAAGCTCCGACGCGAGAGGCCGCGAGATCCGCAACATGGCGCCCCAGACCGCTCGGCTACTCCCACGCGGTACGTGTGAAATGACAATCTACAACAGTAGTTGATAGCAACAACAGGTACTTGTTCAATGTAGCACAGTGTAGAAATGCGCAAGTCGATAATTGTGTAATTAACTAATTATTTAAATTAAAGATCAAGTTTAGGTTACAAAATGTAAAACTGACGACTTATGGGTTCCGTTGCGACTTTAACATTAATTATTGTATGTCAGCAAGTGGTGTGATTAATATTTGTATGAAAAGGCGCGTCACACGATAGACAAGAAGTGCTGGTAGCTACCTGATAAAGTAGTTGGTTACGACTTCTACGACATATTGTGCATGACCTTTTAAGTGAACAGCCGCAGCCGGCCGCAGTGGCCGAGCGGTCTGCGACGTGTCAGTCACGGTCTGCACGGTCGCTGCGGTCGGGAGTTCGAATCCCCCCTCGGGCATGGACTTTTGTGCCGTCTTTAGTAGAAGCAAGTTCATAAGTAGTTTGTAAGTTTAGGGACTGATGACCCAGTAGTTAAGTCCCATAAGCTCTACAAATATTTGAACATTTAAGTGAACAATAAGCAAGTGGTCTTATTAATTTGATATATTGAGCACTTTCCACGATTGGCAAGAAAAATTGGTAGCTACCTGATAAACTAGTTGCTTACTGTTACTGTATCGAAAATGTAAGACTATAATAAATCGGGGTATTGAGTATGTGCATAATGTTTAACAGACAGACAACAGTCTCCCTCCGTACTCGGAATGCGAATCATAATTAAATTTAAATTCACTCACCTCTTTCCCGCAGACAGCAGCTTGGCCACTTGCAGTACATTAATGATGAAATATAAATAAAGTTGATGTATCTATCCTACCGTTACTGTTAAAACTCTCAATCTAACACACCTTCCTAACAATTCTGAGTTTAAAAAGGGAAATGAAGTGAAACAATATTAAGTTAGTATTATTATTATTGTTATTACTTTTCAAACATCACATTTACAATTCAAAATACATAGCAAAATCACATTTATCAACAATCCCAACTGCTTACAACCACTTTGTCAGTCTACTGCTCTCCACCGACTCCAGACTCCGTCTGTCCACTTCAACTCTGAGATTCCTTCTGCCTAGTTCTACTTGCCACCACCGACTCACAGTTCACAGCAACCAACCTCTCTGACCAGAGAGTGACAGTTACTAACTACAGTGTTGCCACCTTTCAATATGTACTGGTATATGTGAAATAAATTTAGATAGACACCCTCATTTTCCATTGTTATTGTCAACATAACCTTAAATCTCGCATACTCCTTTTTTGTAACAAAATGTCAATAAAGCTGAGAGATAAGTCTGTAAACTCTTTTTACCTGCAATCGTTTGAAAATCGCGATAATCAATTGTATCACAGTCGCTTGATAATGTTCCTGAATCCATCATCTTCGCAAGACTGTATACCTATCCGATTATGCTGAAGCGATAGCTCCTTACTTAACAGCCATATACAACCGATTTCTCAAACATGGATCTGTACCAAAAGATTGGAAAGTTCACAGGTCATACCTATATTCAAGAAAGGCAGTAGGAGTAACCCATTAAACTACAGGCCTATTTCATTGACGTCAATTTGCAGCAGGGTTTTGGAACATATTCTGTATTCAAATATTATGAATTATATCGAACAGATTGATCTATTGGTGCAAGGCCAACACGGATTTAAAAAACATCATACATGCGAAACACAACTAGCGATTTATTCACACAAAGTGATGGGTGCTATCGAAAAGGGTTCGCAAACTGATTCCGTATTTCTTGATTTCCAGAAGGCTTTTGACACCGTACCTCACAAACGGCTTTTAATCAAATTGCGTGGTTATGGTATATCGTCCCAAATTTGCGACTGGATAGGGGATTTCCTGTCAGAGAGGACACAGTTCGTAGTAATCGATGGTAAGGCATCAACTAAAACAGAGGTGATATCGGGCGTTCCACAGGGTAGTGTTATTGGTCCTCTGCTGTTCCTTATTTACATTAACGATTTAGGGGAAATTCTAAGTAGCTCTCTTAGGTTGTTTGCAGATGACGCCGTCATTTACCGTCTAGTAAAATCATCTGAAAATCAAAACCAACTGCAGAACGATCTGAATAAGTATCAGTTTGGTGTAAAAATTGGCAACTGACTCTAAATAATGAAAGTGTGAATTCGTCCACATGAGTACGAAAAGAAATCCGTTAAACTTTGTTTACAAGATAAACCAATCAAAAGTGAAGGCCGTAAACTACACAAAATACCTAGGAATTACTATTACTTCAGGTTTAACTTGGAAAGAACACATAGATAATGTCGTGGGAAAGGCGAACCAGAGACTGCTTTTTATTGGCAGAACCCCTAAAACATGCAACAGAACTACAAAAGGAACTGCATACACTACGCTTGTCCGTCCATTTTTGGAGTATTGCTGCCCAGTGTGGGATCCTTATCAGGTGGGTTTGACGGAGGGCATCGAAAGAGTCCAAAGAAGGGCAGCTCGTTTCATATTGCCACAATACAGGGGAGACGGCATTACGGAAATGATACAGGATCTGGGATGGGAATCATTACAACAACGGCGCTTATCGCTGCGGCGTGGGCTACTTACGAAACTCAAATCGGCAACATTCTCCTCCGAATGCGAAAAAATATTGTTGACTCCCACTTACATAGATAGAAATGATCATCAGAATAAAAGACGAGAAATCAGAGCTCGAACGGAGAGATTCAGGTGTTCTTTCTTCTGGCGCGCTATTCGAGAATGGAATGTAAGATGAATAGTACAAAGGTGGCTCGTTGCACCCTCTGCCAGGCACTTAAATGCCATTTGCAGAGAATCCCATGTAGTTGTAGATGTAGATGAAGAAATAGCAGCTCGCTACAATGCAGAAAAGCACACGGACTTCTGGCACTACTGAAATAACTTTCTGCTTGCTTTCTCTAATACGTCTGCATTGAGGTGCACTTTCTTGGCATCAGGACGAAGCTGGAGCTGTCCCACTATGCAAATAAATTAAAACACGACGTCTGTATGTACGTGAGGATAACTCCATTTCTTGAACAGTGGACTTGTAGCCAGTGGTGTAGGTTTCATAGGGCTAGCCGGTGCAGTGCCCCGGGGCCCCCGAGATCAAGGGGCCCCTCGGCCTCCGTGAGCAAAGTTTGGAAAAAGTTACAGTAGAGCGTAGAGCGTCGTTTTTTAATTTAATTTTATTTATTTTACCTTCCCACCCTACCGTCCAACAATTCCCCCTCCCGTCAAACTAAGCTTCCTACAGTAGCCGCACTGGGCCACAGGGTGACGGAACATTGCTTCTAGTGGGGCCTGCTGACAGGCCAAGCCGACAGTCGCTGAGTACAACAATCGGCACACTCCAGTCGGCGGAAGTACAGTAGCTGCAGCATCAAAGCTGCTCACAGCAACAGCTGCGCCTTCCAAGTGTTGCGGCGTGCCACTCGGCGCAATGTGAAGGATCGCGCGACTCCAAATACTGTATAAACACATTTACTGTGCAGTACTTCTTATTGGCAAGTAGAAGTGTACAGTTCGATTATACGAATAATCAGTTTTCCGAACATCTATGTCCCCCAATTACACTTCGGATAATCGACGTTCTACTGTATATAATATTTTAGCTGAATGAAGGATTTTCGACTTTTAACTTTTTGAACACTGCCAACAAACTTCAAACGCACGAAGTGAAATCCAAAAATTATTCCCATCTCAGAATAGAAACATAAAAAGGTATTGCTTGTCCGCTAAGACGTGCACTCTGCCACCTGCTGAATTACTAGCAGTGTGTGACAGTACTGTTCATGGTTTGATTCGCGGCAGGGGGCCATATTTTCGTAGTTGAGTAAAACTTCATTGTTCATTTTTACTAGCTTCTGCCTGCGACTTCATTCACCTATTATGGAGCAACGTCAAAAATAATTCCATGGTAGTTTTATCTGTATGTCCTACCCAGATCCAACAGTATCCCTCTCCAAAATTTCATCCAAATCCAACCAGTAGTTTCTGCATAATTAACTTTCACAGTTATAATTATATTAGAGAGTACGATTAAATATTATCTGCTGCGTGACACACAGTAATTTACTTAAGAGTATTTAGGTTTGCCTTATTATGTCTTCCAGTAAGCGGTAAGGGCCTGATGAAGTAGTATTGCATCTGTGTAGTTCATAGGCGCCGATTACGGGTATGCTCGGGCGCTCAAACATACCCCAAAATTTGAGTGGGTATGCTCGGCATACCCCACTGAAAATTTTTGTATAATTTTTTCTTTACGTTATATTTCTTGATTGTAATTATATTTAACTCTCTCATTCCATTGATTGGCGGCTAGCTTTTGTAATACACCGCTGGAAAAGATTATCTAAAACAAACAGGTAATTGAATTCGTAGGCATTAAAATTCTTGTTGACATGTGAGTGATCATTTTGTAAATAGTCCGAATGTTAATGGAATGCTGCTTGTAAGTTCAATACCGTAAACTGAAGGCGGTAAACTTTAATTGTTGTATTAAATAACTAGAAATGAAGTGGGTTTGGTACGATACGATGAAAATGTGTATAATACCAATTTAACGTTTATGTATTCTCTTAGAAATCAATTGTCTTCAAGGAATCGTGTTAGTGTTAAGTCGTGAAATTTTTCATCTTGTTTACTGAATTGGTGTGTGATGTAACAATGGGTTGTGAACCTATTGGTAAAGACAGACATGGTATGACAGCAGAAGTGGTTATGGTCTATTTTCGTAATACTGTATAGAAAATAAATCTGCACAAGGGAGAAGTCAGGAAGACCATCCGATGTTAGTTTTTGCGATAATGAACATAGTGTTCACAATACAGGCACATCATTAACTGATATTCATGTCTCAGAAGACGAAAACTCTGAAAATGCTGTCTGTACTTATTACAACGGGGAAACAGGTTCAAATGGTTGCAAAAGCCGCCCAGTAGTTCTAAAATGTGAAAGCCGGCCGCGGTGGCCGAGGGGACTGAGGCGCTCCAGTCACGGTCTGCACGGCCACTGCGGTCGGGGCTTCGAATCCCCCCTCGTGCATGGATATTTGTGCCGTCCTTAGTCTTAGCTAGTTCATAAGTAGTTTGTAAGCTTAGGGACTGGTGACCCCGTAGTTTAGTCCCATAAGTTCTACAAACATTTGAACATTTGAAACTGAAATTAATGGCTGTTAATTTCTTTACTGTATGTTAATCTCCTTTCAGAGATTAAAATGGTCCAAAATTAACACCAGATGAAGCAAAAAAGAAGAAATGCTACTAAAATAGAACCTTACCTTTGTACCTGGAATTGGAAAAATATAATAAAGAATATTTTTTTAGAAATACCTATCGGGAGGGGCGGCTGCAGGGCGGCAACCACCTCCCCCTATTGGAAACGCCACTGAACACACACCAAGATTTTCAAAAGTTGGCACCTGTGGTATAGTTTTAGTTTAGAGAGGGCCCCAATGTCATTTTTGCCCTGGGGCCCTTGGTGACATAGCTACGCCACTGCTTGTAGCACTATTGAAATAGGCCCATCATATTTGGTTACACCGAGTATAGGTGTAAGATCCTACTGGGCTACACGAGCTGCCTGCGGCAGGGACGTAAGCGCGTGACGATGTTGGCGTACCTGTGGACGGCTGTGCCCGCCTCTCCCGTACGCAGAAGCCACGGGCGCCCCTGGCTACGAGCTCGCCGTCGCGTAGCGTCCCCGTGGCAGGGCGGTGGTCACGTAGTCGAGTTCGCGGAAGCGCCGTCAGCACCGCTTTCTCCCGCCTCGTGGATCCCGCCGGCTTCTCGGTATTCGGCGCTGTCGAGCAGACAGCGGTTCGCCCGGCTCCATTATAGGAGCTCTCGCCGGGACCTCGAGTTCCGGAGGCGCCAGAAATAGCTTAGCTTTCGCTAACTGACTAACGTCCTTCTACATCTACATGGGGTACTCTGTAAATCACATTTAAGGGCCTGGCACAGGGTTCATCGAACCACCTTTACACTATTCATCTACGATTCCAGTTTCGATTAGTACGCAGGGAGAAAGAACATCTGAATCTCTCCGTTCGAGCTCTGATTTCTCGTATTTTATTCTAGCACTAGCTAAAACCCGCGGCCCCGCTCGCGTGTTGGTCGATTATGATAGATAAGCTATCTTTTAGTAGTGTGCTATTTATTTATTCTTAAATTTTCTTATTCGTATGCTTATCCTTACAGAGAAAGAGCTGAAGACATTGTAGCACGCATAGACCAAAGATATGGTCTTTGCCATCACGTTTCGCTGTATGTAACCTCCTTGCTATAGAGTCACAAATGTCATCGCTGGCCTTCAGTCCGAATTTTTTAATAATTTGAACGACTTTCAACGACCATATCTTCCACCCCCTTATAGCTATCGGCATGGAACTGCTATGGTGTACAACGGGAGACTTCGGACAACAATTAAACACAGAACATTCGTATGTGTTCTGTAGTTTTCGCTGCAGAGCGAAATATTAACACACACACACACACAAACGTAGAATTTTATATACACTGGAAACTTTCCATACCAGTATACTCCACCCTTTTATCATTATCAATCCTCAAACAACAATGCAACCAATAAAACAGTTTTCCAAGAGTAAATATAATTCTCAAAGAATAATTATTGTTCCGCATTTCGCGTTATATTCTCCAAATTACTAAATATCTATCAGATCGCTATACAACCGTGCCTAAAACCTTCCTCAGGTATAAGTTAGTAACTGTACAAATATTTAAGTCTCTGCGTCTTCTCGTTCGGACGCGATAAGCGTACACCAAACAGACATTCACATTTATAGATATAGATTTCTACCTATGTAGGTGGGAGTCAGCAATATATTTTCGCATTCGGAGGAGAATGTTGGAGATTGGAGTATCGTAAGAAAGCCACGCCGCAGCGATATACGCCATTATTGTAATGATTCTCATCCCAGATCCTGTATCATTTCCGTGACGCTGCCCCCCCCCCCCCCCCCCTGTACCGTGACAATACAAAAAGGAGCTGCCCTTCTTTGGACTCTCTCGATGTCCACCGTCAAATGTTCAAATGTTTGTAAATTTATCGGACTCAACTGCGTGGTCATTAGTCAGTGCTTACAAACTACTTAAACGAAACTAACCTAAGGACAACACAGGAGGAATCGAACCCCCGACGGCGAACTGCCGCGCGCACCGCAGCACGGCGCTCCAGTACGCACGGTTTATCCGCTGCGGCGATGTCCACCGTCAAACTCACCTGATAAGTATCCCACACTCGGCAGCAGTACTCCAAAAAAGGACGGACAAAGCGTAGTGTATCAGTTTCTTTAGTAGTTCTGTTGCACCTTTGAAGTGTTCTGCCAGTAAAACGCAGTCTCTGGTTCACCATTTCCCACGACTTTATCTACGTGTTCTTAATATATATTAATGACTTGCCATTCTACATACAGGAAGATGCTAAGCTAGTACTTTTTGCTGATGATAGAAGTATAGCTATCACACCTGACAAACAGGAATTAACTGATGAAATTGTAAATGATATCTTCCAGAAAGTCATTAAGTGGTTCTCTACAAATGGACTCTCATTAAACTTTGATAAAACCCAGTATATACAGTTTCATACAGTAAATGGCATGACCACATTAATAAATTTAGACTTTGTACATAAATCTGTAGCTAAGGTAGAATATTCAAAATTTTAAGGAAGAAACATATTGAAGATCTCCTGAAACGTCTGAGTTCAGCTACTTATGCTATCAGAGTCATTGCAAAATTTGGTGATATAAATCTCAGTAAATTAGCTTACTACGCCTATTTTCATTCACTGCTTTCATATGGGATCATATTCTGGGGCAATTCAACATTGAGTAAAAAAGTATTCATTGCACAAAAGCGTGTAATCAGAATAATTGCTGGAGCCCACCCAAGAGCATCCTGCAGACATTTATTTAGGGATCTAGGGATACTCACTGTAGCTTCACAATATATATATTCACTCATGAAATTTGTTATTAACAATCCGACCCAATTCAAAAGTAATAGCAGTGTGCATAGCTACAACACTAGGAGAAAGGATGATATTCACTATTCAAGGTTAAATCTAACTTTGGCTCAAAAAGGGGTGAATTATGCTGCCACAAAAGTCTTTGGTCACTTACCGAGTAGTATCAAAAGTCTGACAGATAGCCAACTAGTATTTAAAAAGAAATTAAAGGAATTTCTGAATGGCAACTCCTTTTAAAAAGATGAATTTTTAGATAAAACTTTTAAAAAAATTAAAAAAATAAAAATAAAAATAAAAAAATTCTTAAAATATAGATTGTCAAGTAGAGACAAAATTTACTAAACTGACACGTTCCACATCATTACGAAATGTCGTATACATGATCTAAGGAACAAGTATTAATCTAATCTAATCTAATCTGATGTAATAGTAATTCGTTGGTATTTAGTGGAGTTTACGGCCTTCACATTTAATTGATTTATCTTCTAAACAAAGTTTACCGCATTTCTTTTCGTACTCATGTGGACGACTTCACACTTCTCATTATTTAGAGTCAATTACCAATTTTTACACTATACTGATATGTGGTTCATGGTGTGGGTTCCTGTAGTCATGTCCTAGTTCATGAACCACGGCAGGGTTGGCCAAGTGGTCCTGACAGTTGGGATACCAGTTCCTTTGGAATAAGGTTGGGCACCTCGGACATATTCTGAGTCGTGGCCACCTTTGTGCTCAGACGGCAAAGACTACCAAATCCACCGGTTAGTCCCTCAACCGTTAGGGGTAAAACCCAGTGGCGCCCTGGGCAAGTAAGGCTAGCAATCTGCTTCCCAGATTCTTCAATATCATGCTGGGAACAATCAGAGCAAAATGTCTCGGACCTATGGATGTGATGGAGTCCCACCTCCAATTGACAGACTAGGGACTCCTCAGATACGACTTGGCAAACAATCTGGGATGAGATGGGGAGCTATTATCAATGGGGATTACAATGGAAAGAAGGTAGAGCTGGCGGAGGCTTCAAGTAAGATGGGGTTAGATGTTTTAGCTGTTAGTGACGTTAGAGTAAAGGGAGAGAAAGAGGACGAAGTCGGAGAATACAAGGTCTACCTGTCAGGAGTCAAAGTAGGAAGAGCACAGTGGGGTGTAGGGTTTTACAACAGAAAAGCAATCGAACCCAGCATAATTGCAATAGGATACGTAAATGAACGACTGATGTGGATAGATTTGGCCATCTCCAGCAAGAAAATTAGGATTGTGGCAGTGTATTCACCCTGTGAAGGGACAGATCAAGGTGAGATGGACAGATTTTTCAATGCAACTTAGTGATGTAGTTGTTAGAGTGAAGGATAAGGATAGTGTTTTACTCAAGGGTGATTTCAACGCTAGGATAGGAAATCGAACAGAAGGTTATGAAAAGGTTATGGGTAAGTTTGGAGAGAATATGGAGGCCAACAGGAACGGAAAACAGCTCTGGATTTCTGTTCCAGTATGGGCTTAGTTATCACAAACTCCTTCTTTAAGCATAAGGACATTCTCCGCTATACTTGGGAAGGAAGGGGAACCAGATCTATCATTGACTATATAATAACAGTCCAGGAATTCAGGGAGACAGTCAAGGACACAAGTGTTTTCAGGGTGTTCTTCGATGATACTGATCATTATTTAATCTGCAGTGAAATTGGGTTTGTGAGGCCAAAAGAGCAGAAAATCAGGTCCATGTGTAGAAGAATAAGAGTGGAGATGCGTCAATGCAAAGAAATTAGGCACAAATACATAACAATGATCTCGGAAAGGTACCAGTTAGTTGAATGTAATGATTTACAGTCACTGGAAGAGGAATGGTCAAGGTACAGGGACACACTACTGGAAGCAGCTAGAGAATGTCTTCGAACTTTAGTGTGTAAAGGCAGGAAGAAGCAGACAGCTTGGTGAAATGACACAGTCAAGGCAGCCTATAAAAACAAAAAGAAGGCATTTCAAAAATGGCTCCATACTAGAAATCAGGCAGACAGAGAAAGTTATGTTGAAGAAAGAAACAAAGCCAAACGAATAATTGCAGACTCCAAGCAGGAATTATGTGAAGACATTGGAAACAATCTAGAAACTCTAGGTCGAGCCGCGGGGAAACCATTTTGGAGCGTAATTAGCAATCTTCGAACGGGAGGGAAGAAGGAATTAACGAGCATATGGAGGGAATATTTTGAAGAATTGCTCAATGTAGGTGAAACGTTCAATGATGTGTCAGATTTTCAGGTAGAAAGCGATAAGAACGACGATGGAAACAGGATGTCATTTGAGGAAGTTGAGAAAATGGTCAGTAGATTACAGTGCAATAAAGTGGCTGGGGTGGATGAAATTAAGCCGGAACTCATCAAATACAGTGGAATATCAGGTTTCAAATGGTTACACAGGATAATTGAAAAGGCGTGGGAATTGGGACAGGTTCCGTCTGACTGGACGAAAGCGGTAGTCACGCCAATTTTCAAACATGGGAACAGAAATGATTGCAATGACTATAGAGGTATCTCTTTAATTAGCGTTGTGGGCAAAATATTCTCAGGTGTTGTTGAAAGGAGAGTGCGAGTATTAATTGAGGACAAGTTAGATGAAAATCAGTGTGGGTTTAGGCCTCTTAGAGGCTGTCAGGACCAGATCTTTAGCCTACGGCAGGTAATGGAAAAGTGCTATGAGTGGAACAGGGAATTATATCTATGATTCATAGATGTGGAAAAAGCTTATGACCGTATTCCTAGGAGGAAGCTACTGTCTGTTCTTCAAGATTATGGTATAGGAGGCAAACTTCTGCAGGCAATCAAAGGACTTTACGTAGACTGTCACGCAGCAGTTAGATGGCAAATTAAGCTCATGGTTCAAGGTAGTTTCAGGGGTAAGACAAGGCTGTAACCTGTCACCACTGTTGTTCATACTATTCATGGATCATATGTTGAAAACAGTAGACTGGCAGGGCGGGATTAAAATAGGTGAAAACAAAATAAGCAGTCTTGCATATTCGGATGATTTAGTTGTAATGGCCGATTCGATTGAAAGGTTGCAAACCAATATTTCAGAGCTTGATCCGAGGTGCAAGGATTATGATATGAAGATCAGCATCTCCAAAACGAAAGTAACGTCTGTGGGAAAGAGGTTCAAACAGATTTAGTGCCAAATAGGAGGAACAAAGTTAGAACAGGTAGACAGTTTCAAGTACATGGGAAGTATTTTCTCACAGGATGGCAACATAGCGAAATAACTGGACTCGAGGTGCAGCAAAGCTAATGCAGTGAGTGCTCAGCTAAGATCTACTCTCTTCTGCAAGAAGGAAGTCAGTACTAAGACTAAGTTAGTAGTGCACCGCTCTATCTTTCGACCAACTTTGTTGTATGGGAGTGAAAGTTGGGTGGATACATGTTACCTTATTCATAAGGTAGAGGATACAGATATGAAAGTAGCAAGAATGATTGCAGGTACTAATAGATGGGAAGAATGGCAGGAGGGTGTCCATAATGAGGAAATCAAAGAAAAACTGGAAATGAACACCATAGATGAAGCAGAGCGAACAGAGATGGTGGGGTCATGTTACACGCATGGGAGAAGCAAGGTTACCTAAGAGACTCATGGGCTCGGCAGCGGAGGGTAAGAGAAGTCGATATAGACCTAGAAGAAAGTACTTAGATTCGGTGCAGAATGATTTTGAAGTAAAAGGCATAACATCAATGTTAGCCTTGAATAGGGGATCATGGAGGAATTTTATTAGAGGTACTATGCTCCAGACTGAACTCTGAAAGGCATAATCAGTCTCTAATGATGATGATTATGATGACTGATATGTTATTTAGATCGTTTTACAGTTGGTTTTGATCTTCAGATGACTTTACTAGACGATAAATGACGGCGTCATCTGCAAACAACCTAAGAGAGCTGAGCTTCTTAGATTTTTTACAAATCGTTTATGTAGATAAGGAACAGCAGAAGACCAATAAAACTACCATGTGAAACGCCGGATATCACCTCTATTTTAGTCGATGCCTTACTATCCATTACTACAAACTGTGTGCTCTCATACAGGAAATCCCCAACCCAGTCACAAATCTGGGCCGATATTCCATAACCATGCAATTTGATTAAAAGTCGTTTCTCAGGTACGGTGTCAAAACCTTCTGGAAATCTAGAAATACGGAATCAATTACACTTCGTGTGAGTAAACAGCTAGTTGTGTTTCACATGAACGATACTTCCTAAATCCGCATTGACTTTGGGTCAATAGATCATTGTGTTCGAGATAATTCATAATATATGAATACAGAATATGTTCAAATCTCTGCTGCAAATTGACGTCAATGAAGACTGTAGTTCAGTGGGTTACTCCTACTGTCTTTCTTGAATATTGGTGTAGCGAGAGGTTGTATATGGCTGTTAAATAAGGGTCTATCGGATGAGCATAATGAAATAGAATTCTATTGGGTATACTGTGCGAGGGGTCTATATTCAGCTGGATTTAATATTTTGTAATATTCTGTTGGAATTATTATTTTGTGAATAAGATTCCTGTAAGTCAAAGAGTGTATACTGTACAGTTAGCTTCCTTGGTCAGAGAGGTAGCATTATTGCTCTGTCTGGTAATGGTGGAGCGGGTGGCCCGCTGGGTGTCGCAGTGTAACGGTGGGAATGGGCAGTCGTGTCTATTTGTTGTAATGTAGCAGGGGAGTAGGAGGTCGAACTGTGAGCTGTGGGCAGAGGATGTCTGTTAGATCGACTGCTGAATAGGATGAAGATGTTCAGACTAAGAATGTATAAGGTAATATGTATATGTTTTTGTAATGATTTGCTTTTTAAATTTCAATATATGTGTAATAATGAAATTTTTCTTCCATTATTTCGTAGTGTGTAGAAACTTCCATTTTTCCTCCAATAAGTTTTACGACCAGTTAATTGATGTGAGTTGTTTTGAAGTGAAGTAAAAGTGTTAATCTCAAACGTACTTGCACGTGGTGGCTCTGTGAGTGTATGTTTTAACAGATAACTTTCACTAAAATAATTAGGGTCCAGGTTAGGATTGTTGAAAACTATGTTGAGAATATGTTAATGATGAGGCAGTTACAATGAGTGAAATATCAAAGGTAGAGTGCTTATCTGTGGGTTAAT
Organism: Locusta migratoria; assembly: GCA_026315105.1. Taxonomy (NCBI): domain Eukaryota; kingdom Metazoa; phylum Arthropoda; class Insecta; order Orthoptera; family Acrididae; genus Locusta; species Locusta migratoria. The sequence continues at coordinate 113,579,675 of CM048745.1, forward strand.
TCAAATTTTCTATGCTTGTATTAACTGTGAGTAGAGAATATCAAGAGATCATTTTTTGATAAAGTAATTAGGTGATTAACAACGCTCGATAATCAAGTGTTTGTCTAAGTGTGATGAGCCAACCACAGTACGTTTCAACTGTTACAAAAATTCAATTTACTTCTCAGTAAAGGTATTGGCAGCTTTGAAGTGTCACAAGGATCACTTCATTTCACAGTAAAATATTTATGTGCACTCTCAGTTGCGTTTCTGTAACGAGAGCTTAACTTCACCATACACAATAGTTGAGGTTTCTCATTTTTGATACTGATGTTGAGATTTTACAACACTGCATTAAAGTGATGCATTCATTATGAAGTAATTTATGGGAGTAATTAACGGATCAGTTAGAGCTTCTTTTCATAGCAATGCACGACTGAGTTATCCGTTGCGCGGGCCTGATGTTTAAAAAAAAATAAGTAATCACATATTTTACTATCAGGGCTTACTTTTTGATCCAGTTTGTGGAACAGTCACAAAGAATTTGATGTGCTTTTCTTATGTGTGGAAAACCTGAATTTTACCTAACCTATCGTTTGTTATCAACAGAAATCACTGCTAGTCAGACAAACAAAGTCACACATACACATTCACACGGTCAGATAGCAAATCCCAGTTCCATCTCCACGACCAATCCAAAAAATAAATTATATTTAATAAATATCATAAAACAGATAACTTTCAACTGCCCGGACCAGTAGAGTTGTTATTGTCCAGTGAGTTTAGTTGCTTTACTACTCCGACGATACCTACTTCTACATCACTCATTCTGGCCTCTGTTCGTAATTCGAAAACTTCACGTCGTAGGGCGACCGCTGGACGGTCGGTAATATTCCGCAACGTTTCCTGATGCGCAATATCATTGTTTATTACTAAAACAGTCGAAGATGGTAGGAAATGATTAAAATCTTCTCGGGCCTCCAGCCGTGCCAGTTGGTAAGTATGCCACGAGCGGTGACCAACCTCTTCTTCGCCACTGTCAAGTTTTAAATGCCTGCTGCATCGTCATTGCCTTGCAGTTATACGTACACCGGTGGCTAGAAGTATTCACACACATTCTTGTTTGTAGTAAATCCTGCCTTTATAATGTGGATTTTATTATTTCCATTATTCATGCCACTTGCTCCAAATGTTTGCATATACACAAATTTAATTAAATCCAAAGCACTGATTAAAAGCCAGAGACCGAAACACTGATAGCTGTTGTAGTTGACGCTGGCGGAAGTATCCACACACCGGCGGTACAATACAAACTCAACCTCACAGTTCCAAGCTGAATGTCGCTAAGACAACAGCAATGTCAGTGTGCCGAACCCGCAAATCCGCCAGTGACAACAACATGGTTAGAAAAAGGAAGGAAACAACTCCAGAAGAGAGGAATGGTAACGTTGCATGAAGAGGGAAAATCATATGCCGTTATACGTTGTGAAGTGTTGTTAACAAGTACAACAAAGCAAAAAAACCTTGATAAATGGGTATCGTTTTGGAAGACCCTTCACGTTTCAAAAAAATGTTCAACTGTTTGTAAAGTTTACGGGAATTAACTGCTGGGTCATCAGTTCCTAAACTTACAAACTACCTTATACTAAAGACGGTACAAACATCCTTGCCCGACCGGGAATTCGAACCCCCGACAGGGAACGGCCTCGCACATCGCAGTATAGCGCTTCAATGCGCTCGGTCACTCCGCCGGAACGTCCGTTTCAGTAAGAAACGAGAAGCGCATTGTAAGTATTATTAAGAAAACACCTAAAATAAATTCATCACAGATTGCTGCACAAATACACGAGCTTTATGAGAAACAAGTTCAACCAAAGGCAGTACGGAGGATATTTCACCGAGCCGGCTACAAAGCTCGAGTCCAAGAAAAAAGCCCTTTATAAGCAAAACACATAGGAGGAAAAGGTTGCATTTTGCAAATTAATATGCGACCAACGAATCAGACTTCTGAAACAAATATTTTCTTGAGGAGAGCAAGTTCAATCTTTTCCATCACGATGGACGTATTTTACTGTGGAGAAGACGAAATACCGAATTGTGAGCTCCTCATTTGGCCTATACTATAAAAAATGGTGGTGGCGGAATCATGGTCTGGGGGTTCATGGCTGCATCAGGTGTGGGGAACCTGGTATTTATTTGTGGAAGTATGGATCAGTACGTGTATCTGCATATTTTAAAGAGAATTTTGAAAGTCAGTGCTGAAAAACTAGGTTTGAATACGACTATCATTTCCAACCGGACAATGATCCAAAACATGCAGCATACAGTGTACGTTTGTGGATTCTGCATGAGACCCCCCACACCCTACAAACACCATCTCAGTCTCCAAACATGAACCCAATTGAAAATTTGTGGGAGGAGTTAGTAATAAGAACAGAAAATATGTATCCAGTAAAACACAACTGACGGAAATGATTGTTCAAGAATGGGGGAAGAGCCGGCCACGGTGGCCGAGGGGACTGAGGCACTTCAGTCACGGTCTGCACGGTCACCACGGTCGGGGGTTCGAATCCCCCCTCGGGCATGGATATTTGTGCCGTCCTAGTTCGTAAGTAGTTCATAAGTAGTTTGTAAGTTTAGGGACTGATGACCCCGTAGTTAAGTCCCATAAAAAAAAAAAAAAAAAAAAAAAAAAAAAATTGGGGGAAGATTGACGCAGCAGTAACAAGAAAGATAGTACAATCAATGCAGGACAGGCTGAAGGCTCGGATTACACTACTGGCCATTAAAATTGCTACACCAAGAAAAAATGCAGATTATAAACGGGTATTCATTGGACAAATATATTATTCTAGAACTGACATGTGATTACATTTTCTCGTAATTTGGGTGCATAGATCCTGAGAAATCAGTACCCGGAACAACCACCTCTGGCCTTGATACGCCTGGGCATTGAGTCAACCCGAGCTTGGATGGCGTGTACAGGTACAAATGCACATGCAGATTCATCAACAGTAGTGATAGGCGTATTGTTACGAGCCAGTTGCTCGACCACCATTTGTGAGAGATCTGGAGAATGTGCTGGCTAGGGCAGAAGTCGAACATTTTCCGTATCCAGAAAGGCCCCTACACGACCTGAAACATGCGGTCGTGCATTATCCTGCTGAAATGTAGTGTTTCGCAAGGATCGAATGAAGGGTAGAGCCACGGTCGTAACACTTCTGAAATGTAACTGCCACTGTTCAAAGTGCCGTTGATGCGAACAAGAAGTGACCTAGACTTGTAACCAATGGCACCCCATAGCATCAAGCCGGGTGATACGCCAGTATGGTGATGACGAATACACGCTTCCAGTGTGCCTTCACCGCGATGTCTCCAAACACGGATGCGACCATGCTGTAAACAGAACCTGGATTCATGCGAAAAAATGACGTTTTGCCATTCGTGCACCCAGGTTCGTCGTTCCGTACACCATCGCAGACGCTCCTGTCTGTGATGCAGCGTCAAGGGTAACCGCAGCCATGGTCTCCGAGCTCATAGTCCATGCTGCTGCAAACGTCGTCGAACTGTTCGTGCAGACGGTTGTTGTCTTGCAAACGTCCCCATCTGATGCCTCAGGAGCCGAGACGTGGCTGCACGATCCGTTACAGGCAAGCAGAAAGATGCCTGTCATCTCAACTGCTAGTGATACGAGGCCGTTGGGATCGAGCACGGCGTTCCGTATTGCCCTCCTGAACCCACGGATTCTATATTCTGCTAACAGTCATTGGATCGCGACCAACGCGAGCAGCAATGTCGCGAAACGATAAACCGCAATCGCGATAGGCTACAATCCGTCAAAGTCGGAAACGTGTTGGTATGCTTTCTCCTCCTTACACGAGGCATCACAACAACGCTTCACCAGGCAACGCCGGTCAATTACTGTTTGTGTATGACAAATCGGTTGGAAACTTTCCTCATGTCAGCACGTTGTAAGTGTCGCCACCGGCACCAACCTTATGTGAATGCTAATCATTTGTATGTCACAGCATCTTCTTCCTGTCGGTTAAATTTCGCGTCTGTAGGTCATATTCGTGGTGTAGCAATTTTAATGATTAGGAGTGCCGAAGCAAGGGAATGAATACACGCTATTAGATGTATGCAAATAAATCAAAAAGTGCAACATAAGTGACTGTGTGAATACTTATGACAGTCCATTATCACAGTACAGCCAAGCCTTTGATTTTTTTCCAAGCAGTATTAATGATTCTTTATGTTTCAGTGTGGTTAAACGGATATTCATGGAGAATAGTTTCAGTTTGATCGCTTGTATTCACAAATTTTATACGTAATCTAAACATTAAATGTGTTATATATCCTGTTGTGTTAAAACTTCTGTCCACCAGTGTATAACCGCACTGCTGGTTGTGACGTCACTTCCTCACCATACGTGGCCAGCGAGAGAGACAGGCCTGGTCACTCAGCCGGGTGACGTGGCAAGAGTAGTGCTGCGCCGACGCGATCGCGGATTTGACTGGTTGGCCGCTGGGGCATGGCCCACTGCTTCCTAGCGGCTAACCAGTCAATTCCCAATCGCTTCGGCGCAGCACTACTCTTGCCACGTCACCTGGCTGAGTGACCAGGCCTGTCTCTCTCGCTGGCCATGCTCGGCATATATGGTCATGTTTACGTCCCGTGTCCATCGCGTCCAATTCAACCTCGCTACGGGCGGGTCCCAAGCTGTACGGCCGGGTCCCAAGCTGTGCTGAGGTGCAAGCCGACGTCCTGATTGATGGCGTTCTCCGATAGTTCAATTTGAATGGCTTCTTCTTTTAACATTCCCCAAATATCCATTCGTTTTAGCAATGACAGATGTTTCATCGAAACGAATTCTGTGTCGATTTTCTAATGAATGTTCTACCCCAGCTGATTTTCCGGGTAGTGAAGACATAAGCATATGTCGTGTACTGTATGACGTAATTCTACATTGCTTACAGTTTGTCAAACATAATAGTAGCTACACTTATATGGTATCTTATAAACTCCAGAAGTTTTGAGCCCTAGATCATATTTTGTGGGCTCGTCAGCTGTCGTGTTCTTGATGGTGGCCTGAACACAGACGCAATATTGTATCCTCCTTAGGAGCCGACAAATTTTTCCCGACACCTAACGTTAAAATTCTTCAGAGCTATTTGCCGCATCATGACGCGGCAAATAGCTCAGAAGAATTAAAAAAATGTTTAAATGTTTGTATAGCTTCTGGTACTTAACTACGGCGTCATCAGTCCCTAAACTTACAAACTACTTATTAACTAACACTAAGGACGGCACAAATATCCAAGCCCAAGGGGGGATTCGAACCCCCGACCGTAGTGGCCGTGCAGACCGTGACTGGCGCGCCGCATTCCCATCGACCACCGCGGCCGGCTCAGAAGAATTTTAACGTTAACAATAATGACCGCGAAAGCCTACGTTCGTACATAACTTCCCGTCACTGTTCCACAGAAGGGCTAAAGTGCAAGATTATTGCTCTCTTTTTCCGACGTACTTTTTCTGTTTTCATCGATAGAAATGACTTTTTGCATCTGGCGGTGACTGTAGGTATTTTCCCTGGAGGCTCTTACAAGGGAACCTCCCTAACGCACCCCCCTCAGATTTAGTTATAACTTGGCCCAATAAATAGGGTGAAAAACTGGACACAAACCATTCGAGAAAACTGGAAGAAATTGTGTGGAACTATGAAAAAAATAAAAAGCAAAATATAAAAACTGAGCAGTCCATGTGACAACGCTGAGCAAATCATAATCATAGTAGAGCCGTGGTACTGTGGCTAGCGTTAGGAGCTGTAGAGTGGGAGGTACTTGGTTCAACTCTTACCTCAAACGAAAATTTTAATTTTTTTAGTTTGCAAAATTATGATCTGTCCGTCCGTTTATTGACGTCTCTGTTCGCTGTAATCAGTTTAGTGTCTGTGTTTTGCAACCGCGCCGCAAAACCGTGTGATTAGCAGACGAAAGGAAGTGCCTTTCAAATCGGAGTGCTTGGACATTTGCAGAATTTGACAGTCTACACACGAAAAAAATCCAAAACGTTAGAAACATATGTTTTGACAGAGCACAGGGAAAACTGTGCGACTGTGAAACTGTTGCATTCGTTTGTTGCAGTTCATGTGACAAACTCGTATGTTGTCATCACTTTTTTGGGTGTGATCATCGCATCCACAACAAAACCTAAATCGGGCAAGGTAGAATCTCTTTGCCCGTTCACCAAGTGTACAAGTTAGGTGGGTCGACAAGAGATTCCTGTCATATGACGCACATACTATCACCAGTGTCGTATAGTATACATCAGATGTGTTTTTCTGTGGAGGAATTGGTTGACCTATCACCTTGCGATCAAATGTTCTAGGTTCCCATTGGAGAGGCACTTCCTATCGTCTGCTAATCGCGCGATTTTGCGGTGTGGTCGCAAAACACAGACACTAAACTGATTACAGCAAACAGAGACGTCAAAGAACGGACGGACAGATCATAATTTTGCGAAAATAAAAATTTAAAAAAATTTCGTTTAAGGTAAGGGTCGATCCAAGCACCTCATCTCCTCACGCTAGCCACAGTATATATATATATCCAGCAGGATATGGTGTTCAACCCTAAACTTCATCTGCAAATCCTTCTACTATGTTAGCAAGGAAGTTGCATTTTAATTTTGCAATATCCCCTCCCAGGAGAGGGTACCTGGGTGGTTTCTATTTTCTCAATGTTTTATTTGAAATCCACTCACACCACATTGTGACCTATAGGAGAATATTATCCTACTCACTTTTTATAGTTACTTTATCTTATGTTCTTTTATCCTTTTACTTCTTACTTCCATGCCTTATGTTGAAACCCGTTTTGTAGCAACACGCCCATTATGTATTCACTAGCACGAAGGTTTTATGTTTTTCCTGCACTCTTTCCGTCTGTAAATTCATTGGAAGCAGCGGAAATGGTGCTTCCTCCAGGGCGCAATGGCTTCTCTTTTACTTTCGAAGAAGGAAGCATTCTTATTTTCCTTTTCGTAAGGGCTCAACTTTTCAGTTCTCGAGAATGTTCCGTTTTGTTCATTTATCATGGTGTGTGACAGGGGTGTAGGGGTTTAACATTAATGTGTACAGGCAACAACACAAAAGTAATGTTACATGGTGAAATGCGAAAGAAGGGAGCAGGCCCAGGACTCGAGATGAGAACAAAACAGGAAAGAAAAGAGCTAGGAATTACATTTAAAGGACAACCGTGAAAACTCGTGAGTAATGTGTGAGAATACTTTGAGATGGGGCGAAAAATGGGGACGCCCTTTCCAATTTCCAAAGACATCGCGCAAACTGCAGCGAGAAGGATAGGAAAGCGCTGAAGCAGGACTATCTTAGTTTGATACGCCGGAGAAGTAAAGAAATGTATATAAAAAAAGAGGAGCAAATTTGCATCCTTACACACAAGAAGCTATACGGTGTCATAATGCAGTTAGGCCTAATACCATAACCGAAATCGGTGTACATTACATTAGATGGGCTTAATACGACATTGTGTAAGATCGATATTTCTGAAGGCAGCAAATAGTGGTTGTGAATAGTTCTGCAGAATATGATTTTAAGTACATAATATCTGAGGCCGTAACGCTTGCCGCCAGTAATCTCCATTACAACACAAACTTTCAAGTTTGATTCTCTCTACCATTAACGAATTTTGTTACTCTGTTTGACATCGAATTAACTTTCAAATATTCAAATGTTTGTACAGCTTATGGGACTTAACTTCGGAGTCATCAGTCCCTAAACTTACAAACTACTTATGAACTAGTTTATACTAAAGACGTCACAAATATCCATGCGCTAGGGGGATTCGAACTCCCGACGGGAAACGGCCTCGCGCATCGCAGCATAGCGCCTCAATGCGCTCGGCCGCTCCGAATCAACTTTAATAATTTTTGTAAGGTACAGGACTCGTACGAAAAGAGTTTATGAAATCTTTCGGGTCCGTGCTTACTATTTTAGTCAGTAAATTAATTTATTCGTATTTTCCTTATCCATTCTCAGATAATTGCGTCTTTTTCGTTATTTTCGATATAGCGAAAATAACTGTGGTACGCGCATTCTTTCGAGTGTCGGATATCATAACCTTGTATATTCCCATTATCAACGTGCACTGTTAATAATAATATTGATGTGACGTCAGGTCACTTCAATACACCCGAAATTTAGCAGATTAGTATTGCCAATATCATTCAACGTGTGCAAGGCTCTAAGAGTACTTGCCTACAACCTAGTGGCATCTTTCGTTGGCACCGTCGTGGCAACGGTATACAGAAAGCTGACATACGTCAAGTAATTTTAATTGGACTATAGTGCAAAATTTCTGTTCAATACCTCATTAGTTACACGATCTACCCATCTAATCTTCAATATTTGTTAGCAGCATCTGATTTCGGAATCTTCTATCCCTTTCTTGTCTCAACCATTCATCGTTCCCATTTCACTTGCGAACAGTTGCGAGGAAATGGCCGCCCCTCAGATCGCCCGAAGTTATCGGTCATTTAGATACAGCATGATTCAATATTCTTTTAGGATCTTCCAGCGACATTTCATGACGAGATGATACACTTCTGCGGGCGGAAGGGGATTCGATTTGATATTAGGCTCGCAGTGGTTGGGAAGGGAGTAAGACAGGGCTGTACCCTTTCCCCAATGTACAGTGAGCAAGGTGTGAAGGAACACAATGAGAAATTTGGAGAGGGAATTTAACTCCAGGGAGATGGAATAGAAACCTTGCGGTTTACTGATGACATAGTAATTCTGTCAGAGACATCAAAGGACTTGGAACAGCAATTAAATGCAATGGACAGTGTCTTGAAAGGAAGATATAAGATGAACATTAACACGAGCAAAACGAGGGTAATGAAAAGGAATGTCAGAAAATCAGGCGATGCTGAATGAATTAGATTAGGTAATGAGACAATAAAAGTAGTAGATGAGTTTTGTGATTTGGGTAGCAAGATAACTTCTGATGACCGAAGTAAAGTAAAATGCAGAATGGCTATGGGAAGAAAAGCGTTTCTGAAGAAGCGAAACTTATTACCATCCAATATTAGTTTAAATGTTAGTAAGTCTTTTCTGAAAGCATTTGACTGGAGTGTAGCTTTGTATGGGAGTGAAACGTGGACGATAAGTTCAGATAAAAAGATGATAGAAGCTTTCGAACTGTGGTGCAACAGACGAGTAATGACGAGTAGATGGGTAGATCACGTAACTAATGAGGAGGTGCTCAACGGAACTGGGGAGGAAAGGAGTTTCTGGCATATCCTGACTAACTTATACTAAAGACATCACAAACATCCATGCCCGAGGGAGGATTCGAACCTCTGACGCGGGAGGCCTCGCGATCCGTAATGTGGTGCTCCAGGCCGCTCGGCTACTCCCGCGCAGCAACACAACACTAGGATGTACTCCATGTGTTTTGTTACCTCAGTGTAATGATACGACAGAAGCTGTTTCATACAGAGGAGTGTGATTCTTTTAACATCACAGTAGGTTCTAGTTATTGGATGGTCGTTTTATGTTTATTCGCCCGATATCTTTGCTAGATATCTTTGGCCAGACGTGTGTCCCAAGATGATAATTCCTTGTCTACTTCTTTGCTGTGTGATTTCCTAGTGTAAGAAATACGTAACAGATTTTTACACACATGGAATGGACCCGGAAGTATCAGGATGAGGAAGCAGTAGTGCACTGAAGTTGAGGGATGATAATCAAGGGAGGAACATCTCAAAGTAGTCGTTACAGGGACTGAATATTAATGCCTGCTACATCGAGAACGTTGTATCTAGCGAATAAAAACTTTTTTCAAGAGCAACGGGCGTGGTAAAATCTGGAAGAAGAAACGTCTGCAAAATTACGAAGAAGTACAGTATGGGGGCTACTCTAAAGGATGGTGTTTTCCTCGTCGAAGCTGTTAGTTAAATTATCAAATGATCCAAGATTTTTGTCTACGCTTAGTGCTAGACTGAAAAGTTTGAGTATCCTTTCGTGGAATAAGAGGTAAATTCACAAGGTTGTGGCATTCTTACTTGCTTAACAAAGGAAGTGAGAAACACTCCTTTCCAGGACTGGAAAGTGAGGATTCAGTCTACAGACAAAAGGTACCCGCAGAATTCACTGAAAGTAGTGTAAGTTACCGGAAGGGTAAATCCGGGAGAGGCAGATTGCGGGACATGTTGCGCATCCGTCCAAGTTTCAGTAAACACTGTGCCTATTTACACTGTAGTTGTTCAGTGGAAACCATACCAAGATACAAAAAACGAATTCGAAATATTGAAATATCTCGACCGTCATCAAAATAAATTCTACGGAGAAGTTGAAAATTTTTACTGGGTCGGGATTCGAACTCGGATTTCCCGATTCGTTACAGGAGTCGCTTGAGCCAATTAGGCTATCTAGCCACGCCCTGCCCAAATTCTTATAGGACACTACGATCGTAACTTCGCTTCCCCTCTGCCACCCCCCCCCCCCGCCAAATTAATTTCTCTTGCTTGTACCCTATACGGGATTCCCGCAAGCGACAGAGCATATTAATGCATCCTCATTAAAATTATTAGTTGCTTGTTGGACGCATACATTTATTGATATGGTGTCTCTTATTTTCAGACATGTCCAAAACGAACAATCTATAGGCTAATTGTATATACATAGTCCAACAGGAAAATAGATTCTCTGCACAAACATGTTAGTAGGTATGCTATGGGGCTTCTGAATCAAATTTGACCTTGACCTTTGAACTTTGATCTAGATCTTTCACCTCGCCCTCTTGACCTCTTGACTGTCTGGTTGCCTACCTCGCAGGGGCCATAAAACAAGATGGTGGCCATACAACAATATGGCAAGCATACACAATATGGCGGATATAAACAATATGGCGGATATAAAAAAACAAGATGGCGGACACAAACAACAGTATCGTGGTGGTGAACATGGTTTATTTCATTATCATGTACTATATTCCCAGACCCTTGCACACCAAGTGATTTACAATAAAAAAGAAAACTCCCCAGCTCGCGTAATGTTTATAGTAGTGTTTTTTTTTTTTGTTTTTTTTTTAGATAGAGTGTGTGGGTACATGCAATGTACAGACAGTGGTTGGGCGCATGTGTCAAGGCTGCATGATGTTACCGCAGTCTTATCACCTGAATGCCACATTACGGTATGTTGGTATCACGTCAGTGCCCACATCGCATGACATAATGAATAATGCGACCCGTGCAATCTACAAAACAAAATTTAAACATCTAAAAGAGAAGAGACGCCTACCGCTGATTCTAGATTAGTTCAAAGTTTTGACACCACCAGCCAATACAAGCAAACAGTGTTCCTATTGACGGTGTCAGGGAAGAAGACTGACAGCTCTCAAGAGCATAAGATGACTGTGCATTCCCCCAACTAGTAGTTTTGAGTACAACCTCTGATTTCAAGCAATAATCGCAGCCTCTGGAAGTTCTTCTTCAATAGCAATTATTTCATCAATGAGAGCTCTATTCCCAGCTCCCTAGGATGCTAGTAACAGGAGCAATCATTCCACCAGTTCATTCGGATCATTCTAATGCACATAACTCACATGTTCAGTATTAGTTTTCCAATCTTTAACTTTGATATCATTTTCGTTCTTAACATATCTCTGTAGCCCCATTCCTTTTTTAGCCAACATATCTTCTTTATCTAATAAGGTACAAATTATCTTAGTATACTTGTAACCCTCATTGACATTTATTGGTCTGCGGGAATTATAAATTTGTCTATATGCATTGGTGATTAATAGTATCTTAGCATAATTGTGAAGATCCATAGCTGTATAACTGTTTTTACTGGGTTTGTTTTTAAGCAAGAGATTATACAATCCTTTTGATCCAAAATATTTTACTTTATGGATTATTAAATCATCTCCATCAACTCGTACTGGGGAATTTACAATCGCCCACATCTTTAATTCATCATCAAACCTAATGCCATACATCCACTGTTTTTCTGTCTTGGGGTTTATGAAAAAATAAATTCGCCAGTCTACCTTCATTCTCATCAGCCCTATCATCATCATTATCCCCTCTTCCTCCAAATCTTGTTCTTTTGCAACTAGAGCTGTGTCATCTGGTTTTATAAATGCACATTTCTCATCAATGTCTTCAAGTTCATTCCTTTTATTCACAACTTCAGGCTTGAGCTGGTAGGTCGCTTATATATATATATATATATATATATATATATATATATATATATATATATATATATATGACTACATTTGCTCTCGGTTTAGTTACACTAGCATTACTTTAAAAAATTTAATTCAAAATATATGCGACGGTTAGTGAAATACGGGACAATATACGTCCCATGTATATGGGCAAATGTAGGCGGGCTTGACCCTGGTACAAAATGATGCCACTTTTGTTATCTTTGTCTACATTTCGGGAGGGGTTTGAACCCAGCCCTCTGCCTACGCCCATGGTTACACATGTGACCACGAATAGAGATGGGACGTTAGCGAGCGAACGGTTCCAAAGGAACGGTTCACAAAAGAGAATTGAATGTACGAGGAACTACATACGAGGAACGGCAGTTCGCCGTTCTGGAATGTCTGAACGATTGCGGCGACTTCCAGTTCCAGCAACTGCCGTGTGGCCGTTCCCTTTCCAGTTCGGGTCCCTCTGTCTCAGTTGAAGCTCACTGCTCGGTATCGCTCTGTCGTTCGTTATGTTCACTGCCCTCGCCTATGTTCATTGTGTTTGAGACTCTCTTTGAACTTTGGTTCTTCGCGTATTCTGTTTATCGTCCATCATCAGTAATTTACATTTTATAGGTATTTTATAATTTTGTGATTAAAAATTGCGATCTGTGTAATGCATACGTTTTACAGGCATCATAAAGGCGAATCTGTTTAATTATTCGTAATTCTTGCCAGTATTTTTAATATTATTCGCACATTTTTAGATGTCGTAGTTCTTAACATAACTTGTAATCATTTCCATAAAATGTAGTACAAGAGTGTTCAAATAAAATGATGTTTTCATTTCTTCCCTAGACGATACGTGCCACTTAATCGACTGCCATTTTTTAAAGGGACGCTGTAGAAATACAAAGTTTGTGATGCGGTTCTTATTTATTTACGCGTTTCGAACTCGCCATCGTCAGAATCTAAACCCTGGGGTAATGTTTCTTACCGTTGTATAACGTCATGGCCCTGCTGAACTATCAGCAGGTAAAGTCTTTGCCCTGCTGAATTATCAGTAGGGCAATAACATTATACAACTACATGAAACTTTACCCTAGGTTTTAGATTCTGAGGCATCTCTATTACTGAGGCATGCAAATCACTCCACCTCGGCAATTTGTGTGGTTTATGAGGATGGCGTTGTAACCACATGGACTAATATAAACACCATAGGTTCTAGGATATGTGTATTTTGCACTCCTAAAAATACTTTCAACGAGGGGCTTTTGACATTGTTGATTTAACCCTTTGTTGACTCATATTATTTAAAACTACTGCTAAGTTTTTACTGTAATATATTTCTCCTAGGTCAGTTTTGCGTACTGAGACCGTGTTGGAACTCGTCAGTAGTTCCACTCAACATTTAGGAACATGTTATTTCGAAATAGGTGAACGTCTCTGATATCCAGAGCTTGAAACTCTATCTCTTTCGTTGTTGTGAAAACAGAAAAAGGCTGATACTACTTTTTTTTTTTTTTTTTTTTTTTTTTTTTTTTTTTTTTTTTTTTTTACAAAATTTTGCAGTTTTACGTTACAAAAAATGATAGAAAACAGAAAATACAAAGTGGACTTACAAGTACCGTCGGGCAGTTATCTATCATGCGTTTCTTGTCCTGTCACTGAATGATGCAGATATTGAGTACAGATTAATTAAACGTAGTTTCTTACTCTTTCCTTATAAAATGTTTCAGCATACCATACTACATCTACTTACCCAGTAATTTTCATAGATAAAAAAAAAAAAAGAAATATAGCACTGTGAGTTAATTACAGCGTGGCCATTTCTAACTGTTTTCATGAAGCATGAAGCAATATTTTTCAATTACAAGGGCACTAGGGACATCAGTGAGGTCAGATGATTTTGAAGGATGAAGTAGCATAAACCCGTGTAATCCATAAAAATGAATCAGTAGATGCCACAAACAACATGCAATCTGCGACCAGAAAGGATACACACTAAATTTGATGCGTATTGTGGTGTAAATGAAACACTGGAGAAGGAATTTGAAGGACAGTGTTTTTGGGGTTAATTCAGAAAAGTCAATTTTCACCTCTATTACTGATTTAGAGATATTAAGATTAGAATATAAATCTTCCTTTGAAACAGTTAAATCTAAAGTAAAGATACACCATCGAATTTCCATAAGAAAAATGTCCAAAGTGCCGGGACTGAAATAATATTTGTTATTAAGTCTACAAATTAAAAAAATTTCAACAGCTATGTTGAATAAAAGACAAGTTGGACAAACCGAAGATTTTCCTGTGAATATTGCACTTCAGTCCATGCGACTGGACGGTATTCCTCAGTACCGTCATTGGAAACAACTGAAAAAAAAATTATAAAGAAGCATAGAGCCTTTGAGGCTGAATAGCACAAATTCTACAAAGAATATGTAAAAAAGTACACATTTTCTTGTATGAGGAAACAAAGGGTTTAAATTAATACAGTGACACCACTGAATTACGCATAATTTCGCTCATATGCTGTTGATATCTTGTTATTTTATTTTCCCCTATTATTGTGTCATGTGTAGTAGAATGCAAAGTTTCCACCGAAATGATAGAGACCACAGTAAGTGTTATTCTAAGCACGATGTGCCATCAAAGACGTCCCTATGTTAGGTCTTAAAGGGCCGATAAATGGATGTTATGCTCATGGAGTTCAAATTGTAGCCTTTCGCTCTGAAAGTGGTGCACATTTAAATCAATGATGCCAGTTCTTGACGGCAAGATGTGAATTCAACACCTCCATTCCCTTCGTCTGCAGCCTTTCATATATATATATATATATATATATATATATATATATATATGGTGTTTCAGTAAGTGTGTTTGCCTCTGTAACTTATAAAATAATAGGTGACGAAAATTTTAATGCGGTAGGTCAACACAAGAAATGGTACACTTACTGCGGAACTATGAACATAGTTATTGTATCATTTTCCAAAGAGTTACAGCACAAAGATATAATTTTTAAATGGAACAATAGTTTTTTCTATCGTGCATTGGATTTGTTGAAACCAGCTGCGTCTAAATCAATTTAAACTACATTCCTATCACTGTTAGTTTGGAAGCTACAACCCTTCAGAGTTTCAGGGGCAGATACCACAAACGCTGCACATAATGCAATGCGCCTTCTAAATGTGGTGTGGCCGAGTTGTAACGTCGCCGGTGTCACGGAGCGAGAAGCTTCCTCGATGCGCTGTTAGACTGCCGACTGTCGCCGCACACGGCCGTATACCCGACAGTTGGAGCCACACAAACAATCGGGGCTCAATATAACATAGTTACTGACATCGGA
The DNA here is from genome assembly GCA_026315105.1 of Locusta migratoria. Lineage (NCBI taxonomy): Eukaryota > Metazoa > Arthropoda > Insecta > Orthoptera > Acrididae > Locusta > Locusta migratoria. The sequence continues at coordinate 113,595,227 of CM048745.1, forward strand.
TGACGATAGCATACACGAACAACGAGTACGATGACATGTTGCTGATACTCGGCAAGTGCCGACACGATGCCACTGAAGCAGCCACGGCGTATGCCGTGAGATATCCTAGGCGAAGAGCCCCGGCAGCCAATACGTTCTTACGTGCCAAACAATGACTTCGAGAAACAGGCAGCTTGGACCTGCAAGAAGTTAGGAGACGGAGGTGTTTGTTTTAGCTGCACTACACCACGATCCTCATGTCATCTTACGAGCCATTGCTGCAGTCGCTGGTGCCTGTCTCACATCTGTGTGGCGTATAGTACACGGCCACAGGTTTCACCCATACTGCCTGTCACTGACGCAGAAGCTGCATGGGAACGATTTCCGTGCAAGAGTGACATTCTGTGAGTGGCCCATGTGTAATTTCACGCTGGAGTCTTTACATAGTGTTTGTTCTCTGGTGAGTCCACGTTCACAAATTATGGTGCAGTGAATCGCCATAACATGCACTACTGGGCCAGAGACAATCCTCGGTGGGTACGACCTGTTGACCGTCAACGTAGATGGTCTATTAACGTGTGGTGTGGAATCCTTGGGGATGAAATCATCAGTCCACACTACTTCCCAGGTACACTGACAGGTGAGTTATATCGCGCTTTTATAGCCGACAGTTTGGGTGGTCTCCTTGAACATGTGTGTCTACACACGAGAGTCCATATTTGGATGCAGCGCGATGGTCCCCTAGCCCATTCTGCGCATGCTGTTGTGGAAGAACTAAACAACAGGTTTGCCTCAAGATGGTTGGGACGCCATGGTCCTCATTCAACTACCTTGCTTACATAGCATGAAGTGCGCGCTCAGGCCTGTATTTCTCGCCAATCACGGTTCGGGTATGCCATCATCATCATCCGACCTATTATAATAGGTGACGGGAAATTTTAATGCAGATACCACAAACGCTGCGCATATTGCAATGCGCCTTCTAAATGTGGTGCGGCCGAGTTGTAACGTCGCCGGTGTCACGGAGCGAGAAGTTTCCTCGATGCGCTGTTAGACTGCCGACTGTCGCCGCACACGGCCGTATACCCGACAGTTGGAGCCACACAAACAACCGGAGACATATATATATATATATATATATATATATATATGTCTTCATACTTTTTTTGTATGAAGACTCCATTAAGAGCCGTGTGCACAATTCGCAATAATAAACTATTTAATAATAGAAATTTAAACTTGCTGGTTATGATAGGAAATATTTATTTTTAAAACATGCATATCGATTTCTTTCATTGAATGACCCTCGTCAGTGCAGTGGAAAACAGATTCTGTGAGTCAGACAGAAGAAATGCATGTTATAACAACATTATTCGAAATGTGTAAAGGAATTACGTTCCAGTTTCAAGTCCAGGGGACTCATCTATTATATTTAAAAAAGATTACAGTTAAAATGCAAATTCAGGTGAATATTTTCACATGCCATTATATGAGTTTCATTCTATGTATTTTTATTGTAAAAAATTTTAAGAAATGTACATGTGAGTTGATACTGGATGTATTTCCTTTATACATTTGTAATAAAATTGTTATAAGGTACATTTCTTCTGTCTGACTCGTAGAACTTGTTTTCCACAGCACTGAGTATGTTTATTCAATGAATGAAATCGATGCCCAAGATTTTAAAATAAATATTTCATATCATAGCCTCCAAGCCGAAATTTCTATTATTATTAATCTGATACCAGTTCTGTATTGGATCTATTATCACACGAGGTTCCACGTCAGTTCGAAGAAATAATTATCAGTTCAAATTTGCTAACCTACAGACACAATTTTTAAATGTTTCAGTGTCCTGTAAAGAATAGAATCGGGTCACAGCACATGTAATATCAACTGAAATACCTAATTTTATGCTTAATTGAAGTTTGCCCTTTATGCTTCACGCCAGTCATGTAATGATGCTCAATTACTGAAAACGTACCTTAAAGAAATCCGGCATTTGTTTCGCAATCCATATACGGCGTTGTTATGAGATCGAGGAATAATTGCAGTGGTAATTACGACTGCAAGAGCTACTTCGTTGCTAACGAACATTCGTGATGCTTCGAAGAGGAAATTTCATGGGCATTATTTTACGTAAGCCCACTGACTACAATGTGAGTGGTAACCTTCGACTCGCATATTTCATATTGCAGCTGGAGATCGTAATGACCAGAAAAGTGAAGAAAATTGCTGGGAATTTTCGAATGCAAGCAGGGCTGCAACAGGTGGAGGTGCCAATAGTGGCAGGTGCCCCAAGGGGAATAAGTAACCAGGCTTGTTTTTATGACCTGAAATACCTGAAAAATTATCAAAGAAGGATTTGAAACATATCAATAAAATGGCGTATAAAAGATGTAAAAAATATCGCCCTGGCGTATTTCTCGGCCCACTTTAGGTTTTAGTGTAATTTTATGATTTTTGCAAATATCTGCGACAAAAATATAAAGATATAAAATTAAATATTTTATAACATTTTATATATTTAATTATTATTAGTTATTAATTACAGGGTTACGCCCGCTGCTTCGCATGCGTAGGCTGGTTGGTCTGCACCACTTAATATAAATGTTCATAGATATAGCTTAAGTGCTATCATAATGAAATATGATACTACTTGTAGCCACGGCAGAATGGCCGTGCGTTTTGAGGCGCCATGCTGCGGTGCGCGCTGCTGTTAGCCGTCGGGGATTTGACTCGCCCCTCGGGCAGGGGTGTTTGTGTTGTCCTTAGCATAAGTTACTCTAAGGTAGTTTAAGTAGTTTGTAAGCCGTAGGGACTGATAACTCCGTAGTTAAGTCTCTTAAGATTTACAAACATTTGAACATTTGATTTTACTACTTGCAACCCCCTATGGCACCACTTAATAGTTGAATTTCGTAAAATACCCCAACATGTGTCTTTTAAATTCCAACCAAGTATGCAAATATCATTTTTTTGTAATTCTGGGTTCAAAATTGGCTTAATAGCAACCTTTTTTCAAAAAGAATTTTTGATCCCCTATTTTACCGTCTTACTTGAATTTCCAAAAATACTGAAACTCGTGATTTTTTTTTTTTTTTTTTTTTTAAATCCTGACTAAGATTCCATATCCGAAGTTTCTTAGTTGTAGCTTAAAATTTGAGTTAACAGCAACATATTTTTGAAAATCAATATTTTGCGTATTCTATTTTACCCCGTTATTGGTTGAATTTAAAAAAAAAATGCCGAAACACGTCTCTTTTAAATTCGAACTCGGAATTAAAACCCTCAATTTTGCAGTTGTAGCTATAGAATTGCCTAAATAGCAACGTATTTAAAAAAAAATCTCCTATTTCACCTCCTTACGGACGGAATATCGAAAATTCTCTTCTTATATTACGCCTAGAGAGTAAACTCAACACCCTCTACAAATTTCAAGTTTCTATCTTCAGTGGCTCGGGCTGGGCGATGAATAGTCAGTCAGTCACTCGGGACATTTTCTTTTATATATAAAGATTTTTTTGTCCGAAATATTTGTAAAAGTGCATCGAAAAACAGGCCAGTGTGATTTTGATTTTGATTTTGTAATTTCTCTTACTTTTATGACTTTAAAAAAAATCAATTACAGCAAAAAACACATATATATATATAGTATTCCTTCAGTAAAAAACCGTCTTGATTGCAAATTGGTTTTTAATTAATGATGCGTTTCGCCCTTTAGCAGGGTATCTTCAGATTATCTGCGTGGCAGAATTTACACAAAATTACAAGGCGGAATTACAAAAGGGTATAATGGTACATGGGCTTTTTTTTGTTAATAAGACAGTATAAATGGTAAACAAAGCTTACAATGCGCTCTCTGTGGTGTGACATCGTAAGTTGTTTTGCGGTGTATCTATTTTTCTGGAATTTTTGGAGTTCCTTATTATCAATTACAGCAAAAAACTCATATATATAGAGTATTCCTTCAGTAAAAAACCGTCTTGATTGCAAATTGGTTTTTAATTAATGATGCGTTTCGCCCTTTAGCAGGGTATCTTCAGATTATCTGCGTGGCAGAATTTACACAAAATTACAAGGCGGAATTACAAAAGGGTATAATGGTACATGGGCTTTTTTTTTGTTAATAAGACAGTATAAATGGTAAACAAAGCTTACAATGCGCTCTCTGTGGTGTGACATCGTAAGTTGTTTTGCGGTGTATCTATTTTTCTGGAATTTTTGGAGTTCCTTATTATCAATTACAGCAAAAAACTCATATATATAGAGTATTCCTTCAGTAAAAAACCGTCTTGATTGCAAATTGGTTTTTAATTAATGATGCGTTTCGCCCTTTAGCAGGGTATCTTCAGATTATCTGCGTGGCAGAATTTACACAAAATTACAAGGCGGAATTACAAAAGGGTATAATGGTACATGGGCTTTTTTTGTTAATAAGACAGTATAAATGGTAAACAAAGCTTACAATGCGCTCTCTGTGGTGTGACATCGTAAGTTGTTTTGCGGTGTATCTATTTTTCTGGAATTTTTGGAGTTCCTTATAGCCCTACAAATGATCGGGTAATAACGAATTACAGTTGGAACATACTCGGTAAAGATGTGAGAAACATAAAACCGATTTTTAAGATTACCTTGATGGAAGCGCTGGTCTCTGGTGATACAAGATAAGCCCATGTCCAGAGACTACCGCTTTTATTAAGGTAATCTTAAAAATCGGTTTTATGTTTCTCACATCTTTACCGAGTATGTTCCAACTGTACCATGTACCATTATACCCGTTTGTAATTCCGCCTTGTAATTTTGTGTGATTTCTGTTACTCGGATAATCAGAAGATGACCTGCTAAAGGGCGAAACGCATCATTAATTAAAAACCAGTTTGCAATCAAGACGGTTTTTTTACTGAAGGAATATTTATTCTCACTTATTGCTGTACACCATGGACTGGAAATCATTTCTTATATATAGAGGGTGCGTTTGTAAATAATGAAATCAATCTTAGCAATCTAGACGGTTTTTTATTCTTATTGCAGAAAATGAAGATCGCAGACCAGAACAGGAAAGTTTTCTTTATGCCTTCATCAAATTGCTGCGGATTTCTGTGCTGGGCTATCAATAAGTGTCAACGTGCCAACCATTTATCGAAAAATATGGGTTTTCGGAGCCGAAGACCGACTCGTGTATCCTTGCTGAGTGCACGACTCTAAGCTTTACGCTTGGGCTGTGACCGTCAACAGTGACATTGGACTGTTGATGACTGGAAACATGTTGGCTATAAAAAAAGGTGAGCCGAAATACGATGATCCCTGGCGCTTGAGCCAATCAGCTTTGAGCGCCTTCTGCGGCAGCAGACCATTGGAGTAAGTCAAATGCGGACGTTGCTCTGCGCATGCGTGCGTTCGGCTGCACTGTGCACATCTGCCAGTTCTGTCAGACAACAGCGACGGTTGTAGCTATACTGCCCGGCAGGGAACTCACTATTTGGCAACACGGTTGCATTTCGCTTCTCTGACCGGCGGGGTTTCCCAACCCAGTAGGCGGAGCCAGGGATCATCGTGTTTCGGCCTGACTGTGGTCTGACGAGTCTCCTTTCCAGTTGTATTGAGCGGATGGACGTGTACAGGTATTGAGACAACCTCATGAATCCATAGACGCCGCTTGCCAGCAGGGAATTGTTGAAGCTAGTGGAGACTATGTAACAGTGTGAGGTGTGTGCAGTTGGAGTGAGATTGGGCCCCTGATACGTCAAAATTGACAGGTGACACGTACGAACTCATCCCCACTGATCACCTGCATACATTTGTGTCCATTGCACACTCCGACAGACTTGGACAATTCCAGCAGGACAATGCGTCACCTCACAAATCCAGAATGGTTGGAACACCTCCGCTGACCACCATGAACATTATTGAGCATGTCTGGAATGCTTTACAACGTGCTGTTCAGAATAGATGTCCACCTCCTGGTACTCTAACGGATTTATGGACACCCCTGCAGGATGCATGGTGTCAGTTCCCTCCAGCAATACTTCAGACATTAGTCGAATCCAGTGTTGCCAACTTAGTGGATTTTCCACTAAAACTGGTGGTTTCTAACCTCCCTTTAGTGGCGAAATAAGGATTCAGAATAGATGTCCACCTCCTGATACTCTAACGGATTTATGGGCACCCCTGAAGGATGCATGGTGTCAGTTACCTCCAGCAATACTTCAGACATTAGTCGAGTCCAGTGTTGCCAACTTCGTGGACTTTTCACAAAAACTGGTGGCTTCTACCCTCCCTTTAGTGGCGAAATATGGCTTTTAGTGGCTGGTGGATTTTATAGTGGTTTAGAAGAATTCAGTTTCAGCTACGGAAAATGCGATCTCAATTCACTACACTACTTATGTGTTTCGAAATATTTTACTTTTACTCAGACGACAACAGTGATGCATTACAATATGACATCAAACCAACCATCACACACCACAGATTACATATGGGAGTCCCTGTAAAATGAACAGTATTTAGTAGCAGTTAATTCATTTCATGAGGGAACGGAGCTTGCGCAGGTTCAGGGAATGCAGCAACCAGTTTCAAACAATGGGTACTAACTTATTTCATTGTCGCTCCGAATAACCACTGAGCGCTTCTTGGCTCACGCAGGGTGCGTCACGTCACATGTGCAGAAGTACTCGACTGTCGTTGTTAGTGGTGTCACTGCATATTATTGTGATTATTGGTGTATGGTATTATTTCACGACTTCATACGTGTATTAACTATGCTGAAACCACAATATATGGAAACCCACTTTTAATAGATTGTCTTCAAGTTATTGAAAGAACGAAGGACCAGGTAGCGAAGTGCAAATTTTGTGGTACAACTTTAAAGAGTCACTATGGGGATTTGAAGTAGCATGGGATGTCAAAGAACATCTAAAAAAATAGTGATCTTTCTTTTGTTAAACTTCAGTTGCTATCCCGGCTACCTTGCGTGATAATGTTGGCAAAGGATGCTGAATCCCGGCAATGTTAATGGCGTGACAACGCAAATATTTTGTCACGAAACCTTTGTTTTACAAGAGAAATTAATTTTACTGATTGAAGTAGGACATATTCAGGAACCTGTCAACAACAGAGCAGGAACAGCATTATTTATTTACTTCATGGTCTGTACGAATCTCTGATCAAGTCATTATTGGGCCGTTCGAATAAAACTGAGTTTCTACTAATAATTGTGATTACTTTATTACTTAAGAATAAAGGAAACTAATTATTAATATACTTAATGTTTTCTTTCATAATAATTAAAAAAACATTTAGTGGAAATCTTAGCGATTATGAGTTTAGGGACATTTTTGTTAGTGGTTTTCTAGTGGTTTTGCACTTGAAACTGGTGGGAGCTTACTTTAACTGTTGGCAGTTATTTGTTTTCACTAAAGATGTATAGCGAATGAACTCTCCGACAATGGCGACATGCTCAGGTGTCATGATTCCATGAATCAGCACGGGTTTTGGAAACATCGTTCATGTGAAACTCAGCTTGCCCTTTTCTCACATGACATCTTGCGAGCCATGGATGAAGGGCAACAGGCGGATTGTGTTTTTCTCGACTTCAAAAAGGCGTTCGACGCGGTGCCACACTGCAGAATGCTAACGAAGATACGAGCTTATGGAATAGGTTCACAGATTTGTGACTGGCTGGAAGACTTCCTAAGTAATAGAACGCAGTACGTTGTTCTCGACGGCGAGTGTTCATCAGAGACGAGTGTATCGTCAGGCGTGCCCCAGGGGAGTGTGATAGGACCGCTATTATTTTCTATCTATATAAATGATCTGATGGACAGAGTAAGTTGTAATTTGCGGCTGTTTGCTGATGATGCTGTCGTGTATGGGAGGGTGTCGTCTGTAACTGACTGTAATAGCATACAGGTTGACTTAGACAAAATTTCTAGTTGGTGCGAAGAATGGCAGCTAGCTCTCAATGTAGAAAAATGTAAGGTGATGCGCATGGGTAGAAAAAACAATCCTATAATGTTCGAATACAGCATTAGTAGTGAGCTTCTTGATGCTGTCGCGTCGTTCAAATATCTTGGCGTAACATTGTAGAGCGATATGAAATGGAACGAGCATGTAAGGACAGTTGTGAGTAAGGCAGACAGCCGACTTCGGTTTATTGGGAGAATTTTGGGAAGATGTACTTCACCTGTAAAGGAGACCGCGTATAAAACGCTTGTACGACCACTTCTTGAGTATTGCTCAAGTATTTGGGACCCGCAGCAGATCGGTTTGAAGGAAGACATAGAGGCGATTCAGAGGCGAGCAGCTAGATTTGTTACCGGTAGGTTCGACCAATGCGCGAGTGTCACGGAAATGCTCCGGCAACTCAATTGGGAATCGCTGGAAGAAAGGCGACGTTCTTTTCGTGAATTTTTGTTAAGTAAATTTTGAGGGCCGGAATTTGAAGCTGAGTGTAGTACGATCTTGCTGCCGCCTACTTACATTTCGCGTAAAGATCACAAAGACAAGATAAGAGAAATTAGGGCTCGTACGGAGGCATATAGGCATTCTTTTTTTTCCTCGTTCAATTTGGGAGTGGAATAGGAAAGGAAATGCCTAGTAGTGGTGCAGTGTACCCTCCGCCACGCACCTTACGGTGAATTGCGGAGTATGTATGTAGATGTAGATGTAATTAATACAGCATATGACACACACTAAAAGTTTCATGGCTGCCTCACACGAGAAAAAAGTTCCGCGCAGTGCCGGTGAATCAGAGGAAATGGTTCGTTCGTGACTGTCTGGACGGCATTTCTCATTCTCCTTCAATTACTGACGCGCGCCTACTGGAACACAGTCGGTGCCAACGATGTAACGGGTTTACGTACCACACTCTGTACTACTGCTTTGCCAAACTCCCAACTTTCAATCTCCTTCAGATTATATATTTTAAGCAGAGATCCTTACATCTTCATAAAATACTATCTAAACCTGTTCTCGCTTTACTGTGCCTCAGTCTGATGTAACGTGAATGAGAAAATCAATAAAAGTATTCGTGGGAACATAGATTCATGGAGAAATGGCGTCATCCAGTTCAAAACCTTCATTCCGCAATGTTGTCGCTATATGGAATGAATGAATGGAAAGGAAGAAAAAACTTTTTTTTTTTTCCTTCTTTTTTTTTTTTTTTTTTTTTTTTTTTTTTTTTTTTTTTTTTTTTTTTTTTTTTTTTTTACTGTAGAGCCAGTGGATTAACCGTATTGTTTGTTTAAGCGTTTGTATAAACGTAAGATCTGCAGCCAGACGTCATCGATTGCGTCTCTCCCCTTTTTCTTTGGTCTTCCTGGGTGGACTCCTACCGCACCCTTCAAGAACACCAATGTTTATTCATTTGAGCCACATGTGCTGCCCACACATAGCGCCTGCTTCTAATCAGGCCTACAATCTTTTTACCTATAGGTAGAGACAGATAAAAATCGTTTTAATTTCTGCTCACAATCGGAGGGTTTTTATTCCGAAATTGGTGATTTTCTTTGCCCATAACCCGCTAGCATGCTCGTTAAGAGCATACTAGCCAAAGTCGGTGCTACCTTGTGTCAAATGTGTTTTTTCTGCCGAATGGTGGTTATATATTTTTGCAAATTCAGAGCCAATATTTGCCAGTTTATTCTTATGTGTGCCAGATTCGTTGTTATTTTTACCAAATTCCTGTTTTTCTACCAAATATTTATTCTCTGTCAATTTTTTTTCCTACCGAATACGGTGTTATATATTGGTACATTCAGTGATAAAATGTGTCACATTTGGTGTCAGTTTTTAGTAAAGTCAATTTTCTAGATTCAGTGCAATTTTTCCAAACATTGTGACGTATTTTGACAAATTCTGAATTATTTTCATGCCATATTCGATGTTTTTATTTAAAACTGCATTCTGTTTGCTGCAGAATAATTATTTTCGTCAGATTTGATATGATATTTTTGGCGAATTTGGTAGCTTTTTACGTCAATTTTGTATAGTTTTTGCCTGTCATTTTCTTATTCCGCGCTTGTTGCCCAGTTCGGTTATTTACAAATAAACCTTTCATCGTTTTTTGAAATTCTGTTTTGAATTTGCCAAATGCTTACTTTTCGCTAATTTCAGTGCTATTTACGTCATTACATCGAAGTTTGTTAGAGGTAAAATGCACCATAATTTTAAGAATATACACAAATTTCAGACATAAAGAGGTCAAAATGGAATGTTGAAATTCAATAAAGACACGAATATTAAAAAACCCATGTCCTCGTATTTGTAATATATTTTGGAAAAGATTAAAAAATTCGTAATAACTCGTAAAAATCGCCGTTAGTTGCGCTAATTCGCTAGCAATATCATTTTCGCGTTACTGTTTTCGCGAAACATTCCTGTTCCTCGTTCTCACGTCGAATCCTCCCTGCCGCGGTGGAGTAGCTGAGCGGTCTAAAGCGTCTCGCTGCGGAGCGGGTGGTTGCTCGCCGTGGAGGTTCGAGTCCTCCCTGGGGCATGGGTGTGTGAGTGTGTTTGTCCTTAGGTTAGTTTACTTAGGTTTAAGTAGTTTGTAAGCTACGGACTGATGACCACGCAGTTTGGTCCGATAGATTTACAGACATTTGAACATTTGAATCCTCCCTTCTCCACTGACCTAATCTTGTACCGAATCATACATCTTAAGACTTTTCGCCCAAAAGCGAGACAATTATTAATTTTTTTTTCTCGAAGACTCCAAGTTTTGTAAGCATATAGTGTAAAACGTTGGATCAGTATTTTGGACAGCTGGAGTTTGAAATTCCTTGAGATTTAAAATGTTGATAGACTGAAGTGTGATCGATTTATGTGTTTTATCGCCGCTTTGAATTCCACCACACGCGGTGCGTCCTATGTAAATATTGCAGCCACTTCCCACGTGTTTAAAATTGCGAACGCTTTTGTCCGACAGTCGAATCCTGGGGAAGGCTCTGACTTCCATCGACCTACAGACAAATCAATAAGTAAACAAGTAAGCATATTCACGGAATGTATGACATTAACTAATGAGTAAAGTTGAAAATGTGTACCCAGCCGGAACACGAACCCGGGTCTCCTGCTTTCTAGTCAGTTGCGATGACCTGTACACCACTGGGGACACAGCGATCACCACACCTCACGGAAAATCTGAAGTACGCCTCCCATCATATACAAATTCTCAACTTCGCCCCTGCCCACAAGAACTCGTAGTTACTGTAAACCTATTGTTGTTATTGTTGTTGTTGTTATTGTTGTTGTTGTTGTTGTTGTTACTGGTTTTGAGAGGACTAAACAGCTAGGTCATCAGTCCCCTGTTCCTAGCTAAGAGTCTTCTGTCAAGAGCGTAAAAAGTAAAACACAGCTCCGAAGATGAAAGCTCACAAATGGGGTAAGCTGACTTTGGACAAGTCGTTGACAACACAAAACAAAGACACACAATAGGTAAAACGAAGTCGGGATCTCACCTAGAACTTGGCAGCAGATGAACATGGCTGGCTGATCACAGAGAAAAAACAGGATGAGCCAGCCATACTGCACACACTAGAAACCCCTTGGTAATTTACAGAAGGGTCTTAAAAGGGTGTAAAATCGCTGGATAGGTGGGGACCTGAAGTATCAGGCTATAGCACCCACCACTAGATGGAGTTGTAAAAACCAGCTGCGCGAATAAAACTTAAAACAGAATGAGCCATGGAGGCATCGTCGCCTAAAACTAAGGGTAGCGCGTCTGGTAGGTTAAAAGACTGCCGCAAGGTAGCTAAAACTGGGCAGTCCATAAGAAGATGGACGACTGTCAGCGCTGCTCCACAGCGACACACAGGTGGGGCCTCACGGCGAAGGAGATGGCCATGGGTCAGCCAGGTATGCCCAATACGGAGGCGGCAGAGGACAACTGACTCTCGAAGTATGGACCGCAGTGAAGACCTCCACAGAGTTGTGGATAGCTTCACTGCTCGAAGCTTGTTTGTTGCACTCACGGTAGACCATTCGGCACTCCAAGCATCACGCACCTTCTTGTGCAATGCTAACCTGAGGTCCGATTCTGTGACGCCAATGGTTAAGGGTGGCGCAGTGGTGGCCTGTTTGGCCAACTGGTCAACGTGTTAATTCCCTGGTATGCCGACGTGGCCAGGGGTCCACAGGAAGACCACACATCGGGCAGATTTGCCAAAAGAGTAGGTAGTGTCTTGAATGGACTGCACTAACGGGTGATGAGGAAAGAACTGGTCGAGTGCCTGCAAGCCACTCAGGGAGTAACTACAGATGACAAATGACCCCCTGGGGCAGGCTCGGAGATGTTCTAGAGCCTTGAGGATAGCGACCAGTTCTGCAGTAAAGACACCACTTTCACGGGGCAATGAATGCTGTTCGACATGGTCACCATGGAGTCATGCATACCCAGCACGACCATCTGCGAGGAACCCATCTGTATAAGTGGCTTCAGCACCACGGAAAGTGTTGAAGAGATGCAGGAACTGGTGGCGGAGTTGTGTTGGAGGAACGGAGTCCTTTGATGTATGGGACAGATCCAGACAAAGCCGCAAACGGGGAATGGACCAAGGAGGGGTTTGAAAGGAATATTGGAAAGAGGCAGGGAGTGGTTGGGATTCGAGGGACGATAGGAGAGAACGGACATGGACTGACATTGGATAACACGACCGAGGCCGTCTTGGAGGGGTAGGGAGTGCAGCGCCTGGAAAAAGAAGCTGGTGGTTCGGATGGTGTGGCAAGGCCTTAACGTGGGCAACGTATGAAGCCAGCAGGTGCTGCCGGCGGAACCGCAGACGAAGGGCCCCAGCTTCAACTAGGAGGCTTGTCCAGACAAAGCCGCAAACGGGGAATGGACCAAGGAGGGGTTTGAAAGGAATATTGGAAAGATGCAGGGAGTGGTTGGGATTCGAGGGACGATAGGAGAGAACGGACATGGACTGACATTGGATAACACGACCGAGGCCGTCTTCGAGGGGTAGGGAGTGCAGCGCCTGGAAAAAGAAGCTGGTGGTTCGGATGGTGTGGCAAGGCCTTAACGTGGGCAACGTATGAATCCAGCAGGTGCTGCCGGCGGAACCGCAGACGAAGGGCCCCAGCTTCAACTAGGAGGCTTGTCCAGACAAAGCCGCAAACGGGGAATGGACCAAGGAGGGGTTTGAAAGGAATATTGGAAAGAGGCAGGGAGTGGTTGGGATTCGAGGGACGATAGGAGAGAACGGACATGGACTGACATTGGATAACACGACCGAGGCCGTCTTCGAGGGGTAGGGAGTGCAGCGCCTGGAAAAAGAAGCTGGTGGTTCGGATGGTGTGGCAAGGCCTTAACGTGGGCAACGTATGAAGCCAGCAGGTGCTGCCGGCGGAACCGCAGACGAAGGGCCCCAGCTTCAACTAGGAGGCTTGTCACAGGGCTCGTGCGGAAAGCCCCTGTCACCAAACGAACTCCAGAATGTAAGACTGGGTCTAATGTTTGCAGTGCTGAAGGTGCAGCTGAATCATATACTACGCAGCCATAGTCTAGGCGCGACTGAATGAGCGCCTTATAAAGTTGCAGGAGCTTTGGGCGTAAGGCTCCCCAAACAGTTTGGCTGAGACAGCGTAGAATATTAAGGTGTCGCCAGCACTTTTGTTTGAGCTGGCGAAGGTGTGAGACGGTTGTCTAACAACATGCCTAAAAAACGGTGCGTCTCTTCGACACGCAGCAGATCATCAGCGAGATACAGTTCGGGTTCAGGATGTACCGCCCGACGCCGGCAGAAATGCATCACCCGGGTTTTCGAAGCAGAAAATTTGAAACCATGAGTAAACTCCCACGACTGCGCCTTTCGAATAGCTATTTTCAACCGCCGTTCAGCAACGCCGATGCTAGTGGAGCTGAAATATATGCAGAAGTCATCGGCATACAACGAGGTGTAAACCGATGACCCCACAGCAGTAGCAAGACCATTGACAGCGACAAAAAATAAAGGGACACTAAGAACGGATCCCTGTGGGACACCGTTTTCTTGATAGTGAGTGGAGTTGAAACAGGAACCAATACGGACACGAAAAGACCGTAGCGCGAGAAAATTCTGTATGAATACAGGAAGCGTACCGCGTAAGCCCCAGTCGTACAGCGTAGACAGTATGTGGTGGCGCCAGGTGGTGTCGTACGCTTTTCGCAGGTCAAAGAACACAGCAACCAGATGTTCACGGCGTGTAAAGGCTGTACGGATGGCCGACTCCAGCGACACGAGATTATCGATAGCGGAGCGGCCACGACGGAACCCACCTTGTTGTGGGGCCAGGAGTCCCCGGTCCTCAAGGATCCACATAAGCCTCAAACTCACCATCCGTAAGAGTAAGAGTAAGGGCCTAGGAGTGTCTCCGCAGTGAAGATAGGATCATTTCCCGTCATGGCATTTACGTGCATGGTGATCGCTGTAGTCTAGAGGTCAGCGCAATTGACTAGAAAGCAGGAGACACGGTTTCGTGTCCCAGCTGGGTACACATTTTCAACTTTACCCATTCGCAGTTAATGTCATACATTCCGTGAATATGAACAGATAACTTCTGTATCAAAAGTGACGTCTGTACTTTCGCACATGTCCGAAAGAACAGACGCCACATTTAAATAACGCAAATAAGTAAGATCATGGCGACTATTTTTACGTGCTCAGATTAGTAACCCAATTTTTTGTTGTCCCAATTACTGAAGAGGCTGCTGTCCTTCTTCAGGAACCACATGTTTGTCGGGTCTGTCCACCGATACCCCACCTATGTGGATGCACCTGCGATACTATGTACCTCATCAAAGTCCATAGCTAAAAGGGGGATACGATGAATCTTGGGTCGAGATGGTATTATATCGATAGTATGTACTTTCTGTCGGTATTTGTTTTAAGATGATGATATGTCGACAGCAAGTAAATATGCGTCACATAAGCTGTAAGCCGTCAAAAGAGACCTTGGAAGACCCACCGGTAACGACGAACCTCCATACAGCTATTATCGAAATACTGGCCAAAATTATTTGAGGTAGTTTTAAACTTTTGAAGCACTCCGAGTCACTTTTACTTAATTGTAAGTGCAAATATCCATAAAGTACTTCTTTGCCAACCTTAGAGAGGCGCCTGGAATGACTAGGTACGTATTTTTAATTTTTCTGAGTTTCATTTCGCACCACGCTGCTTTCGACAATTTCAAGTATTTAGGCTTGAAAATTGCAACCTTCACTCCTGAGATTCCCATAATTTTCTGTACAGATTTTGGTGGAGATGTGACGACGGGGGTGTTTCTCTTAAGGTAGCCAAATGTCTCGTCACGTACGCGATTGTTCCATAAAAAATTGGTTTGACGTAATTTCACTTATTAATTTTTAACCCTTTATTTGGCACACACAGAAATCATGAGAATAAAAAGTATTATGTTACTTAAATTAAATGCGTAGAGCCATCTGAGCAGATTTATACAATTTTTTATTTTTTTTTTCAAAATATAGTTTTTGGTTTGTAAGTAATATTGCCCAAAAACTTCGCATGGTGGTAGAGTATAAATGCTTCAGTGTTGTTCTTATTACTGTATAAATTATTTTATTTTGCACTACTTCATGTGAAAACAAGTCGTTTTTGTTGCAAAGTGCAGAACGGTCCCGTGATTTCCACATTTACAGTCAAGTATCCCTGAAGACAAAACTTGTAAATTCCTTTTGGCCTGTAATGTGTCAAATGACAACATATGGTCATATATGTCATACTGTACATCACTGACAGGTACAGGAGATGCTGCTTCATTATTCTTTTGGAATTTTTTGCCCATTTTGTAGTGATCTACCAGGCCTCCTCTTCCCAATAAATATAAGTCCATTTTCAGTCTCCCATAGAAGAACTTGTGAACCATTTTCCATAGTAATTGAACTTCAAGGCTTCCTCTTTCCGTTTTACAAGCAATTTTCCATGTATCACGAAAAATATCGCAAAAAATTGAAACAAACAAGTACCTCGGTAACGTATGCTTGGAATGTCCGCTAAAGATTCAGTTTATTACTAAACTTTTTGCAAAAGACAACGAAACCACACTTTATTGGAGAGCTTAAATGTTAGTTTCAAGCACTGTCTCCCATCCAAGGATGAAACTTGAAACATCTTTCAGAAAAACCACGCGCAATTTTGATGTTGCTTGAGAGCAACATTGCCAAATAAAGGGTTAAAGTAATCTCTCGAACTCATTTGTGAAATATCTGAGCGAACGCTTTAGTGAACCTCTCTCAGCATTTGGGAACCTTTTTTTATTTCAACGACCTTGATTTCCGTGCTCTTCACATATACAGATCTAGCAGAAGATGCCACAATTAGTTTGTATAAGGCCAATATAGAAAATTCCTTCTCCATTTTCAGTGACTGGAAACCGAAACAAAAGTGAACTGTAGAACAGTAGTAAATTTATAACTGTTATCTAATGAACTATCGAACGCTATGGCTCAAAAATAAAGCACTTTAAAAACGCCGCGAGGCTCCTGACTATCTTTCCGCCGCAACTATTTGCTCCTTAGTTGACTTTGCAAACCAGTGCCACCTAGGTGTCACTGTGGGAACCCGAAAACCTTCTAAATAATATACAATACAGGGGCGTATTCCAGCGTTTACTTAAAGCAAGCCGTGATGGAGTGGCCAAGCGCTTTAAGGCGCCTTGCTCGCCGTCGGAGTTTCGAGTCCTTCCTCCTTAGTGTAAGTTAGTTTAAGTAGTTTGCAAGCCTAGGGACTGATGACATCTGCATCTACATAAATACTCTACAAATGTCATTGACGTGCATGGCAGAAGGATCATCGACCCGCTTTTATGATATTCCTCTACAGTTCCATTCTCTAATACCTAGCGGAAAAAAGGAAAACCTAAATGTTTTCGATCTGATTTGTCTTATTTTATTTTGATGATCATGTCTTCCTACGTAGGTAGGTGCTAACAAAATATGTCGCATTTTAATTATTTTCACCCCAACTCGTCATAATTTACTTGAGACTCTCCCTCCTATACCGTGATAATACAAAACGATCAGCCCATCTCTGAACTTTCTCTACATCGTCTGTCAGTCCCACTTGGTGGGGATCCCACAATGCGCAACCATACTCCCAAATAAGACGCACAAGTGTGATGTAGACAGTTTCTTTAGTAGTAGAACTGTTGCATCTTCTAACGTAGTCTTTGGTTTGCTTTCCCTACAATATTTTCTATGTGTTGTTTCCAATTTACGTTGTTCGTAATTATTACTCCTAGGTATTTAGTTGTATTGACGGCCTGTAAATTTGACTGATTTATCGTGTAAATAAAGTTTAACGAATTTCTTTTAGTGGTCGTACGGATGACCTCACACTTCTCACCATTAAGGGTCAATTGCCAATTTTTGCACCATGCAGATGTCGTATCTGAATCATTTTTCACTTGCTTTTGATCTTGTGGTGCCTTTACAGCATCATCTGCCAACAGTCTAAGAGAGCTACTCAGGTTGCCTCCCACAATGTTTATAAAAGTAAGGGACAGAAGAGCCCCAATAACACTTCCCTGGGGAACGCCAGATATCACTTATGTTCTACTCGATGACTTTCCGACAATTACAGCGTACTTTCTGACAGGAAATCATGAAGCCAATGACGATACCATTTTGGTCCAATAGGTTTACTAACACATTTTTAGTCGAAATCACGCTTACTGGGCTATTATGGCAGCGTTTGACAGGTAGTAGAAAAACATTTTGAAAAATAGCGTTAACACTTAAAAGTTTAAGGATATAATAGGGTAAATCACTTTAGGCACAAAGTGATCAAGCTATAAAAATTAATTTTTTGAGATTGAGAATGTTCAAAGAATGGCAGAATACCAATGCATCAGAAGACAATAAAAACTCGTCTTCCTTATTATAACCATCTTCAAAATTCACAGAACTTCGTCTTCAGTCAGCCCAGTTATTGCGTACAACTTTTGAAAATCGGCACTTATACAAAGTCAAAAAAGTTCGTATAATTGTAGTCCATGCAAATAATTTAATGTAAACTCTGTCAACATGAAGCTAAGGAATGTATGACACTGTCATCTCGCGGCCATGCTTCAAATTGGATCGGCAGAAATGAAAGATAAATTAAAGGTTAAAGTCAGTAATAATTATGTTTTTATGTTATCATCAGTTACACAGATTAGATATTTAGGAGTAAGAACATTTTTAACATAAACACACATGGCCTTGGAGAACATTTCTCGGTTCGTTGTGAATATTAAACATTGGTCTCAACATCGCAACAGCAGAGCCACGTCTCATCACCAGGTATGATTCTCTGAGGGAAGCTACCATGGCACAAGATTTTCTTAACTTGCTACATGTTTTTATCATCTGACTTGCTTTGTGCTCGCCAACAACTTCTAATTGTCAAAGATGGTAAATTCAAATGTTCAAATGTTTTTAGAGTTTATGGGACTCAACTACGGGGTCATCAGTTCCTAAACTTACAAACTACTAATGAACTAGCTTATACTAAAGACGGTACGAACATC
This sequence comes from Locusta migratoria, assembly GCA_026315105.1. NCBI lineage: Eukaryota > Metazoa > Arthropoda > Insecta > Orthoptera > Acrididae > Locusta > Locusta migratoria. The sequence continues at coordinate 113,613,716 of CM048745.1, forward strand.
CATGCCCGAGGGGGGCTTCGAGCCCCAGACCGCAGCGGCCGTGCAGACCGTGACTGGCACGCCGCAGACCGCTCGGCAACCGAGGCCGGCAAAGATGGTAAATACTCCATATTTTAACTCCATGTCATTGTTTTAATATTTCTGCGGCTGAAGAGCGACTTATCATGCTACTGTCAGCCTACATACTGTATGTAGTAAGCGTGAAATAACTATAAACGAAAAAAAAATCTTAAATAAATCTCACACAAGTTTGTAAATCTGTTATTACTATCTAGGCTTACAAACTACTTAAACTACTTTAAACTAACCTAAGGTCTACACACACACACACCCATACCCTAGGGAGGACTCGAACCTCCGACGGCGAGCAACCAACTCCAACTAGAAGACAAGACGTCTCAACTGGCCGGGCCAACATCCAACACCACCCAGAGAGAAGTTTTGTGTCTCGTTTCCGCCGGGTGTCGGTGGCCGAGTAAAGAGAGACCGACACAGGAATAAAGGATTCACGCGTGTGCAGGTACGGAGGTGACCAGCTAGTGGGACAGCACAAACTAGAAACGCTAGAGTAAATTAGAACGAGATATATATTTCACAGTGACTTAGTAATACGTAACTTTTACATAGTTCTTGACTGCAGAATGCTGATACATAGATTAGATACAGGCCTGCCTACTGATGATTCCTAGTGCCTATCCAACAGCCACGTCTTAACTGGTGCCTATCTGATTCCCAAGTGAACGATGTCGTTCAGTGGTGGCCACGAGCGGAGTTGCAGCAGAGGGCGTTCGTAGCTGACGTCGTAAGAACGCCGCGCCGTGCGTGCATGGCGGCGCGCGGCGTAAGTACGTGGCGCGCACTTCATACTTGTGCGACACCACAAGAAGGCCGCGGAGCTCTCGTGTGACGTCAGGCAGAGTAGGTTGCGCGCGCATAGCTGACTGGGCAACCGCTGGGGCACGGCCCTCTATGCCGAAGCAGCGAGCCAGTCAGCTATGCGCGCGCAACCTACTCTGCCTGACGTCACAGGAGAGCACTGCAGCCTTCTCTCTAGGTGGTGGTGCTACATCACACCTAAAGGCCGCGAACGCTAGCTGACTAGCCGACCGCTGTGCGGTGATAGGCGTGCCCTGGAGAGCCTGTATAGGGAGAGAGTGGCCATGCGTCTGGTACCGCTCCTGATTGGCTGAGAGCCCAGGTCGCCATGTTTTTACCAAACTTCGCGGACTTTGTACAAGTGTGAATAGCTACAGTGTGTGTTTCTGTAATGTAGAGTGTCTTTAAAGCTAATGACAGCGATTTCACTGTGCAATTACATACATGTTGTATTACAGTAGGCACTGCTCCAGCTTTGCACTTCTTCTGTCGGTTATAATTACATAAATTAACGTGTTGTTCGTCGGTCGTTGACGATAACTTCAGAACTTTGCGGCAATTTTTAAGATTAAATGTTGATTTTAAGTGATTTACTGAGTGTAATTAATAATGTGTATTATATATCCATTAATTACAGTTAAGAGAAATGCCTCGTTGTTCCTCTGTTGGCTGTAAAAGCCGAAGTAAAGATTGTTATATGCTGCTTGTGTTAGCAAGGAATGAGGAAATATGGAAACAGTGAGTAGTTAAAGTTAACCGACAAAGTGGGAACCATAAAGGCGATTTATGGAAACCAACGAATCATTGCTGCATGTGTGAAGTAAATATTTTGTGCCCCCCCCATCCCCCCTCGCTCCGCGGCCCAAAGCAAGAAAGGCACTGATCAATTTCAGTAATTCCCCCGTGGTGTAGCAGTTACGTACTGAATTCATGATGTGAAGGTCGCGAGATTGAATCTGCCAATTGCTAAATTTTTTTCAACATTTTCTAGCTTTTTGTTAGTTCATGGTTTTGGTTTTTGACATGTCGTACTACAAGGTATGTTTTAACATGGCTACGGCATCTCCTCTTGGCTGTGTATTATTGGCTATTCACAATCCTACAATTGATTACGAAATGTAATATGAGAAGGGGCGGGGCGAGACTATTAACTCCTTGTACACATTCATTTACCTATTTTGAGCCTGTTACTGCTGTTTCAGTAGAGTTAGTAACGGCATTTTTTCCGATTTTCTGTAATACTGTGTTCTAAAAGTATGTACAGAATGACGTACGAAAATGTTATAATATCGGTAGGAGCACACTTAAAATGCATTATATCGCGGCGAAAAGCGACAGCGATGGTCTATCAGTTCGGAGACCATGGCTGCGGTTACCCTTGACGCAGCATCACAGACAGCAGCGCCTGCGATGGTGTACGCAACGACGAACCTGGGTGCAAGAATGGCAACACGTCATTTTTTCGGATGAATCCAGGTTCTGTTTACAGCATCATGATGGTCGCGTCCGTGTTTGGCGACATCACGGTGAACGCACATTGGAAGCGTGTATTCGTCATCGCCATACTCGCGTATCATGCGGCGTGATGGTGTGGGATGCCATTGGTTACTCGTCTCGGTCACCTCTTGTTTACATCGACGACACTTTGAACAGTGGCCGTTACATTTCAGATGTGTTACGACTCGTGGCTCTACCCTTCATTCGATCCCTGCGAAACCCTACATTTCAGCAGGATAATGCACGACCGCATGTTGCAGGTCCTGTACGGGCGTTTCTCGATACGGGAAATGTTCGTCTGCTGCCCTGGCCAGCACATTCTGCAGATCTCTCACCAACTGAAAACGTCTGGTCAATGGTGGCCGAGCAACTGGCTCGTCACAATGCGCCAGTCACTACTCTTGATGAACTGTGGAATCGTGTTGAAACTGCATGGGCATCTGTGTTGTGGGTACTGATTTCTCTGGATCTATGCACCCAAATTGCGTGAAAATGTAATCACATGCCAGTTCTAGTATACTATATTTGTCCAATGAATACCAGTTTATCATCTGCATTTCGTCTTGGTGTAACAATTTCAATGGCCAGTAGTGTAACTACTCGGCACCAACACGCACTCTTATGGTCTTCTGGAACGCCACTCCTGATTAGTTTCGTTAAGATGCCGTTGTCCAAAGCCGATGGGTTGTATCCTCATATACACTTAATAGTTGAATACAATAAAAATGAGTTTCAAATCTGTAAATTATAGCTATATTTTGTTTGTACAGTCACATGCCTAAATCTTTCTTTATTTTGTAAAAATATCCATTTCACTCGTTTCATGTGGAATGAGCAGATTACTGCCTAATATGATTTCCCGCCTAGCACAGTACCGCCTAATTTTTTTTTCCAACTAAAGCAGTGATCAGTCACAAGGACTTAAGTTTGGGAGTATGATGAACTGTGGAATCGTGTTGAAGCTGCATGGGCATCTGTGTTGTGGGAACTGATTTCTCTGGATCTATGCACCCAAATTGCGTGAAAATGTAATCACATGCCAGTTCTAGTATACTATATTTGTCCAATGAATACCAGTTTATCATCTGCATTTCGTCTTAGTGTAACAATTTCAATGGCCAGTAGTGTAACTACTCGGCACCAACACGCACTCTTATGGTCTTCTGGAACGCCACTCCTGATTAGTTTCGATAAGATGTCGTTGTCCAAAGCCGATGGGTTGTATCCTCATATACACTTAATAGTTGAATACAATAAAATGAGTTTCAAATCTGTAAATTATAGCTATATTTTGTTAGTACAGTCACATGCCTAAATCTTTACTTTCTTTATTTTGTAAAAATATCCATTTCATTCGTTTCATGTGGAATGAGCAGATTACTGCCTAATATGATTTCCCGCCTAGCACAGTACCGCCTAATTTTTTTTCCCAACTAAAGCAGTGATCAGTCACAAGGACTTAAGTCTGGGAGTATGGTGGAACAGTGGTTCCCAGTCCCATCGACCAGAGAGAGTAGCCACAGCTTTCGTTGTGTGCGCCCGCGCATTGTCGGGCAAAATGATGCGTGGGTTCCGCAGAAAGTGTTGCCGTTTCTTTCGCAAAGCTGGTCGGAGGTGATGCTCCAAAAACGAACAGTAATACTGTATATTGACGGTCAGCCGTGGAGGAACGTAATGCGTTAGGATAACACAGTCGTACACGAGAATCACCATAACTTTCACCATACTGGGGCTCTGACGCACTTTCGACTTTCGCGGCGACCCATAATGACGGCATTCGCTGGATTAGTCCTGACGCACTTGAAGACCTTAATGACACTGTCGTGCTGTACGACCTCTGGCACATTCAATCTTGATTCAACTCCATTGTTCCTGTGTCGAATGCATAGTGACACCGTTACGTTAGACCGCTCGCCCACAAGTGAATGTGTTTCCGTCGATTGTCCGCACATCGGTGACGTGAAATAGACGAGTCCATTTGCTAGGAGGCAAGGTAAATATGTCAACAACATGTGCTATCAGCGACAGTATTAGATTCCATTGCATAGTGTTGTAACAGCAGTTTGCCACTATTTAAGTTCCCACCCTCGTATATAAGTAAATCACGGAAAACCTAAATTTGCTTGTCCGAGCGTGGATTTGAACCACCGTCTTCCCGAATGCGAGTCAGTTACCACTGCTCCACCTCGCCTTGTAAATCTATGCCATGTTTGATACTGGTAGACTAGCGAGAAATGCTCTCTTCGCTTGGGCTACTCCGCCTCCTTGTTGCGTTCATCGTGTGTTATGATTCCTATGATTCGTCTTCTATGCGGTCTCCAATTTCGATGCTAAATTCACAGCTAAACTCACTTCCTTTTCCTCTCCTCCATTTCCACTTTCTTTGATTCACTCTCAGTCCATACTCTCTCCTCTCTAGACAATTTGTTACACTCAGCAGATCCTGTAACTCACCCTTCTCTGAGAATAAGAACAGGGAATATCGGTAATGCCCTTTCATCGGGATGTTTAATACCTTCCATAACATTATAAGACAATTGGATATGCAATGGAGCTACATTACACCACTCCGCCAAGCCGAAATATTTGGGAAGCAGCCTAGACCGAAAAGCATCGACCAAAACAGAGGTGATATCGGGAGATCCACAGAGTCCTCTGCTGTTCCTTATTTACATAAACGATTTAGGGGAAAATCTAAGTAGCTCTCTTAGGTTTTTGCAGATGTCGCCGTCATTTACGGTCTAGTAAAATCATCTGAAGATCAAAACCAACTGCAGAACGATTTGAATATCACTATGGTGTAAAGATTGGCAATTGTCTCTAAATAATGAGAAGTTGTCCACATGAGTACTAAAAGAAATGCGTTAAACTTTGTTTACAAGATAAATCAATCAAATGTGAAGGCCGTAAACTTCACAAAACACCAAGTAATACTATTACTTAAGACTTAAACTGGAAAGAACACGTAGATAATGTCGTGGGAAAGGCGAACCAGAGACTCCGTTTTATTGGCAGAACCCGTAAAAGATGCAAAAGAAGTACTAAAGAAACTGCATATGCTACGCTTGTCCGTCCTTTTTTGGAGTATTGCTGCCCAGTATGTGATCCTTATCAGGTGGGTTTAATGGAGGACATCGAAAGAGTCCAAAGAATGGCAGCTCGTTTTGTATTGTCACGACACAGGGGAGACAGCGTTTCGGAAATGATACAGGATCTGGGATGGGAATCATTACAACAACGGCGCTTATCGCTGCGGCGTGGGCTACTTACGAAACTCCAATCGCCAACATTCTCCTCCGAATGCGAAAATATATTGTTGACTCCCACTTACATAGGTAGAAATGATCATTAGAATAAAATACGAGAAATAAGAGCACGAACGGAGAGATTCAGGTTTTCTTTCTTCCCGCCCGCTATTCGAGAATGGAATGGGAGATAAATAGTATAATGGTGGTTCGATGAACCCTCTGCCAGGCACTTACATGATAATTGCAGAGTATCCCGTGTAGATGTAGAAAACTGTCATTGAAAAAACACTACATCGACCTAAAGGAAAAGGATGTGCAACGAGCAATATTATCTGTAAACTGATCGGATTAACATCGTGAGCGTAACGTGAAGTTCTGTGATCAACAGCATTGGCACTCTGTTTTGCAACTGGAGAATATATGGCACCAGTGTGTGAGGCGACTTGCCACTTCAAACAAAAAGACGTCACTCTAAATGACACTGTCAGGATTGTCATTGGATTGTTAAAGCCAACTCCTGCTCACAATATTTACTCACTTCCGACCAGGGCGCCACAAAATTTCAGACGAGAGATGCCAGCAAATAGCAAACCGACCGACGACACTTAACGTACAACAACGAGATAGTTCCAGCCCGTCTTAATTCTAGGACCATACCACTAGTAGGCCTACCTGACATCCACCGCGTATCTTTATGGATGGTCTCTCTGCAAAATTGAAAGCTAAAAACCAAAGAGGAAATCGCACAAGGGCAGCAACAACAGTATAGTAAAAGTAGAGCACTCAATAGATTAGGAACAGGAGTCGCAAACTGCAAAGTAAGCATGGTTAATTGGTACTGTTGAGTAGTGACACCAAACGTCTCGTTTTTTACGGGATCGTTCCTTTTTAACATTAACTGACATTGCGGGTTTTGGAGGCGATCTGATAGATTAATATTATTCAGAAGTGAAACGCCAAGATAGTGAAATAGTTATCTATTTAAAGAGGACCGGTTTCGTAGAACTATGCCACACCATCTGGTCATATAACATTTTATAAGTTGATCATCTAATTTTTTTAAAAATGGAGATTAAATATAAAAGCTTGCAATCTGTGTTGTTTTAATTTATTTTTATATTTTGACTACGTGCTATCTTGCACGTATTCTTTTATCTCCATTTTCTTTTAAAAATAAGATAACCAACTTAAAAAATGTGATATGACCAGATGGTGGTGCCATAGTCGTCTGAAACCGGTCGTCTTCAAATTTGAAGAACATACGCCCCTTCTTAGCGTAAGTGTTCCGCTGTCCCGACAAAACACATACGGCAAGTATTTTGTCCCGTTTTTCGTTAATCGTCCCGCATTTTTGAAACGTTGTATTTTTAAATAACATACACCGTAATAAAACGGAGATCAAAGCAAAGTGTACGAGGAAAGATTTAAGTTCTTTGTTTTGTACTATGGAATGTTTTCACATGGCGAACAGTTGCGCACTGGTTATTGCTTCACCACATATACCGTAATTTAGATCTGTCATTTTAGACCACTAAAAGTCACCAGATGCGTTACTTCTTCGTGTAAATACCAACAGGAATCAGTATTTAAATGCCAGAATCGAGACGAGTTTTCATTTCCGAAATTACTACAAGAAAGCGAGAAATTATTTTCACGTTGAATAGAAGTACTTATTCGGTGGACACTGGAGTTGGACGAGCAACACACACGTCCTAGCACTTTAGAGCAAAATTTCATCATCTCTATAAGGCGCATTTGTTGTCTGTCTTTCCGTCTGTTCTCTTCTTACAACTCAAGATCCAGACAACAAAATAACGTGAAATTTGGTACACGAACACAAAATTACATAGGGCAGGTTCGTTTTTTTTTTTTTTTTTTGTTTTTTTTTTTTTTTTTTTTTTTTGAGAAAAAGTGAAAGTGCTTTTTCAATGTGTCCGTGTACATCTATATCTTCTCAATGATCTTCATGAAATTTTGCACAACTGACCTTCAAACCCAGAGAAACACTGTCTACATAAAATTTCGTTCAGTGCATGGTGGAGGGTACTTGAAACTGTGCTTTGCCATGACAAACAACAGGTCACAGCGCCAGTCTCTTGGGATTGCTGGTATAGACTTGCAGACACCATGCTTCTCTCATGGACAGTTGTATGTGGCCTGTTCCAGAGTGGGCAAAAACAAAAATCTTTTTGTACATACTCCAAATGGAACTGCCAAAATTGTTGTTTATCACATCGCTTTAACATAAATGTACCCTTTTATTACATGCAAATACAGAAAACCTTATTTTAAACTCGGGCAAAGTATATGACTTTTGTTGCATAAAGCGAGAACAGTGTCATTATAACTGATTAAGTAAGCCTCTTGGTGTTGAAGAAGACATCCTTAGTTTCCATGCATTGAAACATACTATTCCCTCAAGTCAATGTAGTGCACTAAAAGAATAATGTTAAAAATGTTTGTGGTATGGGGCCAGCAGCAATGGCCGAGCGGTCCGCGGGGCGCGCTCACAGTCTGCACGGCCACTACGGTCGGGGGTTCGAATCTCTCCTGGGGCATGGATGTTCGTGTCGTCTTTAGTATAAGGTAGTTGATAAGTAGTTTGTAAGTTTAGGGACTGATGACCCCGCAGTTAACAAACATTTGAACATTTGTGTGTGGGGGGAGGGGGGGGGAAGCACTAATTTAGAAATTCTGTCTTGGGGGAAAATATCTCTTTCAACCTATTTTATGTCGTGATGCTGCTGCAAAAATTTGGAGTTCATAATTATATTTGCACGGTGTCTATCTGATACTATTGCTTTATAGACCGATGAAAACAAGGGTCTCAGTATTGAGAGTGTTGAGGATACCATTATAACTAAGACACTCGATACGTTAATTTTCACAGAACTGTATTTCAAATTATCGTACTCCTGAAGGACATGCAGTCTTATGAAAAATATACGAGGGTTGCAACTTGAATAGTGGCAACAGTGCTATGTAGATACTATGCAATGGAATCTACTATTGCCGCTGATAGCACACGTTGTTGACATACCTACCTTACCTGCGAACAAATGGAATCCCCCGTCAGACGTAACCGACGTGCGCACATTCGAGAGAGACAGAGTCACTTGTGAGCGAGCGGTCTAAGGTAACGGTGTCACTGTGACCAGCTTTGCGAAAGAAGCGGGAACACTTTCTGCGCAACCCACCCACCATTTTGCACGACAATGTGCGGACGCCCACAGCGCAAGCTGTGGCTGCTCTGTTCGGTCGATGGGACTGGGAAGTATTGTACCATCCACCATACTCCCCGCACATAAGTCCTTGTGACTCTGAATTAATTCCGAAGATGAGCTGTTCCAGAGATTCGACAGGCAGTAGACTGCTCCAATCGCACCATCGATATAACAAGCTCTGCTAACGGTATACTGTGCCTTCCACATCGCTGGTAACTGGTTTTACACAACGCTGGTGACTACCGTCAGAAGGGGTGAAGTCGATCAGGTGGGGGGAAGTCGACCGGCAATACAGCATTATAATTTACACTACTTCCGTCTGGCGGTACATCCGGGAACTTCACGCTACACATACTTGTTGGAAGCCAATGAGTTGCAGAGTAGTGTTTACCTGTAGAATTTTCTCTCTGAGTATCCATTCAGCGGGGTTGTGGGATATAAACAAACGCATTTTGGTGGCCTGTGAATGAAGCAAGACTAAACCTATCACAATACGACTTTATAGTCATATAATTCTGCTGTTTTCGGACTGTTAGTCGGTAAGTGAACTCATTGTCATTTGAGATATGTATTTGCAAAAGCAGAAGTTTGTTGTATGGACGAGTAGTGATCGAAAAATTGAATTGTATTTTGTAGGGTGAAGTCGATCATGTCGCGAACATACATGAAGAAGGTGGGAAGAGAGGGAAAAAGGAACTACAATCCAGTGTATCTGGAAAATGCCGTTCAGGGACTGAAGAAAGGGAAGTTGAGTATTCGTAAAGCATCTGGTGTTACGGTGTGCCCTATACAACGTTAAATGAGTGGGTGAAGGGCAAACGTAGATTTATATATGGTGGGCAGCCTGTTCTTAGTTCAGTAGACGAAGAATGTTTAGTTCATGGATTGATCAAGTGTATTTCCTGATGTTCATGATGTAAAAAAGACTCCTTTCACACAAACTGTAACAAAAATGAAGCCTAAGGGCGTTGGTCGTGGACGCTACAGTTTCCCAGATTTTGACATTTCAAATATTGAGTGAAAATTCTTTATGATGCAAGATAATTTTATGTGCAGTGGTTATTTTTTTAAGGAAAATACATTGTTCTAACCATAAAATAGTCTATTTGTTAATTTTTATAGATGTTTGGTCCCTGAGAACGACCATCTACTATTTTAAAACTTCATATAAACATACCCTACCATACCTTGGGAGATATTTCAATGTACAAGACAATCGGTCCACCCCATTGTCTGGGTTAAGCCGTTATAGGTCTTCAAAAAATGAGTGATCGGCTTCACTTCACTGAGGCGCTTCAGTCTGCACGGCCATTACAGTCGGGGGTTCGAATCCCCCCTCGGGCATGGATATTTGTGTCGTCTTTAGTATAAGGTAGTTCATAAGTAGTTTGTAAGTTTAGGGACTGATGACCCCGTAGTTAAGTCCCATAAGCTTAACAAACATTTGAACATTTTTCACTCCACTGGGTGGGGCGAAACAGATCAACCTTTAAATTAAAAGAATTTCAAAAGCACAATAGGCTATTTCTATATTCAACATTAGATATAATGTCGAAATCCTAAGGATTACACGTAATATTTTTGAAACGAATTCTTCCAGAGGTTCCCTCGAAAACAACAGAAAAACTGAATTTTGTGATCGACTTCACCCCTTCTGACGGTACTTTGAAGGACAGTAATAGCTGCAAACATGTAACGGTTGTGAATAAATAGTTGCCACTATTTAAGTTCCAACCCTCGTAGTTGAGAGATTCACAAATAAGTAAGATATGTACACAATAATAGGTGTCGTCCCTAATGAAAGATGTCGTTATATAAAACTAACGCATTGTGTTTGCATGTGACAACAAAATATTTCCGCCATCAGTAACGCGATGATTTTACGCTTTTTTTAAGTGCGTGTCTGAACAAAAAGGTTTGGTGATTATGTAGCTGCATTATGAACCAAATATTTGAAATCAAATCTATTTTATTGACACACTGATTACGAAACGTTTCACAAAATATGGCTTGATTTCAGCTTCTAATTTGTGTCCCGTATTTTTATTTTGGAAATATGGTCACCATAGGCTTTTCTTACCGTGGTTCGGAACCCACGTTAAACTGTAGGTCCCCAACGGAGGAAGGCAACGGCATACCACCTCCAAACAGGACCATGCCTAGTAAAGCACTGTGGTGTTCAAACCAATCTTCGGATTGTTGACTGCTTTACCTTTTAGGCTTTTATTTAAGGTGAACAATGTGAAAGCGGAAAACCACAGACGAATGAGCATTTACTCATGTGGTCAAGGATGGAAATTGTTGCACACCGAAATATTTATTGTTATGCAATGACAAGACGATTAATGCTGCCGGCCGCAGTGGCCGAGGAGACTACGGCGCTCCAGTCACGGTCTGCACGGCCACTACGGTCGGGGGTTCGAATCCCCCCTCGGGCATAGATACTTGTGCCGTCCTAGTTCGTAAGTAGTTCATAAGTAGTTTGTAAATTTAGGGACTGATGACCCCGTAGTTAAGTCCCATAGACTATACAAACATTTGAAACATTCGATTAAAGCTAGTGAGTCTTTGTAGAAGAGATTTTAAATGAGAAGTAAAGAAAGAAAGTACCCTAAAAAGAGCTGTTGAGGAGTGGGAATAACGCAAAAAAGTAGAACACGCTGTAAAATCCCGCGGGTTCTGCAGGCAAGCAAAGCGTCATCTCCTCCGCAATGGGAGTACAACGAACGAACTTTTACGCGTGTGTTAATGGCGGTTGTAGCATAACGTTTCCTTTAACAGCGTCTAAACCGGTGTTAAGCAGACAGAAACGAAGAGGGCGGGGAAAGAAGAGCTGGAAAAAGTGCCCGTGACAGACGCGAGGTTGACGTAACTGCAGACGCACTTAGCATTAGACGTAATAGCGGAGTCGGCGAACAAGGTCAGCCACACGCGCTAGACAGGACTACGGACAGGCGTGCAAAAGGGAGCGGCCGATGGAAAAGTGTGTGGGAGAACCCGACCACGTGGAATGTGCACAGCGCGAAACAGAAGGTGGAAAAGGCCAGACGTGAGCTTGGAGGGGAGGGGGAAGTACGCCGATAAACGGATCTGTGACTGAGCCACGAGAGAAGGCCGCGCCGTCTGCCGCCGGGAAATCGAACTGACATTCGTCCGAGCGGTCTGCGGCGCGCCAGTCACAGTCAGTTGTATGTGACCTGCTCCAGAGTGGGCAAAGACGAAAATCTTTTTATTTATACTCCAAATGGAACTGCCAAAAATGTTGTTTATCACATTGCTTTAACATAAATGTACCTTTTATTGTTCAAAAATGTTTGTTAAGCTTATGGGACTTAACTACGGGGTCATCATTCTCTAAACTTACAAACTACTTATGAACTACTTACGAACTAGGACGGCACAAATATCCATTCCCGAGGGGGGATTCGAACCCCCGACCGTAGTGGCCGTGCTGACCGTGACTGGAGCGCCTCAGTCACCTCGGCCACCGTACCTTTTATTACTTGCAAATAAACGGTTTAGTGCGCTTCTACAGAAAACCTTATTTTAAACCCAGGCAAAGCTGAGTACTTGCAGCTAGTAAGTATATGTCTTTTGTTGCAAAACGCGAGAACAGTGTCATCATAATTGATGAAGTAAGCCTCTCGGTGCTGAAGAAGACTTCCTTAGTTTCCATGCAGTGAAACATACTATTCCCTCAAGTCAGTGGAGTGCATTAAATGAATAATGTTAAAAATGTTTGTTGTGTGGGGCCGGCCGCAGTGGCCGAGCGGTCTGCGGCGCGCCGTCACAGTCTGCACGGCCACTACGGTCGGGGGTTCGAATCCCCCCTCGGGCATGTGTCGTCTTCAGTGTAAGGTAGTTCATAAGTAGTTTGTAAGTTTAGGGACTGATGACCCCGCAGTTAAGTCCGTTAAGCTTAACAAACACTAGCTGAAAACCCGGCGTTGCCCGGGTATTGTTTTATTTATTTCCGCCATTTTTCAGGTATATATTAATTTGTATAACGGCTGTATGTCTATAATAACTCTTGGGAATACGATTAGTACTAAAGAAGCCATAGATTAAAACTTCTTCCGTGATGATGTGGTTTTCCATGAACGTCATTGTTAATGTGCTCATATCTCATGAACTACGTGTCGTACCGCGATATAATTTAGAAGGTACACTCAACTATATGCGTGTATACTGTCTGTAAAATTTCCTGCGACTGCAATTTGTAGTGTAGAAATTATTAATTGTAACGTCATACCGAATGCCGTACTTTTAGTCCGTGAACAGCGGAACGTTCCTGTGCTCTTATCTCATGAACTACGTTTCGTACTATGATACAATTTAGAAGATAGATTCAGTTGTATGTACGTATACTGTCTGTAAAATTTCCTGCGGGTACAATGTGTAGTGTACAAATTATAAATTGTAACGTCATACCGAATGCCGTAGTTTTACTCCTTAAACAGCGGAAAAGTAGTAAGCGACAAACTTTTTCGTTTCAGTTTTTTGATGTGTTTGTCAGCGAGAAATAGTTTAATAAAGGTTTGAAATTATGTTCAAAGTTTGTTGTAAGTCGCTAAGTACTGTCATTCTCAGATAGCGTATTTATAACGTCTTACGGCATTTGTGCCAGTTTTTTGCTATTCCTATTGTACATGACGTCATATCTTCTGAACCATGTGTCGTATGTCATTCTTAACCTTGCAGCAATTGTTACCTCACGGTAAGGAATGTGTGTACCAAATTTGGTCGATACCGGCCCAGTGGTTTAGGAGTATTGTCGCTAAATGCAGCGGTTTTTCGCGCATCTCATTGATTATGACGTCATATCTCTTGAACTATATGTCGTACGTAATTCTTACACTTACGGCGACCATCCACATGGATTGAAGCTCACTTGTAGAAAATTTCATAAAGATTGGAACCAAATTGTAGATTTTTATTGAACACGTACATACATACGGACACTTTGCTTTATATATAAAGATTTGAACTGACATTCATACATAATGAATGTTTTTGAGTGAGAGTATAGAGAGGTGCACCAACGTTCACAGAGGAGAATATAAACTTTCACAAATACTCGACCATTTTCATACCTGAGGGTATGCTGTTCAATTTTCAGCCTCATACACGCTTATTCTCAGCCTTGTACGAGATTTTTTACAGTGTTTCCTGAACGCCATCTGCTTCAGCATCTGTTTACCTTCCGTCACCTGCATCCTCAACCACCTCATTAGATTCCCATCCCTCCTCACTCAGATCGAACACCTCTGTATCTAGCCGCGGTGGCGTAGCCGAGCGGTCTAAAGCACCTCGCTGCGGAGCGCGCGGATGCTCGCCGTGGAGGTTCGAGTCCTCCCTGGGGCATGGGTGTTTGTGTTTGTCCGTAGGTTAGTTTATCTAGGTTTAAGTAGTTTGTAAGCTACGGACTGATGACCACGCAGTTCGGTCCGATAGATTTACAGACATTTGAACATTTGAACCTCTGTATCTTCTAAACCAGTGTTTTCAGTCGGTGGGACGCTACCCCAGTGGGGTCACAATGTTTTGCTCAGCCGGTCGCCGTTACACGAGGAAGTACTTGCACCATAAAATAACCAGGCGTTCAGTACTACAAAAAAGTATGCCTAAGTAAAATTTATTCATGTTAAAATTAAGGAGTTCCTTGTGCAACATTCATTATGAACTAGATGACCCAGTGAACTTCGTATCACTTATCTCTTAATATAAACAAAAAAAAATGTTCAAATGTTTGTTAAGCTTATGGGACTTAACTACGGGGTCATCAGTCCCTAAACTTACAAACTACTTATCAACTACCTTATACTAAGGACGGCACAAATATCCATGCCCGAGGGGGGATTCGAACCCCCGATCGTAGTGGCCGTGCAGACCGTGACTGGAGCGCATCAGTCCCCTCGGCCACCGCGGCCGGCTAATATAAACCATATTAGTTGAAATCACATGTATTTTAGACCCAGCAGCTTTATAAAGGCATCATCAGATAGTCTAAGCATCGGCTCGATAGTGGGCGGAAAGAGTGGGAAAATCACGCACAAATATCCAAGACAATGTCCATGTCACATTCGTGGAAGTTCATGGAGGAATTAAACCGTGATAAAATATGGACAAATTGCAGGGAAAATTTTGATTTAAAACTTGTAAAATAATGACTTGGTTGTTCAGAAATGTATTTTGAAGGAGCAAAGTTCGCTTTACACGATATGAACTGACAGAGACAAAAATGAATTTCTGTTCGTTAGTCTCGCTAAAACTCGAGAACGGCTGAACCGATTTCGCTGTACGTAAATCATTACATAAACCACTGAATCTATTGTGATGAAATCTGATGTGGAGATAGCTTGAGCGCTGAGGTACCGGATAAGATACTTCAGAAAGTGTTTAATTAAAGATATTTACTTATTTTTTATTTTATTTATTTATTTATTTATTTTGTTTAAAGTGTATAAAGTGAAATATCGAACAGTAATTACTCTCTGGAAAAGCTATTTACTCTTTGACTTCTTAACTATTTTTCAGAAGTTATAATTATCTTTTAAAAATGCATTGCCCCTTTTGTAAAAACTGGGTAGAACGGTAGAACTACCTGTCAGTTTGCAACAAATTTTCCTATTTTCTGGCTAACTATTCCAAACTGTAACTTTACTCAAACATTCCTCTCGCTTTGAACGTCGAATGTGCAAAAGTTTTTCGCAATCAGATTAATGGTATTGATAATTCATAGAAAAATCTCTTTAATTTTTCTAAATTTTCCGGGAAACATTTCCAAATTTTTATTTCATAAGAACGTTACTCTTTATATATATATATATATATATATATATATATATATATATATATATATATATATATATATCCCTCTCCGTGATTGGAATAGTCAGTTTTAGTGCTGAATTCAATCATAAACACACTGAAAAACGCACTTCCAGTTTTTCTCAAATTTTTCGGTAGATATTCCAAAAACGTTATTTCATACAAACCTGGTCCTGTCAAGCCGTACTCAAATGATGCTCTTACAACCACGCGACAATTGATTTTTATTCATAGAAAAAATCGCTTTCGGTTTTTCCTACATATTCCTACTTTCCGGGTGACTCCTCCAAATTTTTATTTGATGCGAACTTTCCTCTTGCTTTCAACATGAAATGTACAAAATTAAATTGCAATTGGACGAACGGTATTGATAGCTCACTGGAAAAAGCTGTTTCAGTTTTTCCCGATTTTCATCTTTTCCGGACAACTTTTCCATGTTTTATCACCGTTCAAAGTTCCCTGGACTTATACGATTATTTCAAGATTAAAATTGGCCAAATCGGTTCAGCCGTTCTCGAGTTTTAGCGAGACTAACGAACAGCAATTCATCAAACAGTGTGTTCATGATGAATAAGCGCAAAGCTTGTAAACTGCTTTCAGGAACCAATCAATAGGTAAAAGAATATGATACAGTAAGTTAACATCCATCCATACAGTAAGATAACGCCATAACATCCATCACCCACCACACAGCCATGTATTATGTACAGCGTGTGGTATCTGCCCCTGAAACTTTGAAGGGTTGTAGCTCCCAAACTAACAGTGATAGGAATGTAGTTTAAATTGATTTGGACGCATCTGGTTTCAACGATTCCAATGCACAATAGAAAAACTATTGTTCCATTAAAAATTATATCTTTGTGCTGTAACTCTTTGGAAAATAATACAATAAACTATGTTCATAGCTCCGCAGAAAGTGTAACTTTCTTGTGTTGACCTACTGCATTAAAATTTCCCGTCACCTATTATTTTATAAGTTACAGAGGCAAACACACTTAGTGATACACCTTGTATATTATAGCCACGGCCTCAACATTACAGAATACCTTTTCCCTTCTACTGACTCTTCGGACTAAGGGGGACGGGGGGAGGTGGGGGGTGATCGCCTCGGGCCTCTCGTCTTGCGCGCCTCTAAATACCTCGAAAGCACTTTTTTTTTTTCTTTCTTTCTTTTTTTTTAGCTCCTTTGGCCTGTTGTTCTGGGACCTCCAAATCTAGGAAGCTATTTTTCTTAGATTGTTCCGTTCCTTTGGTCCCGGAGGCCTCCAAATCTCAGGAGTTACATTTTTATAATAATACATGTATTTGCGAGTGGACAAGGGGCCTCATTTTGTTCTGCCGCCGCCCCGGGCCTCCCACAGCCTTAGTCCGACACTGATCCTTATACAGGTCTTGATAGTGGAACGTGGTGTGCTGTACTTCTAGAATATCACCGTTAGTGCGATGTGTTTTAAAACATATATATTTAATAAAGGAAAACACTATAAATGTTCTGCAAATAATATTTATTTTCTCTGACACTTACCGGTTTCCTGCTTCCTAGATTATCTCCAAACGAATGACAACTGAACGTCGCAGACTTATTTACAAATGTTCCTACTGGTGAGTTTATAAACATATTAACATATCTTTTATACAGATCCAAAGTAAGCCCTGTACACCTACATATTATGCTGAAAATGTGCGTTGAAGAAAATTATTTCCAATTTCAGAATACACATTATAGTCAGTCCAATGGCCCAGCTCTGAGTTTTCCCCTCAGCATGTATTTGTCTGGAATTTTCATGGACATCATTTTTTTTACAGAAAGAGGCACTGAACTGCAAAATAAAAAGCATTGCTTCGGATATGATGATGAACTGTGGCTATAGACTGATGCCACTACACAATTAAATAAATTACCGAAAACTTTTAATCTCACCACACTAGAAAATTCAGTTCAAAATGAATCTGAAGGACACATCTATAACTTTGGGCCTTAATACAGATATTTGCGCAGACATGTATGTATTTGCTTTTACAAGAAAAACATAGCCAGAAATACAGTGCCCCAGTTCCCAACACCCATACAGCCGCAAACGTGCAACCTTCTATTGTTGGTGCATCCCTTGTATCTATTCCATTATCTGTGTTTGCCTTTGAAATAGAACTAAAGGCATTAAACACATCGCTTCAAGAAATGGCTATCCCTGTGTTCTGATGGTTAATATGTTATAAAAATAACCTAACATTTCACCATTTCTGTTTGCTGGTCCACAGAAATCTGTTACTAGTTACAACAAACCGTGATGTACCATCCCTTACTTGGACAAAATTTTAGAAAACTTTAGCAAAACGTTGACACCCCAGAGCTATACACCCGCATTTTACAACACCAACATCACATCACAATATTTATTCAACCATAAAAATATACTGTAACCCTTGGCTAAAAGTGTTTTATACAAAATGACATGTAAAAATGTGGAAAAGTGTAGGCCAATCAGGCAGAGCTGTGGCAGATTATGAGATCATGAGAGAAGCTAGAGGTTAAAGAACTCAGACTCAGCCTTTACTGACGATATATGAGAAAACTACCCATATTCTGTAAAGAAAAGAAGGAAGACGAACCTGCTGGAACATGATGGATGATGCCACGTTAGTATTAAATGATCAGACACAATTTACATTTTCCACCCTCATAAATTAAATTAAGTTTGCCATTAAACCAAATAGATATATTTCATCAGTAGTTAAATTTACATCGAAATAAACACCATTATTTCCAATTATTAGTCATCATCATCATTTAAGACTGATTGTGTCTTACAGCGTTCAGTCTGGAGCATAGTACTCCTATAAAATTTCTTCACGATTCAATGCTAACATTAATGGCTCATCTGAAGTTATTGCAAAATCATTCTTGACGGAATCCAACTACTTTCTCCTTGGTCTACCGCGGCTCCTCTTACTCCCTGCTACTGAATCCTCAAGACTTTTAGATAACTTTACTTCTCCTAAGAGTGTAACATGACACCTCCATCTCAGCCAATTTCCTCTAACTGCTTCATCTGTGGTGTTCATTCCCAGTTTTTCCTTAACTTCCTTATTGTCAACGCCCTCCTGCAATTGTTACCATCTATTAGTACCTGCTACAATTCTTGCTGCTTCCATATCTGTGACTTCAACCATATTAATAAGGTATCCTCTATCCACCCAGCTTTCACTCCCATACAACACAGTTGGTCGAAAGATTGAACGGTGCACTCCTAACTTAGTCTTCGTATTGACTTCATTCTTGCAGAAGAGAGTAGGCTGAGTGCTTGATGCTTCGCTTCTCCTTGATTCCAGTTCTTTCACTGTTTCCGTAATAATTATTTAAGAATGTGTTTAATGTAATATATTCGATTGTCAAAATTTGTATCTGCTGTCTTGATATCTTCCTAACTCCATCTTATTTTATCTGTCAGTCACCTAAAGATGCATAGAGAGCCGAAAACCGGTTAGTGACCGAGTAAATAAATGTTATTTGCCGAACATTTGGAAGTGTGTCCCTTTTGCAACATTTCGATCATGTTCTGTTGAGCACCGACTGAAAAGTCATTATGTTTATTTTTCCTATTTTTAATAGACCAATATTCAAGAAAGAAAATAGCAATAGTCCCTTGCATTACAGACCCTAATCACTGATGCTGATTAGCGCAGTATTTTGGAGGATTCGAGTAGAAGATACACGTATTGCAATAAATAGCATGTCGAGCGTAGTTCCAGAGAGGTCTGCTAATTACATTTTCATATACATTAATAAATGGTTTAAAGCCAACTCGTTGACATTCAACTTTGAAAAGACTCACTATATCCAGTCCAGAACATGTAAGAGGTCTTCTTCCAGTATATGCATAAAGTATGAAGAAGAGCAGGTAGAAGAGGTTGACAGTATTAAATTCCTGGAATTAAGACGTATAATAAATACATTTGCTAGGAGCACACCACAGAACTGCAGAAACGCCTTGACAAATTCGTATATTAAATAAAAACGCTTGTATACTTTGTTTACTTTCATTCCATAATGTCATATGGTATAATATTTTTGAGTAACTCATCAAGTCAAACAAAATTTTTCGGAGTCCAAAAGCGTGTAATAGATGCCTCTTGAACTGGGTATACTATTACTTCTCAGTATATTTATTCTTTAATGAAATTTTTTATAAATAATTACTCCTTTTTTCAGCAAACAGCTCAGTTCACACATACAATACTACGAACAAAAACGATCTACACAAGGACTTACAAGATCTTATCTTAGTTCAAAAAGGGGTCCACTTCTCAGAAACAAACATTTTCAAAAAAAAAATAACTTGCCAGCGACCATACAAATTTTTTCTACAAATAAAGATCAGTCTCAGAGAAGCCTGAAAGACTTACTAGTGGCCGACTATCCTACTCCACTGACGAATGTTTGAACAGAACCAAGCAAGTATTGTATGTGCTGATGCTGTTGGTTTATTATTTCAGCCTATAAAAAAATAAATAAAAATATTGACATGTGCCACATCCACGAGGATCTCCTCAGTACGGATCTATGAATCGAACAGCTAACCTAATCTAATCTAATCTGCATTTACACGACAAAGCAGTCAAAAGTCGTAAATTCACCTAAAAACCTATGAATTACAGTTACAAACAACTTTAATCGTAGCGAACACAGAAAATATCGTAGGGAAGGGAAACTAAAAGCTATATTTCATTGGTTGTATATTCAGAAGACGCAATTAGTCTACTAACTACGCTGTCTACACTACACCTGTCCGTTCTATTTTGGAATAATGTTCCGCCTTATGGGACCCTCACCAGGTGGAACTGACGTAGGACACTGAAAATGTTCAGAGAATGGTAGCTCGTTTCGTATTATCGCGATAAAGGCGAGGGAGTGTCAAATGATGCAAGAGTTAGAATGCAAAACATTAAAAGAAAGGTGTTATTAGTCGCGGCGAGATCTATTTGCGAAATTTCTTTCTCTTCCGAATGACATCTAAACGAAAATATATAGGTGTTACTTTTTCGCGCACACAATTAGAGAATGGAACGGTAGAAAAATATTATGAAAGCGATTCAGTTAACCCTCTGCCATGTAATGTAATTTGCATAGTAAATATGTAGATGTATAGAAGTCCCCTAAAAATTATACAGCCACGAAATCTCTCTTGAAAATGTCATACATTAACACTCTATAATCTGTTATGTATGTAATTTTTTTTCTGGAATTCAATGACGTACAGATAATAAAAAGAACTTCGGAATAGGTGACATCACCAGTTTGTTTGTTTTTGCAGCATAATCTGGCCTCTGGCGTTATCTGGACAGAATCGTGGGAACCTGAATGGTGCCGTTATCTGGTACCGGTCACTGTGACCGATACTCTGAATAATCAGTGACGTACGTGTGCAATCATTCATATCTGGAAACCGCGCTTCCATTACGCAATCATCCTCAACTTTGTTTCAAAAACGCAGTACTAATTTGGTTTCATTCGTTGGTCAAGAAGTCACTTCACTCTTTTGTAGCCAAGGTAACTAATTTTTAAAAAGCAGTTTACCTCGCTTACACAGTTTAAATTATTTCACTTACTTCTAAGGTAAAATGCTTCCCTTCTTCAGTAATACAACGTTTGTTTTCTTTGTATACGTTTATAACTGAAGTTGATGGAATTGCAATTTTTTTTGTTTTGTTTAATAATACAAGAAACTGACACAGATAAGGGATAGTAATACTGGAATAAGTCAGTCCCGTTTTCCACTTTCGTTCATTAACTTATCACATTTCAATAAAATTGCTAAGGGCATGTAACCGCATTGTCAAAAAGTACAATTCTCTGACTTTTCAGTCACTGTACAAAATGATCGTCCCGTGTTGTGCTGATTCTCTCATTCTAGGGGAAGAAACTATACTGGTCAAAACAATTAGGGGATCAGTTGAGATATCTAGTTTCTGAAGTATTGTCATCGGTAGAATGAACTAAAATGATTCGACCTCTTTCTGTCGGTTCTACGGAGTGGAGAACAACCGATATAGTGATAACAACAAAATGTTCAAATGTTTGTAATACTATGGGACCAAACTACGTTGGTCAACAGTCCCTAGACTTACAAACTACTTAAACTATGATCTAATTCCATTTCCAGGATGATTGTGCTCATCGACAACACAATGATGAACAAACCAAATGTAACCTAAGGACAACATACACATCCAAGCCCCAGGGAGGATTCGAACCTCCGACGCGGGAGGCCGCGCGATCCGAAACCTGGCGCTCCAGACCGCTCGGCTACTCCCGCGCGGCGTGGTAACAACACAAAGCTGCTGCAGAAAGGTTGATGACTTGTGTTTACTTTACCAAACGAATTAGAAAAGTAGTTGGGTTCAGACAGTGTAGTGAGCAGGTAGCGTAATGCAACAACAATGACTTACCCGAAGCTATGGCACGAAGAGACATAGGAAGGTCGGAATCGGGACAGACACAGAGGGAGGTGGCTGCAGCTATTGAAGTGTCCCAAAGTATAATTTACAGGACTTGGACGTGATTTCAGATTTAACAGGAAACGTTAAAAAGAGGCAAGACCAAGGTCGTTCAAGGGTAACATCAGCAAGAGATTATAATTATCTCCGGTCAACAGCCAGGTTGACTGCAACTCAGCTGCAACATACCCTCAAGGCGGCAACGGGACACGCAACATCAATTAAAAAAATCGCACTAACGTGTTTTACGGCCCACTTTAGATTTGTAGTTTTATAAGTTTTTGCAAACATTTTGGACCAAAATAATAATCTAAATAATAAAAAATTAATTAATAAGTGTGTCTGAAAGCCTTTTAGAAAAAAAAAAAATCTTAGGTAGTGGTGGGTTCCGGACCACTGACCTTGAGCGTCACAGTCCAACGCAGAGCCCACTACGCTACTTTTTTTCCCTAACAGTTAGTAGTTGTGTTCTTTAATCTCATACTATTGATGGCTGTTGTTAACTGATGCTAATATGGCATTTCTAGACACTAGATTATCATTTATCGTTCGAAGAACGACTTGTTATTGTTAATTCTTCAGTGCGCCATTGCTTTGAAATGACAACGTGTAAGTTACAGTAAGAAAATCATCAAATACGCAACGCAAGATGGCGTATGCCACAAACAGTTCTGGGCGAGGAATATCACGTGTCATCTGCGAACGGCTTGTTTTCGTTAATTCAATGGAGGGTGTCAAACCTCCGTTACTTTTGCAAATATCTCTCAAACGATACGAGATATGAAAAAAACATAAGGGAACAAAGTTGTAGAGAATTTTCTCCTCTACAAATTCGTTTATTTAATTTTCGAGTCAGATGGACGGTTTATTTGCAATTAAAATTATATTACAAACGCCTTGTTTTGGTATTACTAACGTATTTCTTGTCCGAAATATTTCAAAAAGCGACGTTCTGGTCTCTGGTAGACAACAATTATGTCTGTAAAATTTGGTGCCGATCGGTTGAACGGTTCGACCTAAAAAGTGGGAACACGTTACAGCCAGACAGACATCGTCAAATCACAGTTATTTTTGCAACGATGCAAGATATGGAAAAAAAACACAATAGAGCGAAGTTGTAGAGAATTTTCCCCTCTGCCAATTAGGCTATTCAATTTTCGTGTCAGATGAATGGTTCGTTTGCAATTACAAATTACAAACGGCTTTTTTTTTTTTTTTTTTTTTTGTATTACTAGCGTATTCTTTGTTCGAAAAATTTGAAAAAGGGAGGTTCTGATCTCTGGTGGCCTACAATTATATCTCTGTAAAATTTGGTGCTGATCGGTTGAACGGTTCGTCTTAAAACAGGGAACACGTTACGGACAGACAGACCGATCTCGCTTTTTCGGTGGACAATAATTGACATAAATATTGAAGTCATCATGAAACATTTGCAATTTACTGCTAAACCAAAGTATAATAATAAAATAAACATTAATAACACTAATTTGCGTGTAAACCGTGTAATTCTCGACTACAATATGAAAATCGCGTGACGAAAATAGGTTAACTTCCGATGTCAACAGACGACCGTTCAATCAAAACAATCTTCTCGAGAAAGCTTAACGTGACGTTGATGTTAGGTGACGGTCTGTTGATGGACAGTATGAATGTGCAGCCGTTCAAACGTCAGACGGCCGCCATTAACGCAACTTGTTATTAATCTATTACAAGTTCGTTCATCGTTTAAAACGGGCTTTAGCCGGCCGCGGTGGCCGAGCAGTCTGCGGCGCGTCAGTCACAGTCTGAACGGTCACTACGGTCGAGGGTTCAAATCCCCCTTCGGGCATGGATATATGTGCCGTCCTTAGTATTAGCGCGTTAATAAGTATTTTGTAAGTTTAGGGACTGATGACCCCGTAGTTAAGTCCCATAAGTTCTACAAACGTTTGAATATTTTGAAGTATCTTACATCATCTTGAAAACAACCTGTATGTGGTTTGAGTCATATCAGTTGCTTCACAGTACGTATAACTGCTGTGGGGGTAGGTAGTTCAGAAACATTTCCTAGAGGTTAAAAGAATTTTCCTTATTTCACACGTTTCCTATTTTTACAGTGTGTACATGTGACATTTCTACAGCTAGAGCCGGAACTAAAGAATACCTTCCTCAGCACTTTCGGAATGGCAAGTATTGCTGTGTTTCTTGGTAGGTGATGTGGTATTGTGTACTTGGTAGTTGCGTGAATTCACAACCTTCTCACTGCTTCCGGAACCAGGAAAAAGCAAGCTTCAAGACTGTTTCGCATTAAGACAGATTACAACAGTGATGCTACCTCTGTATAACGGGGCTTCTAGTGGTGTCTTTAGACTTACGGAAATGTTTCGTTATCCGTGTTGTTGTTTTGAGCAGCGGTTTGCCACTTATCTGATGCAGTCGCTCTCATAAGTTGCGACAGAGAGCGGAGTGTTATTTCTTCGTATCTGTGTACTGCTGTCACTCCAAAACTGGCGGAAAAGCAGCAAGATACTCTACTGCATGATTTCGCGGAGATGTAATCTAACAAAATTTACTCGCGCTTCAAGTGACGTCAGCTATTGTGGCGTCAACTTGTCGCGGCAGGAAATCTGAGAAAATTTTGTGAAGAAGTAATAGGTGAAAACAAAATAAACAGTGGGTGTGACGAATCCAAATCAGGAGATGACACAAGTCGTTTGAAACCTCCTGATATCATGTCGGACTACCTTCCGCCCGGCGAAAGTGGCATGGATGCAACTTGTCGCTGGAAGACCCTTCTACATCTACATCTACATGGGATCTACATGCAAATCACATTTAAGTGCCTGGCAGAGGGTTCATCGAACCACCGTTATACTATTTATCTCCCATTCCATTCTCGAACAGCGCGCGGAAAGAAAGAACACCTGAATCTCTCCGTTCGAGCTCTGATTTCTCGTATTTTATTCTGATGATCATTTCTACCTATGTAGGTGGGAGTCAACAATATATATTCACATTCAGAGGAGAATGTTGGCGATTGAAGTTTCGTAAGTAGCCCACGCCGCAGCGATAAGCGCCGTTGTTGTAATGATTCCCATCCCAGATCCTGTATCATTTCCGTAACGCTGTCTCCCCTGTATCGTGACAATACGAAACGAGCTGCCCTTCTTTGGACTTTTTCGATGGCCTTCGTCAAACCCACCTGATAAGGATCCCACACTGGGCAGCAATACTTCAAAAATGGACGGACAAGAGTAGTGTATGTAGTTTCTTTTGTAGTTCTGTCGCATCTTTTAAGGGTTCTGCCAATAAAACGCAGTCCTTGGTTCGCCTTTCCCACGACATTGTCTACGTGTTCTTTCTAGTTTAAGTCTGAAGTAATAGTAATTCCTAGGTGTTTTGTGGAGTTTACGGCCTTCACTTTTGATTGATTTATCTTGTACACAAAGTTTAACGGATTTCTTTTCGTACTCATTTGGACGACTTCACACTTATAGGAATATGGACCCAAACAGCCTCTTCATCTGTTCATCGTCAAAATGCTGGCCGCTAGACGTACACTTCAGAACAAGAGACGTAGACTGCTTACTGCAGATGTTGTGCTGGTCCATACGGCTCGGCATACAGCAACTGTTTCTGCGGAAGTTGGCTGGGAGCTATCCGATGGTCCAGCATACAGTCCTGAACTTGCTCTCAGCGATTTCCATCTTTTCTTGCACCTCATAAAATTCCTGTTCTCCAGCTAGCGTTTTGACACCGACGAAGAGCTGAAGACAGACAGACGGGCG
Source organism: Locusta migratoria (assembly GCA_026315105.1). Lineage (NCBI taxonomy): Eukaryota > Metazoa > Arthropoda > Insecta > Orthoptera > Acrididae > Locusta > Locusta migratoria. The sequence continues at coordinate 113,639,654 of CM048745.1, forward strand.
GGAAAACCCGAGTGATTCTAGGCCCCCTGTCAGGAACAGTGAGGCTAATCCCACCGGAGGTTCGCATCCTCCCTCGAGTGTGTGATGTCCTTAGTTTAGTTAGGTAAGTTTAAGTTGTTTGTAAGCCTAGGGTCTGATGATACCACAATACTTTGGTCGCATAGATTTAAAAACATTTGAATATTTTATCATTTGACTGTATGTTTACTGGTTCCATTCAAGGCAGAGATGCAGAAAGGCAAAAGTTGATCCCACGATATCAAAAGTGTCACATTTCTTTTGGCGATTCTGTCGAAACCTAGCTCAAAAGTAGGGAGAATTGCCTTCTGAATGCGCCTCGTATTTGCTCTGAATGGGCCTTGCATAATTTCACTCTGGACTTCTTACAAAGCGTCTTGTTCTCTGACGAATCCACGTACACGATATTATGGGGCAGTGATTCGCCGTTAACATAGCTCTCAAATGTTCAATTGCTTGTAATTCTAAAGAAACAAAGTGCTAAGGTCATCGGTTTACTGGAACAGCCGATTTAAATTTCTCTCCATTATAGTCTTAGTAACTTTCATGAAAACTGGCTGAAGTTTTAAAGCTTGTTCAAATGTTTGTAAAGATTATGGGACTTAACTGCGGGGTCATCAGTCCCTAAACTTACAAACTACTTATGAACTAACTTATACTAAAGACAGCACAAACATCCATGCCCGAGGGGGGGATTCGAACCCCCGACGGGGAACGGCCTCGCGCATCGTAGCATAGCGCCTCAATGCGCTCCGCCGCGGCTTAAAGCTTGTAAATCAAAGTGTTTTTTTTTTCTTCTTCTTTTTTCGTAAATCGTAATCTTTAAACATTCTTCAATGGCAGGTCCTTGTGCAATGTAAAATGTTTGAAATCTAACAGTTAACTCTTTAAAGTTCAGAACGTGATATGTAATTCCGTAAATTTTCTCAATTTATTTGAAACTCTTACAATTGCTTCCATAAACCACATATATGCTTCATGAACCGGCTGTAAAAATATGGATTTATAAAATTGGAACACACTTTCTTCCAACTAAAAACAATATTCGTAAGTCCCTAATAACTGCATAATATATCATCGTAAGATTCGAATTTGTTTTTAACATACATAATTAATAAACTTTGTTTACAGTAGCATTTATTCCAGTTTTTATTGATCCGATTATGACGGTTGGCAACGCCGTCCCTTAACAGCATCCTGTTTTCCTTAACAACATCTTCAAATGTTCAAATGTTGGTAAATCTATCGAACCAAACTTCGACGTCATCAGTCCGTAGCTTACAAACTACTTAACTAAGGTAAACTACCCTAAGGACAAACACACGCACACATGTCCCAGGGAGGACTCGAACCTCCGGCGGCGAGCAACCTTGCGCTCAGCAGCGAGGCGCCTTGGACCGCTCGGCTACTCCAACGCAGCCAAGCTGCTCCAACTTTGCCAGTATGAGTAACCCCAAAGTCACGTGGACGCAAGTTATCATGGAGCAGAATTACGCCCTCCGTGAGCAGCTCAGGCCGTTTCCTCTTGATGGTGTTGCCTAGGCGACGGAGTGTTTCACAGTACACGTCATTATTAACAGTATCTCTGTGCTCGAGGAATTCGATGAGTATCGGACTTCGGACGTCGAAAAAGGCGGTGATCAGCACCTTGCCTAATGAAGAAGCAGCCTTGATCTATTTTTTATTTTTTTATTTTGGGGGGGGGGGGGGTGGTTGGGAGGGGAACGGAACTGACAATGCATGTTCAAAAATGTTCAAACGTTTGTTTATAGCTCTGCACTAAGTGAAACTTTTCTTATGTTGACCTAAAAAAACGCCTAGTATATAGAGAAGAATATCCGTTAGTTTATTTGTAAATCATACAAAACTACAGTTCTATTCCGATCTTGACGAAATTTTGCATCTTCGACCCGCACTAGGTCACTGAGATTAAATAACTGATCGTCTCAATTTCTTGACCGAATTCGACCAAAGTTGGTACACATATTCCTTGCCGTTAGGCAACGATCGCTATTGGTGTAAGAACATTCCAAGAGACATAGTTCCGGAGATATGACGTAACAAACAATAAAATGCACGAAAAACTGCCGCGTAAATAACGAAATTTTATTCATCGACTATTTCCGAATGAGAACACTTAATGACTTACAGACAACTTTACACATGACTTCAAATCTTTACGAAACGTTCTATCGTCATGACGTTTCAATTTATTACTTTTACATTTCTAATTGTATTCGCGAGACATTTCACAAACATGTATATTATATATTGCCGCGGCGGATTAGCCGCGCGTACTGGAGCGCCGTGTTGCGGTGCACGCGGCCGTCCGTCGTCGGGGGTTCGAATCCCGCCTCGGGCATGGATGTGTGTGTTGTCCTTAGGTTAGTTTAACTTAGTTTAAGTAGTTTGTAAGTCTAGGGACTGATGACCAACGTATTTTGATCCCATAAGAATTACAAACATTTGAACATTATATATTGTTTGTTGTTGTGGTCTTCAGTCCGGAGACTGGTTTGATGCAGGTCTCCACCTTATTCTGTTCTGAGCAAGCCTCTTCATCTCCTCGTAAGAACTGTAACCCTCATCTATTTGAACCTGCTTACAATATTCGTCTCTTGGTCTCCCTCTGCGATTCTTACCCCACACACTTTCCTCCAATGCTAAATTCGCGATTCCTTGGGGTCTAAGTATGTGTCCTACCAATCTATCCCATCTTTTAATCACGGTAAGCCAGAATTCCTTTTCTCTCCAATTCTGTTCATTGCCTCTTCATTTGTTATGCCATCTACCCACCTAATATTCAGCATTCATCTCCGGCACCACATTTCGAAAGCTTCTGTCATCTTCCTGCCTGAACTGTTTATCGTCCATGTTTCACTGCCATACAAGGCAACACTCCATACAAATGCCTTCAGGAAAGACCTATTAACATTGACATAACATTAACATAGCAAATTTCTTTTTCAAAACCGCTTTTCTTCCCATTGCCATTCTGCATTGAATATTGCTTGTATTGCGGTCATCGTATGTAATTCTACTGCAAAGGTAAAAGAAATCATCTACCTCTTCCATTGCTTCGTTACCTAATCAAATTCCCTCAGCATCACCTGATTTTCTTATACTACATTCCATTACCCTTGGTTTTATATGGGGGTAGATACCACTGAAAATAAAAATAATTTCGAAATTATATTGTAGTACTACACTTACTTTAGGAGATACGAGGTCATAAACAGCAAGGTTCATGAAAGCCGCCCCATCAAAAAAACATCAAATATTTGTAAAGTTTAAGGGACTTAACTGCGAGGTGATCAGTTCCTAAACTTACAAACTACTTATGAACTACCCTATACTCAAGGTGACACAAACAATGCCTGAGGGGGATTCGAACCTCCGACGGGGAACGGCCTCGCGCATCGGAACATAGCGCCTCAATGCGCTCGGCCGCTCTGCCGCGGCGCTCCATCACGGATGTAGTTTTAATTTATTACATATGTACTACTAATTCTATTCACATTTCGCAGACAGTTTCCTAATATTCCACTGTCCCTGTAAAATTATATTATTGTAGGATAGTGTTCGTAAATCGTGATAACGAAAACGAAACTACGGGCCGAAATTTCCTGCATATATAGTTGAAAATAGACAGACAGAAGGCAGAAAACGGAGGAAAACTGGGAAAGAAGGAGATAGACTAAATTTCGAATGCAATAAATTTATACCCGGGTAACGCCGGTTATTAAGGCTATTTTTGTAATAACATGCTGACCCAAAGGACCTGGAGGAGCAATTGAACGGAATGGACAACTTGTAGTAAGGAGCATATAAGATGAACATTAACAAGAGCAAAACAAGGGTAATGAAACCTAAGAAAACCATGTGATGCTGAAGGAATTAGATTGGGTTACGAAACAATAAAGGAGGTAGATGAGTTTTGTTACTTGGGCAGTAAAATAACAAATGATGGTCGCAGTACAGAGGATATAAAATACAGAATGGCAATGGGGAGAAAAGTGTTTTTGAAAAGAGAAATTTGTTAACATCGAACACTAAGTTAAGCATAAGGAAGTCCTTTCTGAAGGCATTTTTGTGGAGTGTTGCTATGTATGGGAGTGAAACATGAACGAAAAACAGTGCGGACAGGAAAAGGATAGAGGCTTTTGAAATGTGGTGTTACAGAAGAATGCTGAAGATTAGGTGGGTGGATCGCGTAACTAATGAGGAGTTACTGAACAGAATTGGGGAGAAAAGGAATTTCTGGCATACTTAGAGAAGGGATCGATTAGTAGGACACATTCTTAGACATCAAGGAATTGTGAAATTAGCGTTGGATGGAAGTGTGTGGGGTAACAATCGCAGAGGGAGACCAAGAGATGAATATAGTAAGCAAATTCAAATGGATGTAGGTAGCCGTTATTATGAGGAGATGAAGAGGCTTGCTCAGGATAGATTAGGTTGGAGAGCTGCATCAAACCAGTCTCCGGACTGAAGACCACAACAACAACAACATGCTGACCCACACTCCGTGTGCAAGGCGGTTCAAAAAATGTTCACATGTTTGTAAATCTATCGGACCAAACTATGTGGTCATCAGTCCGTAGCTTACAAACTACTTAAACTTAGGTAAACTAACCGAAGGACAACACACACACCCATGCCCCAGGGAGGACTGGAACCTCCACGGCGAGCAACCGCGCGCTCCGCAGCGAGACGCTTTAGACCGCTCGGCTACTTCACCGCGGCCAAGGCGGTTCGACCTTTGTGATGGAGCAGCTACCATCTAAACATCCAGCACAAATTCTGAACCTCACTGTGAAATATAGAACTAGAACAACAACTTGCGACTGTGATAACAAGGGGAGTCTGTGCGTAAATAAGTCTTACCGCACGATGAAGCAGCGATAATAGCCGGGAAAATTGTCATCGTGACTGTGTGTTTCTGAGCGCGAGTTAAGAGCAGTGTTATCAGCAAGAGGAGGAGCGATACGTGACTGCATGGAAAATGTGGGGGAGGGGGAGGAGTGGCCATACATACTTCAAATTTGGACAAAGGCGTCCCTCACGTAGCCCCTCCCACAAATGCTGTTACTATGGTAAGTATTCTGCGGTAACATGTTTCCACCTTGTAACTTGTCAGATAACGAGTCATCCTGCTAACAAATACACAGTATAGGTATCTCAGATTGTATCATATATAATAATTATGTAAAGGGGGAGAAATTCAAGTCGACAGGGGTGATGCAGCATGTTTTGTTGTATGCAGTGTCATCGACAGAAGTGTTGACATAGAACTGTGCTTAATATCCGGACAGATCGCACTTGTCACCGTTCACGCCGGCGTGAGTAGGCCTGCTTCTAGTCAGAAGGCAGGTGTGTGTTTACAAGCGCGGTCGACTGTCCATACCGTACGATGACACGCAAAGCTAATACCAGCTTTGAGATACGACAAAGTGTATGCGAAAGGAAAATCATACCTACAAATTGCTGCCGTGCTCAACATGAGTAAGAGTACTGTGCCAGTTATTGTCATGCGTTTCAAAAACGAGGACCGTATAGACTCCATACCAAAAATGGGCCAGCCACAGAAGTTGGATGCTCGTGACTAGAGGAAGCTAATACGAAAAATAATGAAGGATCCTACACTCAGTGCACCGAGATTAGCACTGAGCTTCTAAACGAGACTGGCAAGGAGGTACATCCTTAAACGATTCGCAGAGCACTGGAAGAAAGTGGACGTTGTGGAAGAGTGGCTAGGAGGAAACCGTATGTGAATCAACAGAATCGACAGAAAAGATTGGACTTGGCTAGGGAGTTTATTACGAAGGATGCAGTTTGGTGGAATGACGTCATTTTTTTCCGACGAAAGTAAATTTAACGTTTGTTGGTCGGATGGACGAAGCATGGTGTGACGGAAGAAGAATGAGGAATTAACAGTCACAAATATTAAACCAACTGTAAAGCATGGAGGTGGCAGCGTCCTTGTCTGGGGCTGTATATCAACATTTGGACCGGGCGAATTGGTGTTCATCGACAATACTATGGACAAATATGTCTATTTGAACGTATTAAAGAACAATTTACGAAAAAGTGCTGAAACCATGGGAATATCAAACACCTTCATATTTTACCAGGACAATGACCCGAAACATAAGGCTCGCATTGTGCAGGAATATTTGTTGAACAACTGCCCCAAAGTCCTACAACCACCACCTCAGTTACCAGATCTCAACCCGATTGAGAATGTGTGGGGAGAACTGAAGCAACGTATTCGAAGTACACCAATATCTTCCAAAGAAAGTCTGAAGCGTCGACTAAAAGAAGAATGGGACGGTCTACGTGCGGACTATTTAAAATATCATTAGCAGTACGCCGCAGCGTTTGAAAGAAGTGACAAAACAGAATGGTTATCCAACAAGATATTGAAACATTTATTTTCCATAAAATTTTGTCTTGAAATACTTAGTTCTGCAAAGTGTCGTAATATTAAAGTAACGTGAATGTAGGACCGAGTTGTATTTAAATTGTATTATTAAGGAAGTTATATAAGTTACCTTAATAAAATTTATATTATTACTTACAAGACACATCACGTATGTAATAATTGGTTATATGTTTTGTTTGTTTTGTTATAAATAAAGTCATGATGCCACAAGATTGAAATATCACAGAGTCCGAATATTAAAGTTATTCACAGTATTCTGGTAACACATTTTGAAGAAAATCAATATTATGTGTCCCATTATGACGGTTATCTAAAACTAGTGGACCGATGAGTTGGGCATCAATAACACCGGAGTACACGTTGATTGATAAGCGTCGTTGAAAATATCTTTTTCACAGTAGCGTGCACGGTTTCATCTGCCCATACGTGAGAGTTGCGTGTGTCGTTGATTCCGTTGCGGGTAAATGTTAACTCATCAGTGAACAGAACACGCGGAATCAATCGATCATTGGCAATGATCTATTGGCGGGTGACAGCTTCTTCTTCATGCAGATGTTGTACACTCGGCTGATGGAATGGATACAGACTTTGGTCGTGTACTGTGTGTTTCTGCCGTGTTTGTGGAATACCATGGTGGGCAGCAGTTATTCTAGAGCTAGTAGTTGGGCTGCATCCACTACTTACTACTTGAAGAATGTTCTCAACTTGATTAAGAGTACGCAAAGAACAGAGACAACATACCTCTGAGAAGCGTACCATGCGCAGACAATTCTAGAAACACCCTGATAAAAACCCTGCTCTCTGGCACTCTGCGATTCGGAAATCGTCTCACAGCAACTGTAGAATTCCCCCTGGACAAACCACAGACAAACATTATGTCAGCATACTCAAAATGTGTGGCGATCCCTGCAATTTTCACTGCACTAAACTGTACTCTTTGTTCACGTAATTACACTGTAGTACCGTCCACCATGACAAGCACTGTCAGACTGAGACTGCAGGTAAACAAATGAACCAAGCTCAAGTGAACTGCGTACTGATACGGTTCGTAAATACGACACTCAACCCGTTCGTAGTCGTTTTCATTGGTTTGCCCGAAAACGATTAAGAAAAAGGATATATGTTTATTTGAAGTTTTTTGTTCAGAATCACTGATAGTAACACTCTTCAAGGCATGTGCCTTTTCTCCTGAGTCACCCATTTTTGGTCTTCAGTCCGGAGACTGGTTTGATGCAGCTCTCCAAGCTACTCTGTCCTGAGCAAGCCTTTTCATCTCCTCATAAGAACGGCAACCCACATCCATCCGAATCAGCATACTATTTTAGTATCTTGGTCTCCCTCTGCGCTTTTCCCCCCACACACTTCCGTACAATGCTAAATATACGGTTCCTTGATGTCTAAGAATGTGTCCTACCAATCGATCCTTACTTTTACTCAAGATATGCCAAAAATTCCCTTTCTCCCCAATTTTGTTCAGTACCTCTTAATTAGTTACGCGATCTACCCACCTTATCTTCAGCATTCTTATGTAACACCACATTTCAAAAGCCTCTATCCTCTTTAAATTATTTATCGTCTAATTTTCACTTTCGTACAAGGCAACACTCCACACAGATGCTTTCAGAAAAAAACTTCCTTATACTTAAATTAATATTCAATGTTAGCAACTTTCTCCTTTTCAAAAGCACTTTTCTTCCCACTACCGTACTGCATTTTATGCACTGCAACCGTCATACATTATTTTACTACCCAAGTAACGAAACGCAGGTGGCCTCAGTGGCCGAGCGGTCTACGGCCCGCCAGTCACGGTCTGCACGGACGTTGCGGTCGGGGGTTGGAATCCTCCCTCGGGCATGGGTGTTTGTGTTGTACTTAGCGTAAGATAGTTTACGTTAGTTAATTAATTAGTGTGTAAGTCGAGCGACTGATGACCACGAAGTTTAGTCGCACACATTTGAACATTTTGAACAAAACCCATCTACAATCTTTATTGTTTCTTACCTAATCTAATTCCTTCAGCATTGCCTGATATTCTAAGGCTACATTCCATTACCCGTGTTTTGCACTTGTTAATGTTCATTTTATACGCTGCTTTAAACGCAATGACCATCCCGTTCAACTGCACTTCCAGGTCTTTTGCGATCTCTGACAGAATTAAAATGTCATCAGCAAAACGCAATATTGTTTATTTCTTCACTCTGAACTCTAATTCCTTCTCCAAATTTCTCTTTGCTTTCCTTCACAGCTTGCGTCACACAGTAGAGCTGCACTCCTCAGGAAAAGTAACGGCTGTAGTTTCCCCTTGCTTGCGGCCGTTCACAGTAACTGTATGCCAAAGCAACATTAGCTGATGTTACAAGGCCAAGCTCAGTCAATGATCCCTGCAACTACTGAAAAGGCTGCTGCCCCTCTTCAGGAAACACACGTTTATCTGGCGTCTCCACAGATAGCCCTTCGCTGTGGTTGCACCTATGTTACAGCTATCTGCAACGTTGCGGCACGCTAACCACACCACCTCGACAATGTCTGCGGTTCACATGGGTGGAATCACACTCTATATATATTACCTGCGTATGCCGGTCTTCTCAAAACTCGGAAAAAAGTGTCAGGTAACTTGAAATTGTGGTACAATGTTTCGCGAGGAGGTTTTGGTGCCATCCACTTCGATGTACTGTTAAAAGGGATATTTTTTTGGAGGTAGGGGGGGGTGGGAATTCGTCTAGAGGATGCAGACTCCCAAAGCTTATTACGTATGGCCTCCAGTCACCGCTTACTCGTTCGAATGTCTCCTGTCTCTTATGCCCACACTGCCACATCTCCATCTGTTTACCTTTTCTACTGCCACTGTCCCTCTCCCACCATGACTCGGTGTACTCACTTCCTCTCCCAATGTCTCTGTCTCCTCTCTCTTCCGCCATCAGTTTCTGCTATTCTTTTTTCAGCACAGAAAATGTGCGATTATGTTCGCATGCCAAAATAATTTTTGTTGAGGAAGGCGAAAGGAGGACTGAGGCAGCGTCTCTAAGAAAATCAACATATTAGCTTTTTTTCCCTCCGGGTGTGCTGCTGGTAAAAAAAAATTCTATAGTTCTGTAAAGAAGGAAGATTAGAATTTACGTCCCGTCAGCAACGTGGTCATTGGAGGCATACCACAAGTTTGTATTGTTTTGAGACGTTTGGGGATCGATATCGACAATCTCAAGGTATTGAATTATTGTTGATATTTATATCAAAAAAAATGTTCAAATGTTCGTAAATCTATCGGACCAAAATGCGTGGTCATCAGTCCGTAGGTTACAAACTACTTAAACCTAGGTATACTAACCTAAGGACAACACACACACACACACACACCCATGCCCCAGGGAGGACTCGAACCTCCACGGCGAGTAGCCGCGCACTCCGCAGCGAGACGCTTTAGACCGTTCGGCTACTCCACCGCTGCCAAGGCGGTTCGACCTTTGTGATGCAGCAGCTACCATCTAAACATCAAGCACAAATTCTGAACTTCACTGTGAAATATGGAACTAGAACAACAACATGCGACTGTGATAACAAGGGGAGTGCGTGCGTAAATAAGTCTTACCGCACGATGAAGCAGCGATAATAGCCGGGAAAATTGTCATCGTGACAATTATGCTGACAATGCTTGTTATAATTGATTTTAGGTAATAAATGAGTGTTCGACAATTCTTTGAAGCTAATTGTTGTGCATTTGAAGATCTTCCTCCTGTATTGTGGACTGCCTTGCTTCATCCTTTGGACGATCCTGATTTTGCATGTTATAATGTTGCATTGACATTGTATGGAAACAGAGTAACGCACGCAGCTTCTCTGTTTTTGTTGTATGAACTGTGGGAAGGTGAAGAACGACGTGGTGAACTGTTGGATGGATTTGAGTTTTATTTTTTTTTTTTTCATTTAGAAGACTTGCCAAATCATAGTCGTCTTCAACATCGTTACTTTCATTTGCGAAAGAGAAAGTGGTTGTACTTGTGGTATAAATACGAATGAGAATTAGTGCAGTGTATGATTTGGATTTGAAGTTGTTGAGTCAGTGTGGAAGTGCTTGTGCAGTTTATGAAGGTGTCAGATTTGTTGATACGGGGAGCGGCCTCGCGCATCGGAACATAGCGCCTCAATGTGCTTTGGCCACTCCGCCGCGGTCCTCAGGCAGAGGTGATATAAATATCGCCGCGGTGGAATAGCCGAGCGGTCTAAAGCGTCTCGTTGCGGAGTGCGCGGCTGCTCGCCGTGGAGGTTCGAATCCTCCTTGGGGCATGGGAGTGTGTTTGTTGTCCTTAGGTTAGTTTACCTAGGTTTAAGTAGTTTGTAAGCTACGGACTGATGATCACGCATTTTGGTCCGATAGATTTACCAACATTTGAACATTTTTTTATATAAATATCAACAATAATTCAATACCTTGAGACTGTCGATATCGATCCCCAAACGTCACAAAACAATCCAAACTTGTGGTCCGCCTCCAATGACCACGTTGCTGACGGGACGTAAATTCTTATATTCCTTCTTTACAGAACTATAGAATTTGTTTTTTACCAGCAGCACACCCGGAGGGGAGAAAAAGCTAATATGTTAATGTTTTTAGAGAGGCAGACAGAAAAGTGAGGAACCGGCTGCTTCAATCCTCATTTTGCCTTCGTAAAATAAAAAAAAAAAATAAAAAAAAAAAAAATAATAAAAAAAAAACATTTGAATAGAATTGCATCTTTTCTGTGCTGAAAAAAGAATAGCAGAAAGTGACGGCGGAAGAGAGAGTAGACAGAGCCAAGAGCCATTGGGAGAGGAAGTGAGTATACAGAGTCATGGTGGGAGGGAAACAGTGGCAATAGAAAAGGTGATGTAGCATTGGGGACAAAAGAGACAGGAGACATTCGAACGAGAAAGCGGTGACTGGAAGCCATACGTAATAAGCTTTGGGAGTCTGCATACTCTAGACGAACTCCGAACCCCCCCTCCCCCCACCTCAAAAAAAATCCCTTTTATCAGTACATCGAAGGGGACAGCACCAAAACCTCCGTCGTGAAACATTGTACCACAATTTCAAGTTACCTGACATAGTGCTTTTCGAGTTTTGCGAACATGGGCGAGAGAGAGAGAGAGAGAGAGAGAGAGAGAGAGAGAGAGAGAGATTCCACCCATGTGAACCGCAGACATTGCCGAGGTAATGTGGTTAGCGTGCCACAACGATACAGATAGCCGTAACATAGGTGCAACCACAGCGAAGGGCTATCTGTGGAGACGCCAGACAAACTTATTTTTCCTGAAGAGGGGCAGCAGCCTTTTCAGTAGTTGCAGGGGCAACAGTCTGGATCATGACTGAGCACATCAGCTAATGTGGCTTTGGCATACAGTTACAGTGAACGGCCGCAAGCAAGGGGAAACTACAGCCGTTACTTTTCCTGAGGACGTGCAGCTCTACTCTGTGACGCAAGCTGTGAAGGAAAGCAAGAAATTTGGGGAAGGAGTTCAGGGTGAAGAAATAAAAAATATTGCGTTTTGCTGATGACATTGTAATTCTGTCAGAGATCGTAAAGGACCTGGAAGTGCAGTTGAACGGAATGGTCATTGTGTTGAAAGTAGCGTGTAAGATGAACATTAGCCGACCGCGGTGGCCGAGCGGTCTGCGGCGCGCCAGTCACAGTCTGCATGGCCTCTACGGTCGGGGGGTTGGAATCCCCACTCGGGCATCGATGTTTATGTCGTCTTTAGTATAAGGTAGTTCATAAGTATTTTGTAAGTTTAGGGACTGATGACCCCGCAGTTAAGTCCCTTAAGCTTAACAAACATTTTTTGATGAACATTAACAAGAGCAAAAGACGGGTAATGGAATATAGTCTTAGAAAATCAGGCAATGCTGAAGAAATTAGATTAGGTAACGAAACGATAAAGAAGGTAATAAGATAACATATGACGGTCGCAGTACATGAAATGCAGTATGGCAATGGGAAGAAAAGCGTTTTTGAAAAGGAGAAAGTTGCTAATATCGAATATTAATTTAAGTGTAAGGAAGTCTTTTCTGAAAGCATATGTGTGGAGTGTTGCCTCATACGAGAGTGAAACTTGGACGCTAAATAATTTAGACAGGAAGAGGATAGAGGTTTTTGAAATGTGGTGTTACATAAGAATGCTGAAGATAAGGTGGGTAGATCGCGTAACTAATTAAGAGGTACAGAACAGAATTGGAGACAAAAGTAATTTTTGGCATACCTTGAGTAAAAGAAGAAATCGATTGGTAGGACACGTTCTTAGACATCAAGGAATCGTATATTTAGCATTGTAGGGAAGAGTTGGGTGAGGGGGGGGGGGGGAGCGCAGAGAGAGACCAAGAGACTAGTATAGTATGCTGATTCGGATGAATGTGCCGCGGTGGAGTAACCGAGCGGTCTAAAGCGTCTCGCTGCAGAGCGCGCGGTTGCTCGCCGTGGAGGTTCGAGTCCTCCCTGTGGCATGGGTGTGTGTGTTTGTCCTTAGGTTAGTTTACCTAGGTTTAAGTAGTTTGTAAGCTACGGACTGATGACCACGCCGTTTGGTCCGATAGATTTACAAACGTTTGAACATTTGATTTCGGATGGATGTGGGTTGCCGTTCTTATGAGGAGATGAAGAGGCTTTCTCAGGACAGAGTAGCTTGGAGAGCTGCATCAAACCAGTCTCCGAAGACCACAACAGGGTAATTCAGGAGGATTGTTACATGCCTTGAAGGGTGGTACTATCAGTGATTCTGAACAAAATACTTCAAATAATCATATACCCTTTTTCTTTATCGTTTTCGGGCAAAGCAATGAAAACGACTACAAACGGGAAAAGTTGAGTGTCGTATTTACGAACCGTGTCAGTACGCAGTTCACTTGCGCTTTGTGCAGTTCAAAATGTTCAAATGTTTGTAGAACTTATGGGACTTAACTACGGGGTCATCAGTCCCTAAGCTTACAAACTACTTAAGACTAAGGACGGCACAAATATCCATGCCCGAGGGGGGATTCAAACCCCCGACCGTAGTGGCCGTGCAGACCGTGACTGGAGCGCCTCAGTCTCCTCGGCCACGGCGGCCGGCTTTGTGCAGTTGTTTACCTTGAAGTCTCAGTCTGACAGTGCTTGTCGTGGTGGACGGTATTACAGTGTAATTACGTGAACAAAGAATACAGTTTAGTGCAGTGAAAATGGCAGGGATCGCCACAAATTTTGAGTAAGCTGACATGATGTTTGCCTATGGTTTGTCCAGTGTGAATTCCACAGCTGCTGTGAGAGAATACCAACAACGATTTCCGAATCGCAGAGTACCAGATAGCAGTGTTTTTAGCTTGGTTTCAAGGATTGTCTGTGCATGGTACGCTTCTCCGCGGTAAGTTGTCTCTGAGCTTTGCGTACAACTAACTCTTCATCAAGTTGTGGATGCAGCCCAACTACAAGCTCTAGAAGAACTGCTGCCCAAGTTGGTATTCCACAAACACGACAGATACGCCCAGTACACGACCAAAGTCTGTATCCATTCGATCAGCCGAGTGTACAACATCTGCATGAAGGAAATGCTCTCGCCCACAAGAATTATGTCAATGAATCATTGCCAATGACCGATTAATTCCGCGTGTTCTGTTCACTGATGAGTCAACATTTACCCGCAACGGAATCAACAACATACGCAACTCTCACGTATGGTCAGAAGAAAATGTGCACGCTACTGTGAAAAAGATATTTTCAACGACGCTTCTCAAGCAACGTGTACTCCGGTATTATTGATGCTAAACTCACTGGTCCACTTGTTTTAGATAACTGTCATAATGGGACACAGAATATTGATTTCCTTCAAACGTGTCACCAGAATACTGTGAATAACTTTAATATTCGGACACTGTGATATTTCATTCTTGTAACATCATAATAATTGCACAGTTTGTCCGATGTAAGTCTGACCACACTCATACGATATCCTATAGACTCCAGGTGTTCTGCTGCATCTTTAACTGGCCCCAGTAATTGACGAATTTTCGCCGAAGGTCTGAACACCGATTTGATTTTGTGTCTTTTCGGCAGGCGGCTTATCTTGTCTGACACAGAACGTTCCTCGTTCGGGATTGCGTAATTAAGGAAGCAGTAGAAATTAAAATCAGTGATAAAACTCTCAATAGAGACGGCGTCCTGCAGCTCAGCGCGGCGTGGAACCCAACGATCGCGAAATTGTAGCGGGCACACCTGCCACCGAGCCAAAACATTACTATATATTGAGATAGCATGGACACGAGTGACGTCACGGCCAGCAGCTACAGTATATGAGGCCACACCAGCAGCCACTAGGCAGTCATACCACTTGACAATGGTCAAGGAATGCTTGGCCGAAAGCTCGTGGGATTTTAACCAATTGACGCGGTCGAAACCCCGAGAACTTCTCATTCAAAGATCGCCGCTTACTTTGGATTAAAGGACATCAAGGCATACACCATAACGAAACAGTAAACCGCCTCGCCAAGAGAGGTATTACGGAAGGACAACACTGCCCCACGCCGATTCCATATACAGACTTCCGATCGACGATTCAGAAAGCTGCCTATCGCACTTGGGACCACGAATGGCACCTCTCTCAAGCGTTTAAGGGAGGACACCTGGCAGCTATACAACCAAATGTCTCCTCTCGACCATGGTTTTCATCGATGAAGCTTAGGAGACGTCATGCAACGTCTCTCATTCTGACGAGACTGGGACTTGGAAGTTACTCTGCCCACCTACAGCGTTTGAAAATCATCGCTTCTCGACATTGCGACAAAGATCCAAGTGGCGGATCTCAGCCACATCATACTGGCATGGACTAAGTACACGGCCGCACAAAGTGTCTTCTACAGAAAGCTGGTTGCGAAGGGTTACCCCCTCCCCACAAGCGTCACTGTCTTCCTTCATCGATTCGACAAGTTCAAGTACTGTTTACTATACGAGTACCTCAAAGTCATCGGCATACAGCTCTAATCGAAGAGCTGGTGTATTTACATTGAACATGCACAGCTTGTCACTGCTTAAGTAATTTTATTTTATATTTTGACCTTTATATGTCCTTACAACTCTCATTTTGTTCTATGCTGTTTGCACTTTCGATGTATTACATCTGTCATTAGTACTGTTAAATATGTATTGTTTTATATCTTATCCTGTACATATGATGTTTTTACTTATTGTAAGGCTGTATGATGTTAGATACCTATTACTATTGTGATATATTTTGTAAGAATTTCAATTCTATTCTAATGTTGCCACTGTAATAACCGCTGGCTGTATGGTCACTGTAACCAAAAGCCATAATAAAGAAGAATGAAAAAAAAGTTATGCCGCGAGACTATGCATTCCTACAACACAACACCTGGCGATAAGTGCAGCAAAATGCACTAACGTTGACGGTGGACAGTTTGAACATGTGTCAGGAAACTTACACAATTAAACTAAATAGAAATTAACAGTGTCTTTGAAACTTCCCTGCAGATTAAAATTGTGTGCCTGATCCGGGACTCAAACCTGGGATCTTTGCCTTTCGCGGGCAAGCGCACTACCGACTGTGCTATCCCGACTCAACTCACGATGCCGCCTCACAACTTTACTTCCGCCAGTACCTCGCCTCCTTAGGCTGTGGCTAAGCCATGTTTCCACCATATCCTTTCTTCCAGGAGTGCTAATCTTGCATGGTTCGCAGGAGAGCTTCTGTGAAGTTTGGAAAGTAGGAGGCGAGGTAAAGTTGTGAGGCGGCAGTGTGAGTCGTGTCGGGATAACATAGTCGGTAGAGCGCTTGCCCAGGAAAGGCAAAGGTCCTAGGTTCGAGTCCCTGTTCCGGCACACAATTTTAATCTGCCAGGAAGTTTCATATCAGCGCACACTCCGCTGCAGAGTGAAAGTTTCATTCTGGAACAGTGTCTTTATTTACTGTCACCTTCTGTCAGGAAACTTACACAATTAAACTAACTATAAAATAACAGTGTCTTAATTTACTGTCACCTTCACTTTTCCCGTTCCAAGTTCTTTTCATTGGTTTACCAGGAAACGGTTAAAAATAGGGCATATGTTTATTATACGTTTTTTGTTCAGGTTCACCAATAGTATCACCCCTCAAAGTATGCACCTTTCCTCCTGACTCGCCCTTGTATAATAAGAGATGGAGGTTGCAATTAAACTAGCTGTAAGAGTGATATCCAAAAAATTGCAACATCACTAGTGTGAGCGGTCGCTTTCCTCTAGTTGTCGAGGAAAACGGTGCCAGATGTTTCGTTCACTCCTTCCTCAACAAACTTTTCCCTGTTGGTGGTCGTTACTCTCTCATGCCGGCATCCACATCCAAACATGGCTCCGCCGCAAATACTGCCTTATCTGCTCCTCCGTGACGCAAAGGATCTTTTTAGAAGCGATTTACTTAGCTTATTAATGACACCACTTTCCATTCTGACCAACAAAGCAGGAAGGCGTCCCTCTCGGTTATTTCTGAACTTGACTTATTAATGATTTCTCTGTATCATTACAGGATAATTTTGAGTGTAGTGCATTACGTCATGCCACACGTGATCCCGTAGCCTCGTTTGGTCCTAGGAGGAACTGACTTGTATCTTAAGACAAGGCTGCTATCAGTATGCACCAGTGCCAGGAGGAAATTGTGTAAGGTCAATACAGACGGCTAAAGAAATAGTCTGGACTAGCGTAACACGGCTGAAGCTTTCCTGCTGCTACCGAAAGCTGATTATGGCACGATACTTCACTTTTATCGTCCGTCTCCGTAGCTGACAGGGCTGGTACGGAATCTCGAATTTTTCGCTCAGAGGACTAGTCACCCTAAGTAATAAAAAGAAATAATAAACTGGCTGATAACTTGATCGATGAAATTTTATCTGTGTCATGCGTTGCGCTTAAATTTCATAGATTGGCTAACACACGAGTTGCAGCGGCAACCTGTGTAAACTCGAGCGCCATTATTTTTGGTGGCCAGTACAGTTGATAGGAGTCTGTCTATCGTATTTTGTTGAGCTTGAAGTGTTGTATTTAGTGTGTATTATCTGTACAATTTTTCCTGCTGAAATATGCCTAAAGTGTGTTTAGCATTTAAATGCACAAAGCGAAGTGATAAAACGACAAGTACTTCGTACAAGAACACCAAATGTTTAGTATTGTTTGATCTCAGTCTGTCTAAAACCAATTTCCTGATTAATGGCACTTAACTAAATCAAATGTTTGTAATTCTTATGAGACCATACTACGTTGGTCATCAGTCCCTAGACTTACAAACTACTTGAACTAATTTAAACTAACCTAAGGAGAACACACGCATCCATGCCCTAGGGGGGATTCGAACCCCTGACGCGGGAGGCCGCGCGATCCGAAACGTGGCGCTCCAGACCGCTCAGCTACGTCCTCACAGTCCAGCCAGTTAACTGCCCCAAGGGTGAAGCTTGAGATGACCTATCCAGCAATTTCCTTGAAGTACACACCATAAAAAATGCTCAGTTTCCTACCAGGTGTTGCCGTATTTTTGAGATGTTTCTTATGTTGCTTCCGTGGTTGATGAAACCACACTTTTGAGTGTCCCCCCCCCCCCTGTTTAAAAATATTTTCATTTGTTGTTGACAATGGTTGATCGCGCATGGTTGACAAGTAACCAGTACAAAGTCTGGAAGCAGTAGTTAACAGCCAGAATTTTTTTCATTTGTGTATGACTGTGTTCTTTGTAACAAAAATGTACTTATTTCAGCGTGGCAGCAAGGTAAGTTATTAGTGATACGTTACTTCGATGAGGAATGCTTTAGTGGCAGCTGACCCAGACTCATTTTTATAGCACTATTTTGTTGTCACTTTCGTCTCTATACTTAAATTTCACATACCAAACGTTACTTGTAGAGTGCCAATAAGAAAAATTATTAACGACACCCTATTTCGGCGTGAAATGCTTTTATGGCTGAAGACCAAGGCGCATTTTTAACTGCAGTATTTTGTAGTCACTTTCGTCTTTGTAGTCAAATTTCGTCCACCAAAGTTCACAACCAAACCCTTTGACTATAATTTTACAAGCTTATAAACTTAATACGTTTGACTTGAAAGATGAAATTTTATCTGTGTCATACGAATCTCCCCAGAAACAATGACAAAAAAATACAACGAAGAAACAAAGAAAGACAATAACAACAAAAATCCTGATAAGCGCGAGTCGCACCCGCGCAGCGATATTCCGGACAAGTTTAATAATGTATACAGGTAGTTCATCCATCCCGAGAAACGAGAATCTCGATGATTGTTTCAAATGTTCAGATGTTTGTGAAGCTTATGGGAATTAACTGCGGGGTCATCAGTTCCTAAACTTACAAACTACTTATGAACTAACTTATACTGAAGACGATACAAACATCCATGCCCGAGGGAGGATTCGAACCTCCGACGCGGGATGCCGCGCAATCCGCAACGTCGCGCTCCAGATCTCTCGGCTACTCCCGCGCGGCGTTGATTGTTTACTGTTATCGATACTATAATAATAATAATTTCGTGTGGCTTATTGGCCTGGTGCAAGTCTTTCAATTGGACGCCACTTCGACGACTTGCGTGTCCCTAGCCTACCCCAGTTATCCAACCGGGGAAAGGGGACCTACAACTTAACGTGGAATCCGAACCACGTGTCGTTTCTGGCGACTCCTCACATCGTTGACAGGTGAAGGATGAGTTAAAGCGCAGACTGAAAAACCTCGAGGTCCGACGGTGTTTCGAACCCGCAACCTTTCGGTTTCCAGTCGTACGCTTTACCCCAAGACCACTTTTTTTTTTCTGTCTGTGGTTAGTTCTATTTGTTGCGGACGCTGATCGTGTTTGTTCGTTCTTGATCGATGAATTCTTGGCTCAGCTTTTTTTTATTGCAGAGGGCTTTGAGCCCTCTGACGGGGCGCGCTGAGCCACGGCGCCCAGACCACCGGGCCCGACTTGTTATCGATACTGATTTCTGTTATCGATACTGATAGAATAAAAGTGTTGCTGCGCAGAATGGCCGCGTGATCTAAGGCGTCATGCTACAGACTGGGAAGCCGTTCCCGTCGGAGGTTCGAGTCCTGTCTCAGGACATGGGTGTTCGTGTTGTCCTTAGTGTCAGTCTAAGTAGCTTGTAAGTCTAGGGAGTGAAGACTATAGCAATTTGGTCCATACGTTTACAAACATTTGAATACGGAATAAAAGTGTTTTATGTCGAACGATTTCAGCCGGCCGCAGTGGCCGAGCGGTCTGCGGCGCGCCAGTCACAGTCTGCACTGCCTCGGGCATGGAAATTTGTGTCGTCTTTAGTATAAGGTAGTTCATAAGTAGTTTGTAAGTTTAGGAACTGATGACCCTGCAGTCAAGTCCCTTAAGCTTAACAAACATTTGAACACATTTTAACGATTTCAACTGAATATTTCTGAAAGTACATTACTTTGATACCTATTTAACGTACGCACCTTCAACAACGTATGCAGTGTTTTTATGTGCTTAGTATGAATACCACTTAGATTTAGCGGCGAAAAATTACATTTCGCAAATCGAACAACGAAGAAAATAACAATGAATATATTATACATTCACAAAAATACGTTTTGTTCACTTTTCAACAACGTTTTATCTTGAGAATTAACTATCTGAAAAACAAAGAGTGTCTGAAATCTTCTGAAAAATTCTGATCATTATTCAAATAATAACAATAAATAAAACTGCCAGCAGAAAAGTCAGTGTATTGTTCTGTTCGAAGTTAAAAATCAGGATACAAAATGTAGGAAAGATCAAGCAACTTTTATGTCATCTACATCTAAGCCACATGATCTTAATGAATTTACTGAATTATGTTAACTGCATTCTGGAATCAAACGCCAAAACCAACTCGCAATGTGTTCCAATGGACCCTATTTGCTACTCCGTAAGGGCTTCACACGGAAATATAGAGAATATGTTGGGAACTAATCTGTTGTGGCATTTTCGGCAAATTTTCACATTTTTCACGACTGCAAGACGGCTTAAAAATCCACCATTGGACAAAGTAAATTCGTTCTTTTTCTTGAGTAACCTAATTACAAAAAGAAGCTAAGGTAGATCGTCTCTGCTAAAGCCACAATACTTACCGTCGCACTCAGCAGTGTTGAGTTTGCCGAGTAATAATATAGGAACACGTGAGGCAATACATTACGCCTTTTCTTAAAAGGTAGGTTAAGGAAAGGCAAACCAACGTTTCTACTTTTTGTATATCTGGACAAACCTTTTAAAAATTTTGACCGGAGTAACCTTCAAATGCTGATGGTTGTTGTTGTTGTTGCTGTTGTTGTTGTTGTTGTTGTTGTTGCGGTCTTCAGTTCGGAGACTAGTTTGATGAAGCTCTCCGCCATACTCTATCCAGAGCAAGCCTCTTCATCTCCTCATAAGATGCAGAAACTTATTTTGGAATAATAAACTGCCTATATTTATTCTTTGCATCATCCAGTAACAGATGGGAGATAATGTTGAAGTATGTGCCTGTAACTCTAACGCTAGAGTTCTGCTAGATAGTCAACAAAGAGGGAAGCTGTAACAGTTGTGCATAAACATCTCGAAGAGGTCATCAAGGTTTAAATGAACTTACATCTAGTCCAACGTCCACCCCTGAGACCAAAACAGAAACTAAAATTCTTTTAAAAAATGTCAGCACTTTTGAATTTATCACAGTTCTTGTTTTTCGTTCAAACACGAATGATATTGCAAACAAAATTTTACAGAAAGAAGAATCACCATTGACCAATCTGTTACGATTAACAGATTAAATCAACTTATCCAGGAGTTTCAGGAAACTAGAACAAACGCAACATAGTAAATGATATTATTTCAGAAGCCAAGGCCATAGCTGAAAAGCTTAATTTGGATCCTCAACTCAATGCGTTGCGCAAACGAAAAAGGAAGAGGATGGTCGAGGAAGATTGTGAAGAGGAAAACTGGGATTGGACAGCTGAAAAAAAGGTTCCATAACACGATCGCAGAAATAATGGGCCACATCATTCATCCACTGAAGCACAGGTTATATGCATTATAAAATATAAACATGTTTGGATTTTTAGATGGGGCTCAGCTGCAGACATTACAATCCAGGCAATGCACTTAGCTGATATGAATAATAATGACCTTAGTAAGGATGCATTAATAACAGAACTGCAGAATTCTTAAAAAGCCCCCTAGACTGTCAATATTTCCCGAAGGGCAATTATACTCAACATGACGTGGCGAGATTGCGCAATAACATCGATAATGTCAAAAACTTGTGAAACATTTCGTGCTGCCCGGAAATATTGTGTCTGTGCGCAGTACTGTGTATTATCCTTGAGAGTGTCTCGCCTTCCACGGCACTGCATCTTTCTTTCCATAGACTAAAGGTAACACATTAGAGCTGTGGGAGCACAGAAAAGATCCGTATCCGTATGTATTCATTCAAATGATTGTAAATTTATCGGGCAAACTGCGTGGTCATCAGTCCGTAGCTTACAAACTACTTAAACCTAGGTAAACTAACCTAAGGACAACACACACCCCCATGCCCCAGGGAAGACTCGAACCTCCACGGCGAGCAACCACGCGCTCCGCAGCGAGACGCTTTAGACCGCTCGGCTACTCCACCGCCGCATGTATTCATTACTAAAAGAAACTACTCGTTAGAAACGTATTGTTACTTAAAATCATATCAACCATGAAAACAGCAACTCCTGCAAAAATTTTGAGCTTAATTTGCCAAAATTGATTACAGGATTCACATCCAAATGTGACAACTGCACTTAGGAATTTTGTTACGATGTCTGTTTCAGTTACATCAAACGAAAGGAGTTTCAATAAATTGAAACAAATAAAAACATATTAAGAAACAGAATGTCACAACAGCGCCTCACAAACTTGGGTATAATCAGCATTGAACATCAATTAGAGTCTAATATCTCATATTATGCTATTATTAATACTTTTGCCGAAACGAAAGCTCGTAAGATTACGTTTTAGGTTATATAATTTAAATAGTTAGCAATCTTTGTTGGAAATTTGTAATTGATTATTATGTCCTATTACGCTTTTCGCGCAGATAGCGTATCGTCATAGTGGTTAACTGTTGCAGATATAATGATATGGGGCTTGGAAGTCAAGTGTAGCAGCGGTGAAAGCAGTTTTAGCATTTTTATAAGAGTTATAGTTAAGGTCCCCAAATCAGAGGGAAGAGCTGGTGCCACGGTAGGTCCACTCTGGACCTATGTTCAAAATGTTTGTATAGTCTATGGGACTTAACTACGGGGTCATCAGTCCCTAAACTTACAAACTACTTATGAACTACTTACGAACTAGGACGGCACAAATGCCCGAGGGGGGATTCGTATCCCCGACCGTAGTGGCCGTGCAGACCGTGACTGGAGCGCCTTAGTCCCCTCGGCCACCGCGGCCGGCTGGACCTATGCTTCAGCTCTTCTGATATGCGGACCTTAACGATAATTTTTTTTTAAATGCTAAAGCTGCCTTCACTGCTGTTAGACTTGGCATCCGAAGCCCCGGGGCGGAAGATCTACAACATTCAACCAATCTGATCAAACGCTAACTGGGCGAAAGGCGTAATTGGACATAATAATCAATTACAAATTTGAGACTGCTCATAATTTAAATTATTTATCCATTGTTGCCTCCCCAGACAAGCATTATAAATCGGAATAAAAATGACAGGTTACTGTTCTTGTTCATACTGATTCATTTTTTCAGTAAATATTTTAAAATTTTATTCTATCACATAGTATAGTAAAAATTTGACTTTTTAAAATCTGAATTTGTTCATTTATTTTTTACTGAATACTAAATAGTGTGCATTGTTGTGTACATGTATTAGTAAAATTTTGTCATAAGTTAGGCCTAGGCCTCAATTTCTTTAAATTTATTTTTATTTACATCTTTATTCATATTCATTTATGACTTGATTCATACAGTACATGTTCTCCTGTTTGTGAATAAAATAACTCAATACAAAACCAGTTTTTGTTGGTTTTATTGAATCTCATTCTTCGGCATTGCGACGATGAAGCGGGGGAGGGGGGGGGGGGAGGCGCTAAATGACAATCTTGCCCCGGGCGCCAAAGAGCCTAGATCCGTTCCTGACCACCTCATCAGTTGCAAAATAAGTAAAACATTCATAGTGGGAATCTATAATTCTGTAAAAAGAACTGTCGATTCGTTTCACCTTATCACATGTAAAAACGTTAATTTCGCTTTATATTAGCTATTTTGGTGACATTACGTGTCCTTTAGTACTAAATGTGTAATCGGAGTACGACACGTCGTTATTTTGCTACAATCAGCGCTTAATATCAGTTACAAATAAGGCCGGTATTTTTTTTATCATGACAAACAGAAATCATCAAGTATTCATGAAATTTTTTGACGTGGACTCAAGTGGGGTATTGCACCTTCATCATATTTTACGTCATATTTCAAGATGGCGGAAAATAAACACTTGTTATGCACCGCACTTGCTACCACCACAATTATATTTTCTGTGAATTTGGACGAAGACAAGCGGGAGAAAAAGTAAACGTACCTAGGTGAAAATGTGGGTCTCACGTCGTTACAACAAAAACATTCAAAAACTACAAGTAGAGGACGTCAAATGATATATAAATGACTTGAGAATGGATTACACAACGTTTCAGTATTTACTCAGTAAATTGGCTCCTCGCATCACAAAGCAGAATACGCGCATGAATAATGCTATATCTGCAGACGACAGGGTTACAGCGAGATTGCGGTTTCTTGCTACTGGAAGATCTATTCTAGCCCCTAGTACAGCATTTCGAATACCAAAGTGTGCATTAAGCAAAATCACTCCTGGAACGTGTGGTTCAATTTATAACGCAGTGAAGGATGAATATCTGAAACGGAATAAATGTCTAATGCAGTACATGGGCATTAAGAACTATTTTTAATAATTGTATAAAGATTATGCTCCAATGTGGGCATAAACTTTGTAAATAAATAAAATACCGTTTGTGTTGTGTTCCATCAACTACGAAATTTATACAAATGTATGAGGTAGATGAGGCGTTGTTCAACGCGAGGCACTCTGATAACAAAAATTAATTTTCTTCTCTGCGTCGTCTACTGTAAAACTGGACCGTATTTCACTGCTTATAACCTTCGCCATTTTCTTATAACTCTCCGATCCTCTTAACCAACATTTATTAGCAGAATTATACAACGCATCGTATGCTTCATGCATTTCTAGTAATTCTGTGTTTGATTGAAAACGCAATCGAAACTTTGCAGCCTTGTTTACAAACACAAAGCATTCAAATTGACGAGGCCTTAAATTTGATATTTCTTTGATGAAAGACGGGCCCTACGACATATTTCCCTATTACACTATCAAGTTTCTTTAACGTAAATATTTGACATCAAAACTGTCAAAGAAATATGCTCATGTTATACCGGCCTAAGGAAAATGTTGCGCGTCATGACGAAAACTCAGTCTCGTGACAGAACTTAGATTGTTTGTTTCAAACACGGCAAAGATAGGACTGTATTCTAGAGCTGTAGCAAACCGTATGTATTCGGTACTGAGTAACGAATACTTTGCTGCTACGAAATACTGAATCGTTACTCATGAATACATTTAGTTACTCGTATCTACCATACGAACTCTGTAACGAAAACCAATCCGGAGAATGCATGTATTCTGTGGTACTACTTATTATGAGATGAGTAATTTATACAGACATCCGTGACGTGGATTATATTTCTTGGCCCGTGTTTTCAGGTTAATCCTCGATGATCTAAAGTCCGCTTTTAACGCAAAAATAAGTTTTATTGCATGTTTTACCTATAAAGGTTTCAGTTTAATGGTTATTTGTTTTTGATCCTGTCTGCTATAAAAAGGTTGTGAAAAGTACTCACAAGTTGTCATCTCTACACATTTTCATTCAGTATGGTATTATCGTAATTGTTAATGTCACATAATACAGTACAACTCCGCTGCCCGCAAATGTAGTGGTACTGCTATGATCGGCCACAATGCCATTCGTCACGAAATATTCCGATTGATTCTAAGTAAAGTGCGGGAACAGTACTTAAAAAGGAAATCGCGGGTGGGTCTCGCTAAATTTGATGAATTTGTATGACAACTGTATTTTAATCACAAGGGATATTGACATTACATACAGTATCTACGTAGCAAATTTAAATATATGGAAGTTATATTAACAGTCACAGTTAAAAAAATTTTCACGGTTTCAGAGACAGCGTAGCGGCCGTATTTCTAGGTGGCAGTGTTAACGAGAGTAACCAGTAACGATACGTTTGTAACGAGTAGTTTCTTTTAGTAATGGATACATACGGATACGGATCTTTTCGGTACTCCCACAGCTCTAATGTGTTATCTTTAGTCCATGGAAAGAAAGATGCAGTGCTGTGGCATGCGAGACACTGTCAAGGATAATACACAATACTGCGCACAGCCGTTACAATATTTCCGGGCAGCGCGATATGTTGCACAAGTTTTCGATGTTATCGACGCAGTGCTGTGGCATGCGAGACACTGTCAAGGATAATACACACTACGCTTACATGGAACACATCTTCCGGAAGACGAAAACCGATTTTCGTAAACCGTTTTTCGCTGTCCTGTTTACATGGCATAGCCTGAATCGGATTTCCTAGCCCACGTAATATGGCGGCTGAAAAACAGTTGATTCAGTTCCTGATTTAGTCAGCAAAATCGCCATTTTTCTTTATCTAAATACACAGATTCATGTTCACTTTAATATTTATACTTTTATTTCACATTAGAAAATATCACTCTTTCAATATGCTCCGAAAATTCTTAACAAGAAAACACAATCTGACAAGCCAAGAACGCTTCAAAATCGGTTGCGTTTACATGGGCACCAAAATCGATTGTGGAACTGGAAAACCGATTTATTATTTGGCCGCGATAACTTGACGATTTTGGTGGTGCTGCCACAAGCGGCGAATAACAGTACTCGTTTAAAGTTATTCTTTTATTTACAAGTGCTGCCAACGTTACGATGGTCCTTGACGCGAAAAATTACTGTACGCATTGTTAGAGTAACGATTCCAGCACTGCAGCAAGCTAGTGTACAGGACAGTGCCATAACTGTGCAAATATCAACATGATATCTCTGAGTTCTGTGTGTTCAGTTGTTTTGTAAATAACAAATAGTGTGTGTTCGTAAGAAAAGCCAAATAAAAATTGTAATAAATATTCTCCTGTGGATATTCATAATTTTAGTAAATATATCCGTCACGTCAGTAACACTGCCTTCCCCTCACCCTTCACTCGCCGCAGCAACCGTAATGGAACTCCCAGCAGCCACGGCGCAAATCGTCAAGTTATCGTGGCCAAACAGTAGAGAGGCGGATTTCCAGAATCGATTTCGGAGTGTTTACATGACCAATCAAAAGCGGAATTGGGAAATCGGTTTACGAAATCCGGTTTGTGGAAGCCCATATCAACAGGGTGAATACTGCGCACAGACACAATATTTCCGAGCAGCGCGAAATGATTCACAAGTTTTTGAAGTTATCGATGTTATTGCGCAATCTCGCTACGTCATGTTGAGTATAATTGCGCTTCAGGAAATATTGATAGTCTAGGGGGCTTTTTCAGAATTTCGAATCGTACAAGGTCTCGAATCTTCCGATTATAAGCGGTTATACAACGCAGCTCACACACACTACGTTTACATGCAACACATCTTCCGGAAGACGAAGACCGATTTTCGTAAACCGTTTTTCGCTGTCGTGTTTACATGGCATAGCCTGAATCGGATTTCGTAGCTCACTTAAAATGGCGGCTGGAAAACAGCTGATTCAGTTGCTTATTTAGTCTGCACAATCGCTATTTTTCTTTATTTAAATACACAGATTTATGTTTCACATTAGAAAATATCACTCTTTCCATATGTGCAGAAAATTCTTAACAAGAAAACACAATCTGACAAGCCAAGAACGCTTCAAAAACGGTTGTGTTTACATTGGCACGATAATCGATTGTGGAACTGGATAACCGCTTTAGAGAAGCGGATTTCCGGAATCGATTTTGGAGTGTTCACATGACCAACCAAAAGCGGAATTGGGAAATCGGTTTAAGAAAGCCGGTTTTGGGAGCCCAAGTAAACCGGGTGAATACTGCGTACAGAGACAATATTTCCGAGCAGCGCAAAATGTTTCACAAGTTTTTGAAGTTATCGATGTTATTGCGTAATCTCGCCGCGTCATGTTGAGTATAATTCCGCTTCAGGAAATATTGACAGTCTAGGGGGCTTTTCAAGAATTTCAAATCGTAGGTCTCGAATCTTCCGATTATAAGCGGATGTACAACGCAGCTCATACAGGCTACGCGACTCCGCGGAGCGCCGCGCGCCGACTCCCGCACCTGTCGCGCGCGCCGCCGCGTGTGTTCGCCGCCAGGTGGCTGGCGAGTCCCGCGCATGCGCAGTTGCGTGCCGTCGCCGCGGCGACCCTGGAGAGTTCAGTGTTCCAAGCGAGCGCCCAGTCGCGCCGGGCAGGAATCCCCAACGGGCGGCAGACGTCATCGCGTTTCCACTGCGTCAGACGTGAATCAGGCGAGGCGCGTGCGTCCGAGTGGGGAGCCCTCACCTGAGCCAGGGACTCCACTTCAGCCAAGCCCCCCAGTCGCCGCCTCACAGCCACCGGCCCGAACGAAAGCGCACACCTCATTTGCAGATGACTACTGCCGCGATGATTTCACTGCTATTTCCCAATGACACATTACATCCCAAGCGAGATCTGCTTGACCGTATCTTAGCTCATCTGGGTTCCAATTCACTTCAAGCAGTCCCTGCACATAACAAAATTACAATTAAGTAAACAAAAATAGAATAAAAGCCTGTCACGTTATGACTTCTAATACATAAAGCAGAGTGTCCGTATGTTTCTACGTGTTGCATACAAATCTACAGTTTCGTTCCAATCTTTATGAAATGTTGTACACGTAAGCTTCAATCAAATGAGGACGGTCGCCGTAAGTGTAAGAAACACGTACGATATATAGTTCGCGAGATATGACGTCATAAACAATGAGATGCGCGAAGAACTGCTTCATTTTGCAACAATGCTGCTCATTTTCTCCTAAACCATTGGACCGATTTCAACCAAATTTGGTACACACATTCCTTACCGTGAGGTAGCAATTGCTGCATGGTTAAGAATCACATACGGCACATGGTTCAAAAGATATTACGTCATAACCAATAAAAATAGCAAAAAATGCCATATAATGCGGCGAGACTTTCGAAATACACTGTATGAGAATGACAGTACTTAGCGACTTGCAACAAACTTTAATCATAATTTCAAACCTTTATTAAACTTTTCTTGCTGGCAAGCATAGTAAAATGATGAAAAGAAAAAAGTTTCTCGCTTACTACTTTTCCGATGTTTATGGAGTAAAACTACGGCATTCGCTATGGCGTTATAATTTGTACACTACAAATTTTAGCCGCATGAAATTTTACACACAGTATACACATATGTAGTTGAATGTACCTTCTAAATTGTATCACAGTACTACCCGTAATTCATGAGATATGAGCACATAAACAGTAACGTTCCGCTATTCATGGACTTTCGGTATGACGTTACAATTTATAATTTCTACACTACTAACTGAAGCCGCAGGAAATTTTAAAGACAATATACACACATATAGTTGAGTTTACCTTCTAAATTGTATCACAGTACGACACGTAGTTCATGAGATAAGCGCACATAAACAATAACGTTCATGGAAAACCGCCCCATCACATACCAAGTTTAAAACTATTACTTCTTTACTACTAATTGTATTTCCAAGAGATTTTACAGATATACTGCCCTTATACAAATGGATATATACCTGAAAAATGGCAGGAAAAAATAAATAAATACCCGGGCAACGCCGGGTTTTCAGCTAGTATATAGTAAATCTGGAACCTGAATCATGAAAAAAATGTTTACTAATTCCTAAAATAAACGTAATCACAACAGTTGTATACAAAGTTCTTGCCTCGGGCATAGGAATAATTTACAAATGTCGTTGCTATAAATGTCATCTGTACTTACCACAATGAAATCTGCAAACAATATTTGCTTTTAATTACTATACAGTTATACTCTAAAAACATGGTATTTCTTGCAAAAGATTGTTACATCTTTCATAAAATTAGTTAGCAACTACAATATAAGCACCTGTTGAATGATATACAGATAGTGTGTGAACTATCCATCACTTCAGCACAATGAAAAAGTCGCTATTAAATCCTATTTGTAATTTTTCATGAAAATGTCTGAAATAAATTATTCATTCCACACTTTAAGTTATAACAACTTTTCAGTGCGTTATTACAAACACTGTGGATGGTTTAACATGACTCAAAAACGCATTCATTAGTATCACCAGTAAATATAGGTTTACTACCAGTAGTGTATCACAAACCGTACATGTATAAATAATATGAAAGCAGCTAGAAAACTAGGCAAAAATAATTTTCCCCTTGCACAGATATATGTGTTTGAGAAGTTTTGGAATAAATCAGCATACTTTTTTGTACCATACAAGGCCAAGGCCTTCTTTTATGTGAAGTGATTATTATAATAGCTGTCAAAAGTTTCTTTCACACTACCTCTATTTACGGCACAAATCTGGCAACAATTCATCTCTGAAATCTCACGAGTCACAGACGAAAACAAAGCGAGTAATAGCGATTTTCGAGACATCCGAGCATTTTTGTTGTTTCTCCCTTCCTTTAGTTTCGTTTCGCACACGTAACTATTATTCTCTACGGTATATTAACTATATCGGTAAGTATTCTCATATTACTTTCGGCGTGTAGGCCTATCATTGCTCAAAACTGACGAAGAAAGTTGCGTGCATAAAAGAGTGGCTAATTCCATCGTATCTACCTTTCCAGAACGAAAGGAACTTTTCTTTCCGGAACTAACCTGTCCTGATGCCTTACAACCATCATAAACGCAGAAGGTAATTACCGCTTCCGAAAGGTCGGAAATGATAAGGGAATACCGCAGGGGACTCCCGACTGGGGAATTCCTTCCACTGGTTCTGAAGAAAAACACGACGTTGGCCACGCCTCCTCGTACCAACTTAACAAAAGTGTATACGTGATTCCCGAGTCGTTAACATTATTGATTTCAGACTTATTATTGTTCTGTCTCACACATTGAGTGATTCAAACAACTATTTGTACGTCATAAATTACGTTAGCGAAGATATCCGGTGCGATAACGACGCGCAGATAAGGCGCGCTAGGGCGTTTGCGTGTTGCAACGTTGGTACCGCGTCTCCCCTCCACTTATACAAGGAGCGACTCTATTCGCTGGCTCAGTCGAGGGAAAGCATGGCTTGGATGACGGTGAACTGTTGTCGTGTGTGCGCTCGCAAGCACGACGATTTAATATCTATCTTCAGTGAGGAAGGGATATGCCGGCAGCTGATCTTCAAACTACAGTTCTGCCTTCGTATAACAGTAAGTAGTCGCGTGTGTGTGTGTCATAGCTGCGTAGCGGCAAATGTGCGGACCGCGATGTTTGTGGCGCTCTTTCAAAAGTTTAATAAAACTTAGTGCGACACTAAAAAATTGTTTTTTGTCAAAATAGAGTTGTGTTTTGTGCCGAATACGGTATGTGTGGTTAGTTCTATCTACATTATAAAGCAAAGCAGTGCGTTTCGCAGGCATACGATCGTGACTTTTTTAATATTTTACAAGAAAGTTCTCTCTTCAAAAAAGCAATACCGCCTCTCAACTATTTCTTGCACTTTTTTTTCGTTTTAAATTGGAAAGCTCTGTGCATATAGAATGCATCGCGCGTCTGCACATTGTGAAACCGGTGTTATTAGGTTATTCTGTGCATCTTGACAATATTTGCAGTTTATTTTCAAAATCCACTCTTTTCTACTTACCCAGGTTTCTGACAGTGACGACCTGCCAACTTCATTGTGCTGGAAGTGTGTAGCAAGATTAGAGGTGTGTTACGAGTTTATGCAAGACCATTTTAACGCAGAAAGCCAATTCAGAAGCCAACGGATCGCATACAGCGTCAGCCCAACATCATGTGCCACGCCTGAAGTGAGTATACCAGTTATTTTATTTCATATTTAGTAGACATAGTTATTATAACATTGTCCACACAAATACTTCCATGCACTTACCGTCATCCGCGATATTCGCATTAGTTACCGCCACTGTAGTGCGTCCTGCACTTTTCAGTAATAGCCTATCACAGTGCGTCTTGCAGTTTTTAAATATACTTTCCGAATCTTGCAATTCTTTAGTGCACATTTTTGCCCATATTTCCGTTCGGTTTAGTAATTGTTGGATGTTTGATCTACTGTTACATTTTTCTGTGCTCGCAACACCCCGATTGCAGACTAGTGTGTTGAATAACTCAATTTGCACAATTTAGTTAATCCCACTAAATGTATCATTGTAAAAAACAATAGTAAAATCAAATGTTGCCATAATTTCTCTTATAAAAGCGAATATGCATATTTTCGATGTCCGAAACAATCCAGCTGTAGTAATTCAGTGGTTCATAGATTTCCGCGTAAGAAAAAGTACAAGATTCTTCAAGAAAACTATCCACAGTGATTTTTTTTGTGTTATTACAGCAACACTCAGAAGTGCGCAATGAGCTTTCAATTATCGTGAAAAATGTAAGGTACCTATCACAAAGCGTGAGAATGTTCGTAAGTGTCCCATAATCGAAATGGTTTGGCAGTTCCAAACTCCTATATCGAAGGTGTTGCACAGCCAACTCGTGAAATAGGCATTATTATTTTACAGTTATCTCGATAGCAAATAAATAAAAAATAATTATTATCACTATAAATTATTTCATTAATAAAAATTCGATGAAAAAATACTGGAAAATAATTTTCAAGCTATAAATTAAATAAAAATTGTCACCGATGTTCTTACATGAAAAAACTAACATACGAGGTTGCAGTTCAACACCATGAATATGTAAAACATAAAAATGAACTTAACATTTAGCGGTAGTCCCAAAATTAATTATAGAATATTGTACAAAAATATTTTATAATGATTGTGGATAAACATGTAAACAAACGCGCATGAGTGTACATACATACGTGCATGCATTTTTTGTTTCTGCGCAACTGAGCGTCTAATTGTAGTTTTCGAATTTTGTTTTCCTTTCAGGACGGCATGTATTACGCTGATACAGCAGACGTGAAATTGTTGGAACCAATGGTTATGGACGAGCGGCCAGAGAAGAGCAAGCCATGGTTTCCCGCAAATCTGGACATCAGTTCAAGAGCGGACAACAAGCATGTGGGCCACTTGAGACTATGCAAGTGCGTGAGATGTACGCTGAGTCGGTACGGCAGTCTACCCCTGGAAGACACGACGGAAGAGAGCGACAGTGCCCCATCGAGTAGCCCTGTTAGCCTGACTACGCTGACACCACCCCCGCAACCCAGTGCCACGGTCGAAGAGGAGGCGAAGGTGCCCGTCAGAAGTCCGCAACCGGGTACGACGCACAAGAAGGGGCTGATCTGTGACTTCTGCAGCAAGTCCTTCAACCACGCGGGCGATCTCAAAAAACATCGGCGTACGCATACGGGCGAACGGCCGTACGCCTGCCCCGTTTGCAACAAACGTTTCTCACACACGAGCAATTTGCTGCGCCACCGCAAGATCCACTCCGGGGAAAAGCCCTATACGTGCCCCCACTGTCCCAAGACATTCGGACGCAGTGATAAAATGCTGGGACATGTGAAGACTGCACACGCCGCTGCGCGCCCCAGCACCTCCGAGAGTTCTACGTGACAATTAATTGCCGTCGAAAGTTATTAATTTTACTTACCTACATTATCTGATGGCTGTGATCTTTTTTTACGTGCTTGCCAAATGCAAACAGGGAACTGATTTCGAAGAAATCTCGAACATACCTCATCAAGATGTGCCATTTGAAAGAGTTACTTTAATATGAGCACATATAAATGTGTGTTAAAACATGGTACTTTAAGACTTACAGTCATTTGTTGTAGGAGCATAGGGCGAGATCTCATAATGCAGAGATCAATGCCCTGCAAGTAGTCATGTACATTTGATACAAGCTGTACCTGACACCAAGTCCACACACTTTCATTTTGGTTTTTGGAACTTAGCTTCAGTTAGTTGCTGCAGCCCTGTGTTAAAAAGTAATTCATTATCATTTGACTACAAAGTATACAAACTTTTGTAATGTGCACCCAAATTTGTGTGTTTGGGGTTACAAATTCCAATTGTCACTCAATCATTAGATGTCATTACCATAGAATTACTTGAAGTAAAGCAGTTAAAGAGTATACCAATGTTAAATTCAATGTGCATTGCATACATTTATGTAAAAAACAATTTAGGGCATCCATGAGTTGCAGTACTTGTTTGCCCAAAGTTAGTAACTAGAATCTGCTACAGTCATGTGAAAAAACCCTGTTATATCATTATAAAGAAGGGGTCTGTTGTGATTAATTTTCAAAGCACAATTGGTTTGGATGCATTATTTGTAAAACTTTTCTTTCTGTACTGATATAGCCCAGTGTAAGTGTTTTTTTGTATTAGTACTGAGCTAGTCAGATTAATGGCACTGCAGATGCAAATTTGCTGCAGATTGTAGAAAGTATTTAAAACTTGTTGCTAACCATTTCCATAAAACTGCACTGAGCAGAATTAACTATCTAGTCGGATGTTTAAGAAGACAAATATATGCAGAGAGTCTGTGTCCTAGGAGAAAGGTGTTAAGTTATTAAAAAGTTTACTACTAAGATGTTGAGTCTTTCACAGATATAGTATTTATTATATTGTTAGCATGAAATACAGTTGCATGTACTTATTGTGGCATCATCATATAAGTACAGAAAATGTGTTTGGAAAGTAAACGACTTCCACATAGCATCTGATCTGTGCCAAAGATCTGATTGCAATATAAATATACTGCAGTCTTCAAAAATTGTGTTCAAAAGCTTATACGACAAGACTGCATTTTGCTACTGCAAAAACAGGTTCCTAAATGACTGAATTTCATACTTGCAGTGTTACAGTTCTCTGAGGCTGGTTTCTGTATTATACACACAAAGTGCCTGTATGAAAATTTATTTATAAAGGATTAGGAATAATGTTCCATTGTAGGTCAAACTATAGTGATGTTTAATTTATGTACTGTTACAGATTTCAAAATGTTGATGGTGCTTTTATGTGAATAATGAGAGCTTTAAAATGAGATTGAAAAAGAATGAGTTGTTATTTTTAACAAGTGTTCTGTAATACCTGATGTGCACCAGTATGATGAACTTAATTTAATACAAAAATTACAAATTATTATTTTGTTATTACATTTATCCATATCCACTGATAACTATATTACTACACCTCTTAGTTAGGAATTTGTCTCTACCTAATTGTTGTGAATGCAGGAATTATTACACAATATTATTCAGTTTGTATAGGTTAGACAACTGTCAACTGTAAATTAGTCTAGTTGGTCTAAAGTAGATTAATTTACAGTTCAGTTGCAAAAGACGGTCACCTAACCTATTCAAACTGTATAATGTCAACTACAGAAAAGGAGGGGAAAAAAGTACAATATTATTCTACAGCCAATATTTTTGGGTGGGAAAAAAAATCTCTCTTCTTCTGAGCAGACACAGCCGAAACTCCATATTTAATATAATAGTGACAAAAATCAGCAATTTAAGACACCAATAATAAAAACAAGAAGTTTTTCTTTAGTGATAAAAAAATTGTCAAATACACTCTTTAAGAAGTAGAATGTCTGAAATGACTATGGAAGAGTTTCTACACACAGATATTCATTCATATTTATAGGCTTTTTTTTCCAGATTAGTGAAAGGCCAATTATATTTTTTTCATTTTACATACTCCATTGAATTTAAGAATTTTAACAGGTATATTTATTAAAGGGTTTCAAAGCTGGTACTTAAATCATGACTCTGTGAGAGTATACTGAAGTAGTAAGAGAGAACCACACAAGTTTCTTATTGAAAAATTAGAATTATCTCAAAATATCAGCAGCCTTGTATTTTTTGACTACCTGATTTCAATAAAACATTTCAGATAAGAATGTCAATAATGGAGGATAGATAACAACTCACCGTAAAGAAGCTTACTGAGCTGTTGGGAGGTGCATAAACAGATGATCACATTCACACAACGTGAATTTTCGGCCAACGTCTTTGTCAGAAAAAGAAAACCAAACATTCACACAATCACCATGTCTGGCCCCTCCAGTGCCACAATCATCTAGACTGTGAGTCACCAAATGTTCACACAGATATGTTTGTTCAAGCTCAAGTACATTCCTTGTAAGATAGCACTGTGACACACACAATAATATTATCATCTGAGATCAGTTATAGAAAACTTGGTTTTCAATCATATTTTAAAATCACAATTAAGGGTTTTTACATAGGAGTGACACATTCATTTATTGAATATTTACAATAAACAGATGAAATGTACAACTTTTCAGTATTTATTTACAAAAATATTAACACTGTATAAAATTCTTGTACAATTGCAAAGCACAGCACGAGTTCTTCAAGTAACAAGTTGATTAATTCTGGCACATTTACATTATAGAAGTGCTTCAAGACACCATTAAAACTAAGTCACTGGAATCCGTTTTATTGAAACTCTGGAAACAGAGTTATTTGTACTTGTTTCTGGTGTATCGCAAACTTGATAAATGGGCAAAAACTGTGTCAAAGGTATCACAAAGTCATCTTTATATAAAAAGAAAAAGGAAATACTAACTCATGCTGAGTTTTCTTTTCTTCTAAATATGGTTCTTTAACATTGCACATCAACAAATAATATGAGGCACTTTAGTCCCAATACTTTATAAGTCCATCCCAACCAGCAGTTACAACTTTGCTTGCCTCATGTGGGTGCCAGAGAACACCAATGCAAACATTATCATGAGCCTTCCATTTCTTGTACATTCTAGTTGTTTTCCAGTCCCATACATAGCATTTACCATCAGCATCACCAGATATGAGGTAACTGCAACAAATTAAAATAATTAACATCCATCCATTAGTTTAAAAACAATTTTTCCAAAACATATTGACTTAAAACATTATAGGGTGATAAAATGTGTTCTTTCTAACAAAAAAACTGTAATAATTCACAACAGATGGTTGGCCATTTTGGTATTTATAATGCATATTAGTGCACCTGTCAAAATTTGCAACGCCAATGTCAAACTACACTGACACAAATAATGTTCCATACACTTCAGTGATCTCTATACTACCTGGAAACATGGCTGCTATGAAGTATTAAAAGACGATGAAAAGGAAATATGTTTCGATTCCGTGTCTGTTACTTCGCATATTGACATAAATTTCAAATCCAGAGGTAATCTAGCTATTATTTGTCACATACTAACTGATGGAAATTCGTTTGACTAATTACAACATGGTGGACAATGCAAGTTCGTGTGCAAAACATATGAATGTGAAGGCATGTACAGTTCTATGCTTACCCACCAGAGTTATACATCCAGTTTATATAGAGATCACTGGTACACTTCATTATCCTCAAGATGAATCCTTGCTGGTGTCATTTGTGTTATCCACATATAATGTTAATACACTTGCTGGTATCCTCTATTACTGCGTACATTTTAAATACAAGTGTTGATGAGAGAAATGGCTGAATACAAACTCCTATGTATTCTGCCAGGTGCAAATTGAACCAAGCTACACAAGGGAACAAAGATGCCAATGCTAGCTAGCACCACTCATTCGCACAATGTAAGAGACTGAAATATATTTTATGAAGTGCCCTTATATGGTTGCATAAGATATCGGTACAGGCTGGGCCTGAAATACCATTTTTACATTACTGCCAATGACAGCAAACAATTATGTGGTAGCCAGAATGATTTGTGTACTCCACTGTACTGTATTTTGAACATTTATTGTCTGATTTTACAGGAGCACACACAAAAAAATACAGCCTGCCAAGCCTGTGAGTGGCAGGCAGGACTTGAAGCCCTTCACCACTCCTCTTTCTTGAAAACTCTAAGTTCTTGTTTATTATGTTCACAGGCAACAGCCATATTACAGTGTTTGGACTTTGGGGGTGGTATGAGTTGCTGTAGTTGTAGTAGTACATGGTGGCTACGGGGAATGGTTCATAAATTTCCTGTCATCAATGAAGTTTGAAACTGATTTTGAAATTTTATCTGCATTATAAATAGAATTACATTGTTTTCTAACGGAAAACAACCAAATTTTGGAACAAAACTCACAAAACATAAATGACTATGTTTATTCTTTATTCATTTTTTGTACCTTGCCATAGTTGGTATTTTCACAATTTGACAATCTTATAAAATGTATACAATTTAAATTAAGTAATACACTTGTAGCAAAAACTGAAATT
Source organism: Locusta migratoria (assembly GCA_026315105.1). NCBI lineage: Eukaryota > Metazoa > Arthropoda > Insecta > Orthoptera > Acrididae > Locusta > Locusta migratoria. The sequence goes on from CM048745.1 coordinate 113,677,591, forward strand.
TTAATATTTAGTAGATCAAATCTATACATATAAAAGAAAGTCGTGTTAGTTACACTATTTATAACCAGAACATCTGAACCGATTTGGCTCAAAATGGTAGGAAGGTAGCTTAGAAGCAGGAGACGGACATAGGATACTTTTTGTCCCGTTTGACCATGTATTGTATCAGAATTTGAGAATACTGAAAGTACGCTTGCAGCTGGGATCATTTTCTCGATTCTCTGACAATCAGATATTCATTCGCTACTCGCCTAGCGACCAAATACACTGTAACAGAACGAACACATACACCAAGGAGGTTAGAATAAAGGGAGATGGCATTATGCACACAAGGTTAAAACTGTCAGACAGATTTAACATGAAATGTTGTTTCTTTACAAGCCCCTCCGTATTATTCGTACCTCCACAATGTTATCGGTGGTGATCATATCTTTGGAGCATTGCAAATATAGAATTGATGTTATTTACTTGTATTTTTGAGTGTTACAAACAAATTAAGTACAGATCGTGGTTTATTTTTTAGAATAATACCTCCATTGCGTTGGCGTAATATCGGGCGGCATACATGCAACGCAACTTACAATGTGAGCGTAGTCAATGAGACCGACGAAGATCGTACACAGCGCTTGGAGGTAAATCGAAAAGAAATTCTAAATCGCAATCCGTTATGACTCTGAAACAAAGGGTACAGTCGAGTTAGACTCCCAAAGTCGCAGTTTACACATGAAATAATTTGGGTCATTGACAAAACAGACGGCCATGGGTGACAATTACAATTGAACGTTTGGAGTACAGATACAATCCAGCAGTCGATTATGCAGCGGATGCATCAGTTGACTTCAGAACAAACTGTCGCCAACTAAAATTTCATTGGCTATCTCAAGCTTTGCCACGATTGGTCGGCTTCATTTCCACGATCCAACAGCTGTTGCCAACATAGCTATAACACGCACTTGTCATGGATTGTAAAATTTTACTGGTAGCAATGTTGTTAATCGTGATTTTGGTACCCCTGGAAGCTGTACTTCTATGTTTGTTTCTGTGGCATTGCCATTTCTTTGTTTTGCCCTGGATGACTTTTGATCTCAGGTCTCATGTGGATCTTTAGTAGGCTCAACTCCTCTGTCTTGCTGTATTACTTCAGTTGAACTCAAGCTGTCATTCATAACATTTCTTACAATAAATTCTGCAAGAAACATAAGCTGTTTGATGCACACATGCATGGATTTTTGTGTAGCGCATGATCCACTTTTCACATTGTTGACTTTCCAATATTCTTTCACAAGAACAAAGCTTTTTTCTTTTCCTCCAAATATGTCTACTATGACCTCCAAATTTTTAAACATTAAAATCATCTCACCAAATTCGTCTTCATATTCCAGATGGCTGGATGATTGTCCATTTCAAAAATAAGTTTCTTTGTATCGAATTCCATCACCACTCGGCTGTGGCAGTAGTCACACTTGAATCGAGGCAGCATGTTATCTCCACTTGTTGGTAACCGTGCCAACTGTCGGCAACCGCACCACTGCATGACTGCGCAGCTGCCAAGCTTTCCGTGGCCAACAGCGGCACCTATGCAGCGAAGCAGCAACCAGTGTCGTGTCCTCCATAAGGCAATACACAAATTGCCAGCCCCTTACCCGCCAATGACCACAGAAAGCAGCCAGTGTGTTGTTGTCCTTAGTGGATGCACTTGTATTGTCACTATAATCACATGGCACGATGATAATCGCAAATATGCACAGCTAGAAACACTAAACCAGACAATCCCTTCAATTTCGGAGCAATGAATTCAATCAATCTCTTCTTGTCTCTCATTGATTATATGCAATACAAACACACAGGAACATTTATGAGGTGCAAGTCTGTATATTTTAAAGCTTACTATTAGGTTCCTACCTAATCACAAATTCAAAAATCGCAACATATTGGCTGCAACCAACTAGGGCAATAATCCTGAAACCCTGCGCATTGTAGGTGTTTATCCAAAGAAATTTATTTTTGTTGCTACAAATATTTGAAAGGCTACTACATTCGAAGATTAGCAGTAATGAATTTCCCTTTTTCCTGTTGGGTGATGTATTAAAATTCGGTGTTCAAAATTAGGAGTTCATCAACTCATATTTTTGCACTTATATTTGAGTTTGAAAAGCATACATAGTGCTGCTTTGTTAGACGACAAATGTTAGGTGTGGCAGCTCATAGTGCCATTTTTCAGAACCTCTGTTTTAGCTTTGCACCCAATTTTGAGTCGCGGGCAATTTTTTTGAATAGATATTTAATGGCTCAGTGTTCAGATTTCAGAAGTGTTCCTACTGATTAATAATACCAAAATAGTTGCAGCAATAACATTTTACTGGAAAGGCTAAAATTTTATTGCTTTGAAGCTACATCAGCGCACTTTGTGTTTATGTATCTTTTGAAAATAAATGGAATTACATTAAACACCTCCAACTTCTTCTGATTTTTAATTTAGTAATATGGTGTACTATTAATTATATTATTGCTATTCCTACTTGGACTTTCCTTTGTTATATGTTTAAATTAATGCTGACATACCCAAATCAGTTTCTCTCCAAACTGATCTTTCCCCCTCATAATTTACATTGGGCACTACTCATGATCAAAAATTACATTTTTCCAACAAAGAAATGTCCAGGTTGAAATTTCCAAGCTGCTATCACTGCATGGCTCTTATTCAGAATGCACCAGCTAGAGATGGTGGTCATGTGTTAGTGAGTTGTACTCGTGTGGTCATATGAATGAGTCTATGTTCTTTTCAGGAGGAAGCTGTGGCCAAAAGTTAAGTTGTGTCTGTCTTTACTTTGTACCTGTCTGCAGCTCAACAGTTGTCTTTGCATGACAACCTATCCTCATCATATTGCTAAAATTTAATTCTTCTGTCATACCTCATATCGGGAGAGAAGTCCAATGTGCAAGCATAACCAGCAACCATGTGACCACTGAAACTCTTTTTCCTGTTCATCTTGAAACGGTTCAATGATGAGAATATTACAATTTTGTTGTCCATACTCTGACATGCCAACCACTTTTGGTTGGGTGATGGTGTGACAGCAGGCATAGAATGCATTGTGGGATCAGCAATATACTTCATGTCAACTGGGATATCCCTGGTGAAAAAAAGGGCATGATTTGTAATTAAATTAATTTTCTTGCACACAATAAATTACACATTACAACAAAAAGTTATACAAAATATTGACAATGAATTATGACAAAACTTTCCATCAGAAACAAGCATTAAAGGCTAAATAAATTCATGATTCTGTAATAATACAATACAAACTAAACTAAACTCTGTCCGACAAGCCTCAAGAGGCCCAATGGGTACTGGCTGACCACTGTGTCATCCTCCGCCCGAAGGTGTCAATGGATGCAGTATGGACGGGAATGTGGTCAGCGCCCTGCACTCCCGGTTGTTATGTCAGTTTTAGTGATCGGAGCTGCTACTTTTCAATCAAGTAGCTCCTCAATTGGCCTCACAGGGGCTGAGTGCACCCCACTTGACAACAGCGCTCGGCAGACCCGGATACCCATCCAAGTGCTAGCCAAGCTTGACAGGGCTTAACTTCGGTGATCTAACGGGAACCGGTGTATCCACTGCGGCAAGGCCGTTGGCCTAATACACTACAAAACAATTAAATAATTCTAATGGAAGCTGTGAGACCCTGTCATAATTACTACTATTATTCCATTCTAAAGTTTTTACATAAACATGAACTTTAAGTTGTAGAAGAACAAGGAAATTATTTTGTCCTTATGGTAAAAGTCATTTTAAATATTAAATACTATTATTTTATTTATGTATTTCCATTTTAGGCTTGTTAAATTTGTCCACAATTTATCAGTCAGTAAATTTCAGCTCTAAAAAGCCAGGACCATTCTTTAAGAGTTGCATAATTCCTCATCTATGGCTGTCACAAGCTCTTCGATGGATTCAAACAACATTTTACATCAACAAATTTTTCTATGGTGGATTTGATGGATATCAAAGAGTGCAACATCTAGTGAAAATGGTGTCTGTTCTACTGGTTTTACTTCACTTTATTACTACCAAAAAGCATTCAGGACCAGGTACACTTTCTTCTCCACTCTCCAATACTTCCAATCAAGGGTTTTTTTCCCCATCCATTTGCATCAGATTATTTACTTAGTACTCAAAAGTTATTACTACACTGTTTGGGAATCAACAAAAAATTATGTTTTGCATATCAATCAGACTGTTTCTGTGATTAATATATTGGACTTGTGTAAGAGATGAGTGAGAATCAATTTGCAGTACAACTACCTCAAGTTATAATTTCCATGATTTCCCTAAATCTTTTACAATGAATTCTGAGATAGTTTCTTCAAAAAAGGCATATGCCAGAATTTTTTTTTCTCCAGAAACTGCCCTTGACCAAATGATGTTTTTTATTAGCTGCCTAAGGCCCACCCTACAACACACTTAGAGAAAAAGAACTAACTGACTTGCACTGTCATGTATACAACAATTATTCACTTCAGACACACTCAAATGATTTATGATTATAAATTCAACCACTCATTTCTGAAATGGTAGACATGACTCCTCCCAAATTTTCATCAATTTTGTGTTTTTGTTGCTGACCAATCAACCAGAACAAACAATTTTGTGACAGCAGAATATTCCAGTTTAGAATGAAATATGCTTGAAATTAGTTCCTTAAAAGTCATGATATAAAGAAAACTATAATACAGTCTAAGTTAGCATTTAGTTAATGTCATGTGATATGTATCAACTGTTTTTCAATAACTTCATAAAATATGAATATTTCGTCTGTACTGCAGCAAAGTGACTTTTTAAGTTTTATTTAGAAAATTGTCTACAGACACTTATTAAAAAAAAAAGGTAAAATTCTCTTGCTCACTACAATCTAGGAAATACCTAAATGCCAAGATAACTTGATTTTAATGTGAACATACTGAATGTCTCTCTTACACACTGATGTTCAAGTCGTCCATCAAATGTCAATGTGAGTCATCAATTAGAAAATAACAAAATTTGGCATATTCTTCAAAAAAGAAAAATGTCAAATAAAAAATTGAGTTGTCACATTCAACACAAGTAATTTTCAAGTCGTACATTAGAACTAGAATTGCACTATCTACCTACAGAAAATGTGTACTGTCAGCTTTAAATAGACAAAAGCAATGAAAATTTGAGTATTCAATTTCCTTTTGAGTAGAGTAAGTTTACACAGTTTGGAATTTATTTTACACCATACTGGTAAAAAAAAAAAAAAAAAAAAAAAAAAAAAAAAAAAAAAAAAAAAAAGAGGAAACGTCAGAGAGACAAGGACAGAGGGAAAAGAACTGTACAAAGAGAAGGGGAAAGAAAATTGAGAGAGAGAGGGGGAGGTGTAAATATTGTACGATAAGGAAGAGAAGGAGAAAATTTATAGAGTTCAGGGGTGGTTAGAGAATGGAGTAGTAGTAGTAGGAGGAGGAGGAGGAGGAGGAGGAGGTAGAAGCGGGATAGCAGATGGACAGAGTGGGGCAGAGCGACAGAGCAGGGAGTGGAGACAGATTGTAGAAAACAACAGATTCTCTCATAGGCAATTATTCATTGCATGCTCCAGAGTAAGTAAGCCATCTGATCTTTATGTTTATGCTAAAGGCAGATGAAGAAAAAATGTAACCAGTCCACCAGCTTCATAGCAAACTTTTATTTTGTGAAAACATCTTTTTTCCCATTCAACATAGCCATAGCAATGGAAGGCAGGGCAGATTGGATTTATCTGTTTTCTCAACAAGTCATTGCTTGCAACTGTTATTTACTTTCTCACTCATCACAAAGGCAAGACCAAAGTGTGGCTTGGTTTACATAGTAATTGCTACAACCACACAATCAGCCCCTGCCATATTGGCTGCCCAGATGCCAGTACAACTATACAGATTGCCGGCCCAGCAGGCACCAGACCTTGTCACAAAGTGAGAGAGGTACACGCTAGCTCTCATTACAGTAAGTCAGAACACTCGATCCAGCAGAGGGTTCCATCCGGGCAATCCTGGGCATGGCGAAGTGACAGCGCCCACCGTGTCAGTTGCCAGAACTATGTCACACCCACGTAAGGCCTGCACCAGCTGTTTACAGGCAGTCTCTCATCCGCCGTCATAGGAGAGCCAAGATTCACTGACCAATCTATGACCTACGGTTATTTGCACTAGTAGTAGCGCTATTGTAGTGTACGGTATTGTGTTGTGGTAAGCGACTGTGTTAGAACTAACAAGTAGTGATTGTTATGGCCCTGAATGCCAAGTCGGGATAGTAATAAAATGAAATTTCTAAAATACTTAACTATTTTTCAACATAATTGTCACCAACATCGAAACATTTGTTGTGGCATGTAATCATTGTGAAGGAAGCATTCTGGTAAAACTTTTTGTCTTGCAGTGCAAGGAAATGTCACACAGCCTGAAACACCATTCACATCACAGAACTCTCTAGACACAGCCTCTCCTCCGAAAAGTGACACTTTGAATATTTTGTTTGCTTATGAATGGGATGCTTCATGTCACTGAGGTCACCTTGGGTTCTAGGATAATATGATGCACCCATCTCTCAGCATAAATTGATGATTCTAAACAGGAACTCATTTTTCTCTTGTGCATATTGAGACTGATTCCCATTGATTCCATACAATCTAGGGTCGGATTTTTTGGCAGCCATACCTTGGGTACTCTCCTGATCAGCACTCAGTGCTTGCATAATTTTTCCTCCATTGACACCACCCTATAATTAAACCAACAATGGCACATGTTTGGTAATATGTATATCATCTTCTCTTACAAAAACAACAATGAAATTTATTTATGGAATATCCCTCCTATATTTGCCTATTGAGTCCCTGGATATGATCTGAGTCCTATACATTAGCAGAATAAAATTACATGACTTCCAAACTGCCAAACTGATACCCATTTCTCAGCAATAGAACTGTATGACAACTGAAAACATGGACAATTTTCATGATACAGACCAGATTTTTTATAGACATTCCCATCAAACTGTAACTGTTCTGTAGTTGATAATGAGAGGATAGGAACAACTCAATTGGCCAGCTGAAGCATAGCAGTTAGAGATGGCAGTTATGTGTGCCTGCATGATTGTGTGTCTATGGAATTGCTGAGTCCTCTCTTTCTCTGACGACCAAAAATTCAAAATTGTGTGAATGTGATTACGTTTTTTACCAGGCTGTCTGCAGCTCAGAAGTTGCCTTTACTTTGAGATGCTTCTATCTCACATTACTAACTTTCCAACATGGACCTCCTTTGTTTTATAGTTGAGGAAGAGATTTTCTGGGTTCGTTTCATCTACACATACTCCGCAATCCACCGTAAGGTGCGTTGTGGAGGGTACACTGTACCACTACTAGGCATTTCCTTTCCTATTCCACTCCCAAATAGAACGAGGAAAAGAAGAATGCCTATATGCCTCCGTACCAGCCCTAATTTCTGTTATCTTGTCTTTGTGATCACTACGTGAAATGTAAGTAGGCGGCAGCAAGATAGTACTACACTCAGCTTCAAATTCCAGCCCTCTAAATTTCCTCAACAGAATTTCATGAAAATAATGTCATCTTTCATCCAATGATGCCCAATTGAGTTGACGGAGCACATCTTTCCAAAATTCTCCCAATAAACCGAAGTCGGCTGTCCGCCTTACTCACAACTGTCATTACATGTACGTTCCATTTCATATCGCTCTGCAATGTTACACCTAGATATTTGAACGAAGCGACAACATCAAGAAGCTCACTACTAATGCTGTATTTGAACATTGCGGGATTGTTTTTCCTACTCATGTGCATCACCTTACATTTTTCTACATTGAGAGCGAGCTGCCATTCATTGCACCAACTAGAAATTTTGTCTAAGTCAGCTTGTATGCTATTACAGTCAGTTAAATACAATACCCTCCTATACACCACAGCATCATCAGCAAACAGCCTCAAATTACAAGTTACTCTGTCCATCAGATCATTTATATAGATACAAAATAATAGCGGTCGTATCACACTTCCCTGGGGCACGCCTGACGATACACTCATCTCTGATGAACACTAGCTGTCGAGAACAACGTACTGCGTTCTATGACTTAGGAAGTCTTCCAGCCAGTCACAAATCTGAGAACCTATTCCATAAGCTCGTACCCTCATTAGCAGTCTGCAGTGTGGCACCACGGCGAACGCCTTTTTGAAGTCGAGAAAAACACACTCCGCCTGTTGCCCTTCATCCATGGCTCGCAAGATATCATGTGAGAAAAGAGCAAGCAGAGTTTCACATGAACGATGTTTCCTAAACCCATGCTGATTCAAAGGAAGAAGCTATTCCGTTTCAAGGAAATTTACTATATTCGAACTGAGAATTTGCTCCAAAATTCTACATGAAACTGGTGTCAACAATATTGGCCTGTAATTGTGTGGGTCAGTTCTCTTTTTTTTTTCTTTCTTATAAACAGGTGTCACCTGCGCTTTTTCCCAATCACTAGGAACTCTGTGCTGAATTAAAGATTCACAATAAATGCAAGCTAAGTAGGGGGCCAATGATGCAGAATACTCTTTGTAAAACCGAACTGGTATTCCATCCAAACCAGCAGACTTTTTCGTATTTAGCTCTCTCAGCTGCTTCTCTACACCGGAAATACCTATTACTATGTCCTCCATTTCGGAATTAGTACATTGATCAAATGATGGTACATTTGTGTGGTTTTCCTTCATGAAAGATTTCTTAAAGATTAAATTTAGAACTTCAGCTTTCCGTTTGCTTTCTTCTATTGCTGCCCCAGAATGATCAACGAGCGTCTGGACATTAGGTTTTGACCAGCTTATCGATTTTACAAAGGACCACAGTTTTTTCGGTTTCTCGGAAAGATCTTTTGCTAAGGTATGGCTGTGGTAATTATTGTATGCTTCACGCACCGATCTTTTTATAGATGCACGAATCACTACTAACTTTTGCCTGTCATCATTTGCGTGTTCTTTTTTGAATTGAGAGTGCAACAGTCTTTGCTTTCTCAGCAGCTTTCTAACATTATTATTATACCACAGTGGATCTTGTCCATCCTTAATCGTCTATACTGGCACATATTTCTCTAACACTTTATTTACAATGCACTTAAATTTAGTCCACAATTCCTCTACATCCATAGTCCCGGAATTAAACTATGCCCATTCATTTTCTAAGTGCGATCCTAACATTTGCTTATCGGCTCTTCCCAACAAAAACACGCTCCTAGCCTTCTTGATTGGTTTATGAACTTTGGTCACCATCGACGCTATGACGATATCATTATCACTAATTCCTGTCTCTACACAGACATCGTTAATAAGGTCAGGCCTGTTCGTGGCTATAAGGTATAAAATATTTCCATTGCGTGTGGGTTGCCGGTTTAACTGCTCAAGGCAGTTTTCAGAGAATGTGTTCAAACGTAGCTCGCAAGACTGCTTGTCTTTACCACCTGAAATGTAACTAGAGAGGTCTCAATCTATACTCTTAAGGTTGAAGTCTCCCCCGACTAATATATGAGGAAAGCTCACAACTCACCACAATTGTCTAGCAGTAAACAGGCATGTTAAAAAAGACAATCACACACATACACTTAGCATTAAGCCAGATATTTTGTCAGAAAAAGGACATACATATGAACAACACAATCACACTCAGCTGTTATACCCAGCTACTGTGTGCTGAGAAATGCTATGCAATGAGAGCAACTAAAAGTGGAAATGGGAGCTGAAAGGGAATGGTAAGGCTGCAAGATATGTGTAGGGATAGACATAGCACTGCCTTTTGAAAAAGGTAGATATTAGATAGGCAGAAAGAGATGCACCCTGAAATTGCAGTGGGGGTGGAGGGGGGGGGGGGAAGCAAAATAGAGTAGAGAGTGAAAAACGTTATACACCTTTGGTGTTGTTACCCAATGATCCAAACATTGTGTGGTTAATCTTTTGTTCATACCATACCTTCCAGCATCTTGCTCAGGAAATTCAATCTAATTTCTTGAATATTTTTAAGTTTTGTACACTTACAAAATTATTGATCCTCCCCTCCCCCTCCTTCAACTTACCATTCCCACACTCGCAAACTTTTATCATCAGATGTTGTAACAAATCGTCGATTCTCATCCACAAATGTTATAGTATTCACAGCACCCAAGTGCCTGTCATATTCTTGAACTATTTCACCAGAGCGAATATCCCACTGAAACAATGGAAAACCACAATTTGCTAAGTGAAAAAAATTAACAATGAATTTCTAGTGACAATATCTTAAAAATTTATAATTCATTATGAAATAGGTACAAATTTAAATGAGTCAATTATGCTCTTTTCTTTTCATGCACTGCAAATTGGTATGCAAATCTTTACAATCTTTTAAATTAAATCCACTACAATAGTTTGACAGAAAAGTAAATGTGCTGAAAATTTAAAAATGTACCTTAAGATTATACAGGACACTATCAAGTTCCTTCTTTTGGCATTTGTTAGAGAAAAATCTATAGGACAGGATGTGAAATTAATGAAGGGTAGACAAAAATAAAAATAATTTTTTCCACTTGGTTAATGAAATCATCCACATTTAGGACAAGTGATCATAAGTTGGCATGTAATAAAGTTCTTGAAATGTCTTGGTTGACAATATTTTTTCTTTAATTTTTATTACTAAGCATTTTGGAACACCAGCATCAGATCTGTGGTAATTACAAATATAAAGACGGATATTAATACAGTTATACAGAGAACAAAATCACTGTGAGGAAAAATGTACTTACATTTTGAAAAGGAATTAATACAATAAAAAGATTGGTAGACAATACACAGACATAAATTTATGCCACATATATAAGTATGTCTTCAGCTTGATGTTCTTATCTAGTTGACTAGGCATAATACACCAAACTGTGGGAAGGGGGGAGCAGTGCAATAAGATCAAAAATATACAAAGAGATAAAACTGGTAATGCATGTTCATATTCAAAATTAAAAGACGGTTATTAAGGGGTGACTTGAGGGAGAAGGGAGGAAGTGTGGAGGAAGAGGTGACATGCAAATTGCTAATAACAAGTTATGAACCTGGTATAAAATAAACATGTGTATATATATTGCAACTTAATGACAAAATGAAGGGAATTGAAGTGGGGAGTGCTTGTTATTAGCAATTGGCATGTCACTTTCTCCAGCCCCGCCCCCAACCCCCCGGCTCCCTCCAAAGTCACCACCATTAATCTCGCTCTTTCAATTTTGGATATGTATCGTGCATTAGCAGTTTTATCTCCATGTATAACTGACATTAAGTTAGGGATTTATAATAATTGATGAAAGTTAGTTTTGTAATGTCAAGGTAGGCTACCATGTGGTTGTCATGTTGTTGTGGGCTAGCATACTGTGCCATGATTGATGTTTTGTGCAGCCTGTCATTTGCATAGCCACACCCAACCCCCCCCCTCTCAATCTCCCCCTTTGTACTGTCAGACGTAAAGCCTGGTCAACTGCAAGTGAATTACAATATTATCAAATATTTTTGTATATTTATATCACATCATATAAAGAACTTAATGTTAAAAATAGCTTGTTACAAAACCTATACCAGCAGTTATAAATAAAAAAATAATAATAACTATAACTATTTTTATTCAAATGACTTGTAATTTTTACACCTGTTCCACCGGCCGTCTACAGTGCCTACTACACTTGTTGGGTTGCTCCCCCCTCCCCACAGTTTGGCATGTTATGTCTACTCAAGAACTTCAAGACAAAGACATACCTCTATATGTGTCATACACTTATATCTGTGTATTGTCTACCAATAGTTTTAACTGTAGTCATTCCTTTTCAAAATGTAAATATGTTTTTTCAAAGACTGTTTTTGCTCTCTTTATACGAGGGTTGGGAACTACGTATTCACAACCGATACAAGAGCGTTACATGTTTGCACCTGTTGCCGTCCTTCAAAGTAGTCACCAGCGTTATTTAGAATGATGTGGAAGGCGTAGTATACCATTAGCAAAGCCTGTACTGATGGTGCGAATGGAGCGATCTACTGCCTGTCAAATCTGTAGAACAGTTCTGAAGTGAATGCCACGAAGTGGTTCCTTCATCTTCAGAATCAAATCAAGGTCACAAGGATTTACATCCAGGGAGTATGGCGGATGGTAAAGTACCTCCCAGTCCCACCGACTGAAAAGAGCAGCCACAGCTTCAGGATGCAAAGCACAGTTGTATGCACTAATCCGGTTTTGTGAGCGAGCTCATAAATTGTCTGGCGTTTATCACTATCCACTAATGTGGCAACAGTATGCACTTCTTCTTCAGAGATGCTAGGACAACCTGCCTGATGCACACCTGCCACAGTTTGCCAACCTTTGTTGTAGGAATTTACCCAACTTGCCACTGTTCTGTACGGCAATGCCAATTCCCCACATGCCTCTTGAAGACCTTGATCCAACCATGTAGTTTCTGTTTCGAAAACATAGTGACATCATTACATTTGACCACTCGCTCACGAGTGACTGTGCTTCCCTCGATTGTGCTCACGCTGGTGATGTGGAATGGGTGAGTCCATTTGCTTGGAGGTAAGGTAGGTATGTGTGCTATCAGTGACAATACTGGTACCACTATTTAATTTCCAACCCTTGTAACTGTATTAATACCCATCTTTATATTTAACATGTATTCCAATTTTTGTTAAACTTACCACAGATCTAACGATGGTGTTCTGATACGCATAATAAATAAAAATAAAAACCATTTGTGACCAAGACATTTCAAGAACTTTATTACATAAAAATAATGAATAGAGACTTATCACAAATAAAAGCATCTTAAAAAATATACAAACTGGCCAGTACTTACATCTCCTGACATAAAAATGCACATAGAAGGCTTTCAGAATAAGATTTCTTCTACAGGCAGGAGAGAGGAGGGAGAAGAAAGGGAGTAGAAGGGAAATTGGACTCACTTTACCCACAACTTAGGCCACGAGGTCATGATGGCCTAGGTTGTGAGTAAAGCAAGCCCACTTTCCCTTCTACTCACTTTCTCTTCTCTTTTCTTTCCTGCCTGAAGAAGGACTCTTATTTTGAAAGCCTCCTACATTTTTATCTTTCATTGTGTTACTATTAGTGGCACCAAGGTGAAGTACGTACTGGCCAGGCACACTACCTTTAGAAAAAATAAATGTAGTAGAGTTTCTTTCAGATTAATCGATAAAAAGTGTCTTACACAAATAATCTTCTTGTCAGAAGTTCCAGCAACAAAGAGGTGTTGCTTATCATCATCTGGGTTGAATTTTGCACAATAAGGAATTTTGCGACTTGTAAAACGAGATATACACTTTCCTGATTCTGTATCCCACAGTTTAATGTAGCGATCATATGCTGGAACACACAATGGTGCAATTTAGTGTACATAATTTTGCAATTGAATATTTATCTCAGACTATCAATAAATACATAACACAATAAAGACTGCTTTCATTAATGCTATCATTTGATCAGAAATACTAATAATAGAGCCCTTAATATTCTTCAATAAATAAGAACATTGTAACAGTTACTCTTGAGATAAGAATAAGCACATATTTTTTAAAAGTAATTAAGTATATTTCATTTTATCAAATACATACTACATTTAATACATACACAAAGTAATAAATATGATAATAGTAGTAACATTATCTTGCCAACATGAAAACAAATATCACTTTTACATTTGCATTCACACTACGTAAACCACTGTGAATTGCACAGCAAAGTGTAATTTCCAATGCACCACATATGAATTTCTTCCTGTTCTATTTTTGTATGGACTGTGAGAAGAGAGAGTGTTTAACATTGTCTCTACAATGCTGTAATTACTCTAGTCTCATCTGCACAGTCATATGTTTTGTGCTTCTTTGTTCAATATCTCCTAGCATTTCTCATTTGGGTGGGTCCCATGCACTTGAACAATATTCTAGAATTGGTTAATAGATGTCTGATAGGCAACAACCTTTGTAAACAAACTGTTTTCCCTCCTAGTATTCTACCAAAACAGAAGTCTGCCACTAACTTTATCTATGATTGAATCTACATGACCAATTCATTTCATGTATCTACTAACTGTTATCACCAAATAATTGTATGAGTTGCCCTTGAAAGGAACCATCCTGGCATTTGCCTGGAGTGATTTAGGAAAATCATGAAAAAGCTAAACCATGACAAATGGAAGTAGGTTTGAAATGCTACCCACCCGATAGCAAGTCCAGAGTGTTACTACTGCACCACCATACTCAGTTTTATTTCTTGAATGCCACAAATGTGTTGTTACAAGTTTTTAATGTTTTAACTGTATGTACCAATACTTGACAACTTGATGGCAAGATTACTGTTCTCCAGATACATATTTTAATTGTGTCATGTATGATTAAAATAGTTGAATACTATTAATTATTACTGAACTAATGATGAAGGAAGGAAACTTTAGATTTTAATGTCCTGTTGACAGTGTGGTCATTAAAGGTAGACCTCACACTCGAATTTTTGGGTAAGGATGTGGAAGGAAATCAGATGTCCCTCTCAGAGGATCCATGAAGTTGAATGGAGTGATTTACGTAAATGGGATTTTATTGTACTGCGTGAAGATGGAAGGAAGTAAGATTAGGTTTTAATGTCCCTTTGACATTGTGGTCATTAGAGACTAAGCACAGACTCAGATTGATATTTGCCATGGATGAGGAAGGTGAGCCATGTCGGGTCGATTTAATTGTATTGGCGCCAGTTACCTGTCGCACAAGTATCGATATTCTTCTTACTTCATTGCAGGTGGCACAGCGTGCCTGGTTTCACTTGCCATTTGTCTCACGACTGGCGCAAGTCGCTGCGGTTGCCGTGTGTATCTGGGGCTCTGTGCGCAAGACTCAGTGAGTTGATGTGTGGAGGGCAGTGTGTATGTTTTGGCTGATGCTTAGGTGGAAAGTTGCTACGGCATGTTGACAGTCCGGAGCAGCTCTACTTCCTTCTCCTACCTGAAACACGATCTGGTATTCCTTGTTATTTGGTACCTTCAAAATTACTGTAAACTTGATTTCATTTTTTTAAATGTGCCGCTAAGTCCTTCAGGTTTTTTGGCTTTTCTTTTCCTTGAATGACCATTATGTTTTTACTATTACAGTAATATCTAAATGTTTACCTGCCTGAAGAGTTTGTGATTCACCTGTCAAATATTTTTATCAGGCCCACTTGATCAGATAAATTGTGATTTTGTTTTAGGTCTTAATTTTATTGCCCTCTTCCAACCCTAGGTTTTGGATATTGTTCAGAATGTAATTCTAGATTTAAAGTTTGGCTCGAGCTGGTTTAATAGTGATGGTTTTAAGTCAGCCCATTCTGGCTTAAGCTTATTGGGCCACTTGCTTGATCAATTATACAGGCCACTGAATTTTCCCCTGATCTCATAACTATTGTATTTTACTTAATGTAAAGGCCTTTGAGCCTTCTTGTTATTCAATTGTTATTTTAGGATTTAAGGACTTATCTTGTGCTGTTTATGCAACATTTTAAGTGGGTACTCTTAATGAAAAATCTTTGGAAATGTACAGAGACTATTTGTATTTTTTCTTGTTAAATGTGGTCAGCTTGTTGTATCAAAATCTGTACCTTAACAACATTAGTTATTGTAAACCAATTTGTTCAGGTGCACTGTTAAGCCTATCTGGTTTTCGGCTTTTCTTTTTAATTGACCATTTGCTTTCTTCCATTGTTCCATCAACACTAAAAGAATTATCTGCTTAAGCCACCAACCTTGACTATATTTTCTTAAATTAAAATAAATTGCTATTTTAGTGATCTTAACTTATTGTCTGAAAAAATCTATTCCTTGATTCCACCTCCTGTTCCTCTTCCACCAATTTGTCAGGGTAACCTAATAACAGTTAAATTTAGAGGTCCCGGAAGGCAAATAGCCATGCCCTTTAAAGGAACCATTCTGGCATTTGCCTGGAGTGATTTAGGAAAATCATGAAAAAGCTAAACCATGACAACTGGAAGTATGTTTGAAATGCTATCCTCCCGATAGCAAGTCCAGAGTGTTACCACTGCGCCACCACACTCAGTTTTATTTCTTGAATGCCACAAATGTGTTGTTACAAGTTTTTAATGTTTTAACTGTATGTACCTATACTTGACAACTTGATGGCAAGAACAGTGTTCTCCAGATAGATACTTTAATTGCGTCATGTATGATTAAAATAGTTTAATACTATTATTACTGAACTAATGATGAAGGAAGGAACCTTTGACAGTGTTGTCATGGTCATTAAAGGTAGACCTCACACTCAGATTTTTGGGTAAGGTTGAGAAGGAAATCAGATGTGCCCTCTAAGAGGAACCATTCCAGCAGTTGACTGGAGTGATTTAGGTAAATCATGGAAATCCTAAACTTGGAAGCTGGAGGTGTATTTGAACCATGGTACTCCCAAATGCAAGTCAAGTGTCTTACCATCACATTATGTTGCTCTAGGCCGATGACGATCAGATGAAATGGATAGGAGGAAGTTGTCCATCATATGGTATTTCTATGTATTTGTTTGTACATTTTCTCCACAAGGTGAGGTGATTACAAGGAAATATATAGTCTCTCATGAGTATAAGAATGGCTTTGGAGCTTTTAAAGACATATTAAGATGTGTGCTTGACAGAGTAGAGAGTCATGCAATCATAAATTGCTTATATTTGAGCAAACATCAAGAGACTATTATAAGATGTGTAATAAATACATTTTTAACTAAAAAGGCGTAGTTCTTTATATTACCATAACTACATTTTTTACTATTAAGAATTTTTTTCTTACCTGCAGAAAGAAACTGTGTGCCATCATTATTGAAGCTAACATCTCTCACAGCCTGTCGATGACCATAATATGTTCGAACACAGCGTCTTTCATGATATACTTCCCACAGCTGGAAAGTGAATGGAAAATATTGTTAGTTTTTGTATAACATGTACATATTTGGTTATTTGTAACATATGTGAAAGATTATTAGCTATAACCATTCATACTTTTTATATCCTAGAAAATAAAGATCTTTACAGCTGAATACTTCACTCCTTCCCTGGCATACTAATTGTGAGTTATGGTTAATACGACACATTTCTCCTTGTGGTATGACTATTACTGTTAGTTTCAAGCTGTGATTGACTGCTAATTACAATTTTCATATGGAAGTAAATGTATATATGTACTGTAGGACTGTAATCAACATACAAAACTGTTTAAAATAGCTGTCAGAAGATATACCTAAAGAGTTGTTATTGTGCTCTTCAGTCAGGAGACTGGTTTGGTGCAGCTCTCTGTGCTATTCTATTATGTGAAAACCCTTTCATCGAAGGATACGAATGGCAACCCACATCCATATGAACCTGCTTACTTTATTTATTTCTTAACCTGCTCTTTGATTTTTACCACCTGCCACTTAATCAAACACTAAATTGATGTCTCAGATTGTGTCCTACTAAATATCCCCATTTTTAGTCAAGGCATGCCAGAATTTTGTTTTTCTCCCAAATTCTGTTAAACAAGCCAATCCACTTAGGTACACCAATCACTATTTCAAAGATTTATCCCTTGGCCAGCACTGCACCTCCACCCATAAAATGCAGGGGAGCAGAGGAGGAAGGGAGGGGGGAGGGAGGGAGGGAGGCAGAGAAGAAATAGATTGAGAAGGTAAAGCACTTGATGTACAATAATACAGCTGCTGATGTCACCCTAGCAACAGGTAAACAAATGAATCCTGTATTCTGGGAAACATATTAAATGACACAGGAAAAAGGGCTAAAGGTACAAAAATTTCTTTCTCCTGGACAAAGCACAGTAAGTAATAATTTGTTAATACCACTTTCAGGATTCATTAGGTACAATAATTATTGTTCAATGAGTGTTGATACACCAATTATTATACCTATGATTAGCACAAAATTTTTACAGATAAATGAATTTATTCATGCTGCACAGTGGGAACATCCTCTTATTTTTCCTCCTCCTTCATCTGCTCTGGTCTGTTTTTTAAAGTGACCCAAGCTACAAAGCTATGAGCCTCACCCTTTGTAAAACGAATAGTCTTTAAAGTAGGCACAGTAATTACAGAAGACTGACCTACCCCACTACCAAGTTAGTACTGTGGGTTTGTGATCAGTGGTGGCTACTTGGTTTTATACATGCCTAGCAATATACATGTAACAAACAGTCAATGAATTCATTATTACCCATAAATTAGGACACAAAATCAATAATTATCTGTATTATCTCAATTCTGAACCAGTGTTCTGGTCATATAAGGTGTAACAGTAATTCTATTAATACTATGGCCATAGTGCCAAAGTGGTGGCTAAAGAGAGATCTCAATACAGTCTTGATTCAATAGTAATCAAAATATTATGACTTCTGAAGAAAACAGAATAACATGTGACTTAAACAAATGAACTGTTTTAATTGTGCAGTTGATGACCTTAAGGGATGGCCAAGATGTTAAAGTGGCAACCACAGTTTTTAAATTATAAAAGTTTTCAGCATTTATTGCATGATATTAAGAAATTGTGCTGCAAAATTTAAAAACATACACACTTAAAGAAGAAATAAAATAATAGGAAGAAGTTATGATGGCGAAGGAGAAAAATACAATGAAACCAGGAACGGATCTTTTGCAGTAATTGAAAACAAAATCTTTAAATATAAACACTACTCTAGCACTGAAACAACTACTAATCAAAGAAGTGCTGTTAATACTTGTAAAAAAATTCCATTTAATTAGCTACTTGAAATAAACTTACTTTGACTCTACAATCCATACTGCATGAAAGTAAGAGATGAGCTGTTTTTGGAAACCAACGTATTGCAGATATTCCTTTGGTATGCCCTTGCCAAGTGTGAATGTGAGTCTTTGGTAAGAAGCAACGGTCAGGAGGTGAATCTGATTTAAGGTTAACACCAACATCTTGTGGAGCATGGAGGAATGATCTACCCTGATAGTCAACTGGATCCTTAACTGAAATGAGAGAAAACATTATTTTGACATACATTTATGACATGCCTAAAAAATTTTAAAATGCTACTAAACAACACAATTTTTTAAATTACTATCTTTTAATGAGTATATAAATTACACTGAAAAAGAATCTGAAAGGACACAGGATACTCACTATGCAACACAGTTTTCTCCTCAAGAGGCTTCTCATCTGCCTGCTTCCCTCGTTTCTGTCGTTTTGCAAGGATTTCTTCCAATTCAGCTGCTTCTTCCTGACAAACGTAAAAGAAACTGCTAATTCATATCAAGGTAAAATGTAGGTTACTATTATCTACATATAAGTAGACAGGTGGAAATAAAAATATGAAGACCCTGAAACAATAGTCAAACGTGAATGAAGTGTTTGACAATTTTGAGAATAGGCATGAAAACTGAGTAGTGATAGGAGGAGAAACCATTGAGCTGCTGTATCGAGTTAATAAGAAGAAGTACACATGATTGAAAAGGTGCTACAGTTAAATTCAGTAAGTTGCTAAAAGAGAAATTGCTGAAAGTTTGATGTTCCCTATATTTTTGTGTGGATGTGAGTAACTGCCAATTAACAAGTGGATAGCAAGAAAATCATTTCTTTTAAATAAAGACTGACTGAATATTCAGTTTCGGCCAAAATATCGGTTTTGGTCCCAGTTTCGGTTTCAGCAAGAAGTCACGCTAAATTTTTAGCTTGGCTGAAACTAGTGAACCGGACCAGGACTGAAGAAGCAGTAAATTGACCTCGAAAAGGTTTTAAAGTCTTTTAACTATTTATTTTGTGATATACCATTTTTTTTAACATTGCTGACAATTTCCTCTCTTAGTTCATTCTTACTGGAGACTCCTTCAACTGACTTAATGGAATTCAGAAAAAAGGCTGGATAACAACAGAATTAACAGTGGATTGGTTGGCAAAAATTTGGGGACAATGAGAAAGCGCATTATTACAAAAGAAGTCCCTGCTTGTTCTAGACAGTTTCTGTGTCACCTTGTGGAAGTCGTAGGAGAAAATGAAATGGATAAAGTCCCACCCTGTCATCATCCCTAGAAGTTTAACATCCATTCTTCAATTTTTAGGTGTCAGCGTGAACAAACCTTTTAAAGAACATCTTTGACACCTGTATTCAGAGTGGATGGTGGTGGGATCATCAGCAGACTCTAGGGGGCAAGGTAAGAAAGCAACCAATACCGACGATGAGTAAGTAGATAATCCGTGTGTCGGAGAAACTTAGATCAAAATTGTTTAGAGTTAAAAAAAAAAAAAAAAAAAAAAAAAAAAAAAAAAAAAAAAAAAAAAAAAAAAAAAACCCTGTAATTTATTGTGTTACTGACAGTTCTGAGGAAATGTTGTGGAATAGCGAAAATGAAGTAGATAATATGTTATCTGAGGCTGAAAATAGTGATGATAGTGACGAAAGCGAGGCCACAGAATAGCGAAATAAAAGAAACAACAATAAGAACTTTAACCTACGTGCTACATCATTCCCTTCCTTCTTTAATTCCCCTCCTTCTCGCATAATGCCCTTCCTAGTGCTTTCAAGAAAAGATATAGCGGAAAAAAGGGGGCGAAATACGCGATAAAATATGGTAATAGTCAAGTGTCTTTTTTGGTGAAAACAGTACGTACCCATGGTTTTTGTTTTATGATGCTTGGATTTATAGGAAACTCATAATTGTGGAAAATATCGAGACTCCACTGCATCGAGTTCAGTTTACTTATTCTCTAACTTACTTTAATTTTTAAAGGTATAAAATGTTACAACAAGGGAGAAAGAATCCAATTTGAAAGTATTTTAATAAAAGTACCGCCAATTTATCTAATCCTGTACGTCTCATACATCACCATCTATGGACTTCTGGTTAGGCTTACACACACACTGAAGAAGGCTTAGCACAGGGAGGGAATCTTGCAATATGTGTGAAAACTAGTGATTTGTAGTATAACATAAATTTACCAAAATTTTAAAACAATTACATAAGTTTGCATAAGGAGCTGAATATTCAGTTTTGGCTGCAAATCATGTTTCGGTCAGACCCTACGTTTAACTATGAATTTCAAGAAGGGTGCTGAGAATTCCATGACCCCCCCCCCCACCCAAAAAAAAAAATCTAATCTATATTTGGAGCCCAAAGGGTCATACTATTTCTCACACAGCCTCTCACTCATGGCTTTCACACTTCTCAGTTCTTCTCAATATGAAACAAGTAACGCATACCATCATTATAATACAGAACTGAAAGGTGATATACTGTATATACTCGAGTAATCTGAGCATCCCTAAATTTTTGACAAGGGGGGGGGATGCGGATTTGTGTAGATGAGGCTTTGAACAAGCACATGAGAGCAGCTACCTTGGGATGCCACATCTATTAAATTTCAAAATGGCATGTAAATATTAAAACAATTGACGCCACACTGATGAGAGAGAGAGAGAGGAGCACAGGGTTGTCATATCCAGAGCGTGCAAATCTCGTACGAACCCCATAAAATTTTTGTATTTTACCTACTAAATGTTCTCATACAAATTAAAAAATATTTCATTCGTAGCATATCACCACAATATAACATTTACAGTCACAACACACACAGATTTTTGTTATACACTGCGACAGTTGCATTCCAAGCAGCAAGCAAGCTACATTTCTGAATATGGTACTGGATGAGTGCAAATAGTATCATCTACTGTATATTGATTTTAACATACTTTAGGGAATGTATGTAGTGCCATAAAAATAGGTACTAACTTACAAATAGCTTCACATTAGTCTTTCTTAGGTCTCCTAAGATCCCTGACAAGCTACAAAACAGTACATAACAGGACAGTTTATTTACAACTAGCTTATATGCCCGTGCTTCGCAATGGTTGTTAAAGAGGGACCTGTGTATATCATGGGCTTTTAGGTTTCTGGACCTAGTTCAGCAAAAACAGAATCCTTGTTGGATCACTCTATCGGTAAACTCAGTTCTCCTCTAGTTCAGCAAAAACAGAATCCTTGTTGGATCACTCTATCGGTAAACTCAGTTCTCCTAGCCATGATGTCAAATTTAAGTAGAAGTCATTGTCAAAAACGATGAATGTTCATAAAGTTTTTCATACAAAAAGTGAAATTAATTGAAGTCCGTACTCTGAAACAAAGTAAATTCATTGTTGCTTATGTTAATAAAGTTAAGACTGAAGTGTGTAATTGTCTGTCTAGCAAAACTTCTGAAAACACTTCTGTCATTGAGATGAGAAATAGTAATAATAATAACAGCGCCATGTATTGGTTCTGTGGCGTAGTACTAAACTGTTTATCTCTCACAGTAAGTGTATGCTGAAGTATTAGAATGTTGCAGTGTTGCACTTGGTAGAATATAGTTATTCTGTATGCAGTGCTCCATATTATTGAAAAGTCGATGAGTACTGAAAGTCTAGTAATTCAATCAACAGAGCAGTTCATGTCTGTTCAAATAAGACTTCATGGTGGTGTCAATATGTGATAAAGTAAGTCTGGGTAATCGTTGAAGGAATGGCGTCAGCTGATCGTCTGTATAGAACTTCCCATTAAATATAGTATTTCCAGTGAATTGTCTTGACTGTGTTAGCAGAATCGGCCACTCTCTAAGCTAATATATGTCCCCATGTCCTGTAGTGATTACTTCGTAAAGCACGAAGTTGAAATCAACCTTGTGTAATAGAACTATATAGTCAGAAGTCGGATTATAGCTCTAAGTATAATTGTCTCGGCAAAAGAATACGTCTTTCTCTATCTTAATGTAGTTCACACCAAAAGCAAGTAATTACAAATTTTAATCACAATATTGTACCGAACAATTATGAAAGCAGGGAGGTTTCTGATGAGTTTGTCGCTCGTGTGTGTATATTATCTCTAGTGGCAGGCACAGAGCAGAAATATCTTGGAGTGAGCATTCAGATGCGCAGAACAGATTTTCTGTCCTCAACATTAAGGTGGAAATATTACTTGGTATCGGGAAAGATCTACTAATCGATGACTTCATCTTGGTCCTTTTGTTCAGTTAAGACAAATGACTATGTGTAAATAGCCCTTTTAGTGACACTTTCTCAACTTTCTTGTTGCTTCTATGACACATTTATTTAGATATTATTTTATGTTATGTGGTTTCTTTGCAGAAGGGAGGTGGTCTTCTTTGCAGCCAATGCAGTACAAACCAATCGTAAGAGCAAATAAATAATTAATTTACTGACCAGAACAGCATAAATTATTTATTTCATTGTGAACTTAAAGAATTATTCCCCTTATTCTATATGTCTGAATTTTGAAAAAGCATTAAACGGCCGTTGCCAACATAAATCCACAACGCCGCCGACGTAAGTAAAATTGTACACCTTCTTGTAGTGTATTACACCATAGTTATGAGAATGAAAAAATGCAGCAATGCATAAATACTTATTTGGTGTACTATGTAACTAATGTCACCTCACTTTGTCCTTTCCTGTGCTATGGCGTTTTTGAGACATTGCTTAACAGAACACACTCAAAATGTAATGAGGATGCACCAAAATCAGAAAGGGAACTACATAAATTCTTATGTAAATTAGAACATTGATAGACATGAAGGAATGTCTTATGTTTTAAATTCAAATGATACCCACAGAAAGAAGTGTGGTGTCGCACAAGTACAAAGTGCGCGCCACCTACTTTCGCCGCGCGCCGCCAGGCACGCACGGCGCGGCGTTCTCGCGACGACGGCCACGAGCGCCCTCTGCGACGACTCCGCTCGTGGCCACCACTGAAGGACATCGTTCACTTCGCACTTCGGACTGAGATAGCAACGAGTTAGGACCTTCGTAATCCGATAGGCACGAGTGAAGACTTTGCTATTGTACAGGCACTAGGCAGGCCTCTAACAACTCTGTATCAACATTCTGCAGTACTTTGTAAAAGTTAAGTATTGTTACATTCTGTGCAATATATATCTCTTTCTAATTTACTCTAGTGTTTATAGTTTCTGGCTGCTCCCCACCAGCGTGTCGGTCTCATTCCACTCGGCCACCGACACCTACGACGAGGCTGGGACACAAAAGCGGCGACGAAGTTGGGACACAAAAGTGGCGACGAGGAGTGATAGAACCTTGGACCAGCCCGCTTACAGCAGCCAGACAGCAGCAGTCGGAGCACGCAAAAATTGCTCCCGCCCACCCACCCTTATTATAACAATTTTGGGGAAAGATATTTTGTTACGTGTTTTGTGGACTTTTTTGTTGCAGAGCGTCCTCTTTCATATTGCATTTGTGTTTTGTTATAAGTTACTTGTATACGCGGCGCCTAATCGGTCAGCATGGCCACTCCCCCGAACCCAAACTTAATGGAAATTATTCAGTTACAGACGGCGCAAATAACGCAACTCATCCAGGCGGTGTCCCAGCTCACAGCGCAGGCAGCTAACCAACAACAACAACAGCCGCCGCTTCAGCAGCCCACACCTGCCGCCGCAACACTTACTACGTTTCGCCAATACAACGAACGTGAGGAAGAAGGGAGCGACTACTTCGCACAGTTTCAAGAACTCGTCGCGGCTCATCAAATTACAGGTCAGAAAATGAAGCATCTGCTATTATCTGTGGTGGGCCCCAAAACCTTCGTATTACTGCAGAA
The DNA here is from genome assembly GCA_026315105.1 of Locusta migratoria. Classification (NCBI taxonomy): domain Eukaryota; kingdom Metazoa; phylum Arthropoda; class Insecta; order Orthoptera; family Acrididae; genus Locusta; species Locusta migratoria. The sequence goes on from CM048745.1 coordinate 113,702,286, forward strand.
ACTATTCCCGCAAGCATCTCCTCGTGATGTAGACTTTGAACAAATAGTAGAGGCACTAAATGCTCATTATGAGAGAACAGTTCTTGTAGCCGCTGCACGATACCGATTTTTCAGACTTAAAAAATTACCGCAGCAGTCACACCAAGAGTGGATTACGGAATTGAAGGGCTTAACCCGCCAATGTAAATTTACTTGCTCTTGTGGACTTTCGTATAGTAACGTGATGTTGAGGGATGCGATTACGCAGAATATTCAGGACCCCAGAATTAGAGCAGCAATTCTGAAACAGTCTGACCCCTCATTAGACAGTGTACTGCAGCTTATTGAAGCGCATGATACTTTTGACTTAGCAGATGTAGAAATGCAAAGCCACAGTGTAAATTCAGTGCGCCGCAACGGACGCTTTCCTAGCCGTAGTTCTCAGTATAGCACTAGTGATTCTTATTTTTCTACCGGCCGTGCTGAACAGACAGTGAACAATAGCCAGTGTAAAAGTGCGACACAAAGGTCGCCCCGTCGTGTTAGTAACAGTAATTTGAATAACGGGCGCCAACGCCCATTTCAGAAAAATGTTCGTAAGTCATGCCCCCAGTGTGTGTCTCGCCACAAGCGTGCTCATTGCCCTAGTCGCAACGCAACCTGTTATCAATGTGGCAAATCGGGACATGTGCAGTCTGTGTGTATGCAAATTAAAAACTCAAAGAACAGTAACGTTAGTAACGGTGCTTCGCAGAGTGCGAGAACAGTTCATTCTGTAAATGTTATACGGGCTGTGGGATTGAACAGTGCTTTCCTTGGATCTCAATTGCAAGAAAGTAGTTCTGCGCCTATGGCAAAACTATATAGTGCACCACGTAGCAAGCGCCGACGAGCGCGTAAAACAGTGCAACGGAAAAGGGTTCGGGACAAGCAAAATGACTATGAACAGTGCATTCCTGTAGTGAAAATAGTGCCTTCTGCAACTGCTCCTTGTAATAGTGCCCAGTACTGTGTAGCTAGTGACAGTAGAATTGGTGTAGCTACTCAAAGTAATTTTAGTGCAGTAGCCTCGCATTGCACGGACGCCGCTCCGGCGGTAGTGTCATCTAGTGACAGTGTTGTTAATCCGCTGCGTGCCGAGTCTGCGCCGCTTCCTTCACTACGCGGCCCGCGCAAGCGCAGTAAACAAACCGTAGCAGACGTTGCCCACATTCGCGCACCTGTCGAGCGCCGCAAGCAAAAACTTTTTGTGAATCTTTCCATTGACAATAAGACTGTGCAATTTCAGCTTGATACTGGTTCCGCTGTTACCTTAATTAATAAAGATACTTATGAACTTCTGGGTTCGCCAAAATTGTCGCCGTCACAGCAAGTGTTAACAGCTTATACAGGTCAAAATATTCCCGTGCTAGGAACGTGTAGCCTGCCCGCCTCTTTTCAAGGTGTAACAAAAACAGTTGCTTTTGTAGTTCTTCAGGCCAAATCGACACAGAACATTTTTGGACTAGATGCTTTTGACTTGTTTGGTTTATCAATTCAAAGAGATGTGCTTCAAATTTCGTCAATAGTGCCTCAGGATAAAATCAATGCATTGTGTGACAAATATAGTGACTTGTTTTCGCCGGAACTAGGTTGTGCAAAAGACTTCGTGGCACATGTAACTTTAAAAGAATCAGCAGTTCCAAAATTTCGTAAAGCTAGACCAGTGCCTATCGCATTGCGTGATACAGTTGCCAAAGAACTTAAACGTTGGCAAGATAGTGGGGTGATTTCTCCTGTTTCTGCGAGTCAGTGGGCCTCGCCTATAGTAATTATACCCAAGCCGTCAGGAAAACTTCGTCTCTGTGCGGACTTCAAATCAACAGTGAACAGTCAAACAATTGTAGACACTTACCCTCTGCCCAGACCTGAGGAACTGATGGACAAATTAGGACAGTCTCGCTTCTTTTCCAAGATTGATTTAGCAGAGGCATACTTACAGATTCCACTTGATGACGAGTCAAAAAAGTTTTTCGTCATTAATACTCACATGGGCCTTTTTCAATTTCAACGCCTACCCTTTGGCAGTTCTTCCGCTCCCGCTATTTTTCAGCGCTTTTTGGAACAGCTGACAGTTTCTATACCGTGTTGCTCGAACTACTTACATGATATTGTGGTATCCGGACGTACAGTTGAAGAACATTTAGCAAACCTGGAGTGCCTTTTCAAAGTTTTGACTGCAGCAGGTCTACGTTGTAATAAAGCAAAGTGTTCGTTTTTTCAAACTGAAACTGAAACTGCATCACTTACGTAGGAAGAATGTTCCTTTTGTATGGTCTAGCATACGTTGCCCACATTCGCGCACCTGTCGAGCGCCGCAAGCAAAAACTTTTTGTGAATCTTTCCATTGACAATAAGACTGTGCAATTTCAGCTCGACACTGGTTCCGCTGTTACCTTAATTAATAAAGATACTTATGAACTTCTGGGTTCGCCAAAATTGTCGCCGTCACAGCAAGTGTTAACAGCTTATACAGGTCAAAATATTCCCGTGCTAGGAACGTGTAGCCTGCCCGCCTCTTTTCAAGGTGTAACAAAAACAGTTGCTTTTGTAGTTCTTCAGGCCAAATCGACACAGAACATTTTTGGACTAGATGCTTTTGACTTGTTTGGTTTATCAATTCAAAGAGATGTGCTTCAAATTTCGTCAATAGTGCCTCAGGATAAAATCAATGCATTGTGTGACAAATATAGTGACTTGTTTTCGCCGGAACTAGGTTGTGCAAAAGACTTCGTGGCACATGTAACTTTAAAAGAATCAGCAGTTCCAAAATTTCGTAAAGCTAGACCAGTGCCTATCGCATTGCGTGATACAGTTGCCGAAGAACTTAAACGTTGGCAAGATAGTGGGGTGATTTCTCCTGTTTCTGCGAGTCAGTGGGCCTCGCCTATAGTAATTATACCCAAGCCGTCAGGAAAACTTCGTCTCTGTGCGGACTTCAAATCAACAGTGAACAGTCAAACAATTGTAGACACTTACCCTCTGCCCAGACCTGAGGAACTGATGGACAAATTAGGACAGTCTCGCTTCTTTTCCAAGATTGATTTAGCAGAGGCATACTTACAGATTCCACTTGATGACGAGTCAAAAAAGTTTTTCGTCATTAATACTCACATGGGCCTTTTTCAATTTCAACGCCTACCCTTTGGCAGTTCTTCCGCTCCCGCTATTTTTCAGCGCTTTTTGGAACAGCTGACAGTTTCTATACCGTGTTGCTCGAACTACTTACATGATATTGTGGTATCCGGACGTACAGTTGAAGAACATTTAGCAAACCTGGAGTGCCTTTTCAAAGTTTTGACTGCAGCAGGTCTACGTTGTAATAAAGCAAAGTGTTCGTTTTTTCAAACTGAAACTGAAACTGCATCACTTACGTAGGAAGAATGTTCCTTTTGTATGGTCTAAAGATTGTCAGGTTGCCTTTGACAAATTAAAGTCTGCACTACTCAGTGATGCATGTTTGATTCCCTTTGACCCACAGACGCCTGTAGTGTTACCAGTTGATGCCTCGTCGTATGGTCTGGGCGCTGTAATCTCACATCGTATTGGATGTCACGATCGTCCTATTGCCTTTGCATCCAAGCTACTGACGCCGACGCAACAGAATTACAGTCAGATAGAAAAGGAGGCCTTAGCAATCATTTACGGCGTCACAAAGTTTCATCATTATCTCTATGGCAGAAAATTCTATTTGTTGACTGACCACAAGCCTCTCACGTCGTTGTTCTCACCCACAAAGCCGATTCCGCCACGTACGGCACAAAAGCTTCAGAGATGGTCCTTGATATTGTCTAATTATCAGTATGAGATTTTGTACCGACCTACCACTAAACATGCTAACGCGGACACACTTTCCCTGGAGGATCGCAAGGCGGATGCCGGGGCGCGGACGGCGTCTCGATCCCGGCCTCAGCTACGACGCCCGTCCCACCAGTAACGCCCCTGCCCAGGCCCTCCTCCCAGTGCCGTCGCAGTGGCCCTCAGCCCTACGCCACGACGGCGCGGCGGTTTGGGGGGGAGGGGTGTGGTGTCGCACAAGTACAAAGTGCGCGCCACCTACTTTCGCCGCGCGCCGCCAGGCACGCACGGCGCGGCGTTCTCGCGACGACGGCCACGAGCGCCCTCTGCGACGACTCCGCTCGTGGCCACCACTGAAGGACATCGTTCACTTCGCACTTCGGACTGAGATAGCAACGAGTTAGGACCTTCGTAATCCGATAGGCACGAGTGAAGACTTTGCTATTGTACAGGCACTAGGCAGGCCTCTAACAACTCTGTATCAACATTCTGCAGTACTTTGTAAAAGTTAAGTATTGTTACATTCTGTGCAATATATATCTCTTTCTAATTTACTCTAGTGTTTATAGTTTCTGGCTGCTCCCCTCCGTACCTGCACCAGCGTGTCGGTCTCATTCCACTCGGCCACCGACACCTACGACGAGGCTGGGACACAAAAGCGGCGACGAAGTCGGGACACAAAAAGAAGCACATTTTTTTCTTTCCATTGCATTGCAAGGCATGCGGGATATAGCTAGTAATAATTTTTTTTTTTTAAGTAGGTGGGGTAAATTTTACTTGCAGTGGCAGCGGTTTAGGATGTTAACAATGGCAACGAAATATTTGCTTTAGGTGATCATTAATTTACTGATCCGAACAACATTAATTATTTATATCATTATCAACACTAAGAATTATTCCCCTCTTTGTACGTGACTGATTTTTCAAACAGGATTCAACGGCCGTTACCAACATCAATACACTACACTGCTGCCATAAGGAAAATCATAGCCCTAGTTTCAGTGTATTACACTTTAGTTATGAGAATAAATAATGCAGCATCGCCATCTATTAGTTATTCGGTATACTACGTCAGTAACAGTGCCTCTATCAGATCTTTGCTATACTACACTACAATTCAAGCATCACATACACCATAAACTACAAATTACAATATCTTTTCTTCGCCTGATACGATTTTGATGAAATGAAGCTTATATGTTGCGCCAAGGTACTGTCAGTTGACCTATGAAACCCCATGAAAGTTCGTGCAGTACTCTTGGAGATTTGCTGTGCTATGCCATACTTATAAGCATAGTATACACAAAAACTTCAAATTACCATATCTTGCTTTCCTCTGATCCAATTTTGATGAAACTAAGCCTATGTTACTCTCCAAACTATTATCAATTTACCTGTGGAAACCCATGAAAGTTCGCGTAGTACTTTTGGAGATTACCCTCAACAAATAGACATTCACGATGGCTTTTAAGCAAATGATTAAATTATTATATCTTTTTCTTCTGTGAACCAAATTTAATAAAATTGTGCCTACATGTTGACCCAATTGTTTCTCATATTTTCTGTAAAAACCGCATGAAGATTTGTCCACCAGTTTTGAAGATTGAAGGTAACAGCGACAGGCCTACATATATATATATATAAATGAATTGCTGTTCGTTAGTGTCGCTAAAGCTCGAGAACGGCTGAACTGATTTGGCTAATTTTAGTCTTGAAATATTCTTATAAATCCAGGGAAGGTTTAAACAGTGATATAATATGGAAAAGTTGTCCAGAAAAGAGGAAAATAGGAAAAAACTGGACAGCTTTTTCCAGTGAGCTATCAATACCGTTTGTCCAAAAGAGATAAAATTTTGTACATTTCATGTTGAAAGCAAGAAGGAGGACCGCATCAAATAAAAAATTGGAAAAGTCGCCTGGAAAGTAGGATAATTTAGGAAAAGCGTAAAGCGATTTTTTTCTATGAATAAAATTCAATTGCCATAGGGTTGTAAGAGCATCAATTGAGTACGGCTTGACAGGAAAAGGTTTGTAGGAAATAAAATTTTTGGAAAATGTACCGGAAAATTAGAAAATTTGAGAAAAACCGAAAGTGCATTTTTCAATGTGTTTTAGATTAAATTCAGCACTGTAACTGACTATTCGCACGACAGAGAGGGGTAATTGGTTTTTTGTTTTATTCATTATGGTCTTGGAAAAGTTTTCCGTAAAAAAAAAAAAAAAAAAAGAAATAGGGACAGTTAAAAAGTCGCAAAATTCGAACAAAGTTCGTTTTTCAATGTGTTTCTAAATGTACTCAACACTATAAGTTGAGAACCATTCATCCGATTGCAATAAAATTTGGATCATTGGACGTTCAATGAAAGATGAACGTTCTTGTGAACTAAAAATTTGGGAAAGTTAACTGGGAAATTTGAAAATTCAGAAGATAGGGTTTTTTTTTTTTTCAATGGGATATCAATATTATTCATCTGATTGCGATAAAATTTTGCATATTTGACGTTCAAAGCTAGAGTAACGTTCTTATGAAATAAAAATATGGAAATGTTTCCCCGAAAATTGGAAAATTCAGAAAAAATAGGAAGATTTTTCTGTGAAATATCAATACCATTCATCTGATTGCGATGAAATTTTGCAAATTCGATGTTCAAAGTGAGAGGAAGGTTTGTGTGAAGTAAAAGTTTGGAATAGTTGGCCAGAAAATATGAAATTTTGTGAAAAACTGAAATAGCTCTTTTCTTTGGGATATCAATATCATTCGTAAAATTGCGGTAAAAAATTATACATTTGACCTTCAAAGCAAGAGTAGCTACATATTAGCATTTGCAAAGCTTTGCCGGGTCGACTAGATGACCTGGTGAACTTTGTATCACTTACCTCTTAATATAAACCCTATTAATTTAAATCATATGTATTTCAGACCCAGTAGCCTTATAAAGACATCATCAGATAGACTAAGTATCGGCTCAATAGTGGGCAGAAAGAGTGGGCAAATGACACACACATGTCCAGGATAATGTACATGTCATATTCGTGGAAGTTCAGGGAAGGTTTATACGGTGATAAAATATGGAAAAATTGCAAGGAAAATTTAGATTTAAAACATGTAAAATAATGACTTGGTTGCTGGTTGCGTTCAAAAATATACTTTGAAAGAGTGAAGTTTGCTTTACATGATAGGAACCCGTATATGAACTGTGAAAGGTAAAATTTAATTGCTGTTCGTTAGTCTCGCTAAAACGCGAGAACGGCAGGATCGATTTATTTATATATCTCTATACTTATAAGACACATTTGTTGTCTGTCTGTCTGTTCTCTTATTACTCAATATCCGCACAACCAAATAACATGAAATTTGGTACACATACACAAAATTGCACGGGGAAGGTTCTTAAACAGTTTTTTTTTTTTTTTTTTTTTTTTTTTTTTTTGGAAAACCAACTGGAACATTTGAGTAAAAGTGAAAGGGTGTTTTCAATGTGGCCATGTAAATCTAAATCTTTGCACTGATCTTGATGAAATTTTGTACACTTGACCTTGAAAACAAGATGAAGGTTACTGCCTATATAAAATTTCGTTCGGTGCATGGGGAAGAGTACTTTACTTACAGACTTCGATTGCAATCTCTATACATATAAGAAGCATTTGTTGTCTGTTCCCTTATAACTCAAGATCGAGACAACCAAACAACGGAAAATTTGGTACACATACACAAAATTACATAGGGAAGGTTCTTAAATAGGTTTTATTCCACCCCAATCTCAATCTGGCCATGTGCCTGTTCTAAGCCATGTGATAATGAACCACCCAAAAAAAAAGGAAATCATGCAAGTTGGTTTTTGAGAGTGATTTTGAATGTTTTTGTGGTGATGATGAGATGATGAGGATATAAGTGATGGTCATACATTCCTCAGAAAACACCATACAATTCAACAGAATGCAGTCCCCTTTGAAACTGTGCTTTGCCATGACAATCAACAAGTCACAGGCCAGGCTCTTGGAATTGCTGGTATAGACTGGCAGACACTATGCTTCTCTCATGGACAGTTGTATGTGGCCTACTCCAGAGTGGGCAAAGACGAAGATCATTTTGTACATACTCCAAATGGAACTGCCAAAAATCTTGTTTATCACATTGCTTTAACATAAATGTCCCCTTTTATTACATGCAAACAAATAGTTCTGTACGCTTCTACAGAAAACCTTATTTTAAATCCGGGCAAACCGGGTACTTGCAGCTAGTTTAAAAAGAGGTGAAAAAATGGCTAGGAAACTCCAGAAGACTTTTCCTTTGGCAGAAAGACATCATTTTTCTACTCAGGAACGTTAACGTTTCCTCATTACAATTCTAGTAAAATCAATGAGAGTGGACTTAGGAGACATACATAGAAGGCAGTATGTACATTAACAGTATTTTATATACCATAGCAGCGGTATAGTAGCCAAGCGGTCTAAAGCACCTCGCTGCGGAGCGCGCGGTTGCTCACCGTGGAGGTTCGAGTCCTCCCTGGGGCATGGGTGTGTCTGTTTGTCCGTAGGTTAGTTTACCTAGGTTTAAGTAGTTTGTAAGCTACGGACTGATGACTATGCAGTTTGGTCCGATAGATTTACAGACATTTGTACATTTCAATGTACCATATCAGTGACCATAGGCAATAAAATGTCAAAAGCAATGAAACTGTTTTCCAACAAAGAAGAACCCAATTTTATAATTGTTACTACAGCTGAACCTCAAATGGCAAGAATCTTCAAAACATTGGGTTTTTAAGCTAAAGTAACTACACTTAAAAGAATACACTCATATAAGTTTGGAGTCCACACTGCATTGATTCACCTGTCATGGTAAGAACATATCAAAATATAAATTTATCTTTATATTATACTTACTTTCAGCAGAATAAGCTGCAAATTTACACATATTCATAAGTATTTCTTCATGACAAAGTTGTTCTTTATTCCACTGAAGCAGTTAAATTTGGCTGTTTTTACATTAATTTTTGTCTTGTGTGTGTTTCTTGATATTTTACTAATGCATATAATGCAAAAATTATATTAACAATTTCGTTAATTATGTACAAAAATAAATATAAACAAACATCAGTCCTTTAGCAGCTTTGCCCACCACCTGGAGCGCTAGTGTCATCGCAACTGTCAGTTGGTAAGAACTTTCACAGCAGTGAGTGTCATGACTGTATATGTTAGACTGTGTTATTACTGTGAGTACGTACTCACAGTAACACACACTGAAATGAATGATTATAGACTCTGAACAGTTAATAAATAAATGGATCTGAGACTGGTATTACGCGGTCATATATCTTTGTCAAAGTCAATGTGTCAGGTATTTACATCAAAGATATTTGATAGTGTAATAGGGAACTTTGACATACAGGTATCTTTCACAAAAAAATATCATTAAATGTAGCACCTCACCGGATATTTGATTATAAAAGTTGCTTGTCTTCTGTTCGCTGCAATGTAAAATGGAACCGCTACGGGCACTAGCATCACTGTTGATAATCGACGTGTGCGTGTGTTTGAACATAGCTGCAACACTGCACATTAAGTAATGTTTAACCCCAGTAGCAAGATATCGTTGTAACCCTGTCTTCTCTAGATATAGTATGTCACATGCCGATACTGGTGTGGGTAATATGGTGGTACTGAACCAAATAATACCCAACTTAAGTAGATAATGTACTATATTACTAAGAAAGATGGTATCACAAGCAAATGCAACTAGTCATTCTTACATCAACAATGCAACTGTTCATACGCGCCAGCCGTGCTGCCAAAGAAACTGGCAGAAAGAGACGCTACCCCAGCACACCGGTTTGTGACAAGAGGACCCTTTACAATGAAATTACTGATACATTGCGTCACTGTCACTGTCAAGTAAATTATATGCAGTTTTCACAGTGGCTAAGGCAGTGCAGAATAAAAAGTTGTTATTATCCGTTATCTTGAAATATGAGGACCATAATTTCCCTTTTTAATACCACAATGAAGATATATGTCTAAGAAATATTAACAAATATTTGATCATATTTCTTTGCCAAAGATTTGATCGCAAAATATTATCGTGTAATACCCGCGTAAGGGGATCTATCTTTTTAAAGCGGATAATACCCGCCTAGTGTGTTTTCTTGTTCCAGATGGATTAATACCAATAAAAATTCAAGTAATCCACACACCCCAGTTTTTAACTCATAAGTTCGGGAAAAAAAAAATTGTGCAGATTACTCGAGTATATATGGTACACTGCGAATGGAAAAATTTGTCTCTGGTACAAAAAGGGGTAAAATACACTAGTACAAAATTTTTTAATGCTTTCCCGAGTAATATAAATTGTCTAAAAGTGAAGAAAACTTTTTAAGGCTGAAGGAGCAACTCTTACTGGAAAAATGTTTCTACTCTCTAGATGAATTCTTCAGCAGAGATAAATAATGTGAATAGTAATTCACGCTTATGGGTTTGATTTGTGACCACAACATATCAGTACTTTTTAAAACTTGTTTTGTAGCTCCTTATGTATTTGTATAAAATAATTGCATCTTCTTTCTACTGTATCTGTATTTTATTATATCTCTATTGTAACTTTGTATTGTATGTGCTTTAACTCATTCCACATCTATGTGTAGCATGGCATAATGGATCTATGGGATATGAATCTCAAATAAAATAAAATAAATAAAAACGTTTCTTTTTTTTTTTTTCTATTTTTATGACTACTGCTCAGCGACTGTCTTCATGGCAAGTTGCAGTATATCTTTATAATATAGTTGATATTCAACCTGGACTTTCCACAGTTAAAAATTTACATGATATGTTTCCATTACTCAGCATATCATGATCCAAATTGTAATGTGGAACAGATCAACAAATAATTATGTCTAGTATTCCTGTCAAACATCTTTAACGATACATTTTGTTCCTAAGCTCATAGACTTGCAGGTTGTTCAATTTCAAGCTGTTGACTAAGCCACGTGATTTTATTTCAAGATGTATGCTAACCTATTTTAATGTACCCTGTGTGTTGTTGCAGTGACTGAGCTCATATGTGAGTTTTACTTTTTCTTTCTAAAAGCAGAACATTGAATTAATAAATGTTCAAAATTTCTAATCATAATATGGAATGCCTAACTTAAAGAGTGATGATGGTTTTTAACAATAGATTAAATATACAAAATGTGCTTAAAATTAAGAACAAAATATAACACATTTCATTATATAAAAGCAGTTATATGATTTGAGCAATAAAGTGGTAACACTATTTAATGTTAAAGATACATGTCAATTATTGCATCTATTCTAATTGTAATCATGTGTACTTTCAGCTATTATTTATTGACAATGAAGTAAAATACTGTGAAATTTCAATTGGCAATTTTCTGCCAGTAAAAGACAGCTATATTGTCACATTGAAATGGAAGCAGGGTTGTCGACTGAACACAGCACTTATACTGCTCTGCTACTTATACACAGACAGAATGTACCAGAAATAAGGATAGTTAACATAAGAAACACGTAGAAATTACAAGTGAACATAAGAAACATGTAGAATATTCTGGAAATGATAATTACAAAGAAATAAATTTTTGCCGGTGGACGGGATTGAACCGACGACATTCAGCACTGCAAGCGGTGATTCTATCCATTGTGCCAAGACGGCAGTTACTTAACTTTGAGTCTCGCGGCAATAACAAGTACTTTTCATACATATAACAATATTATTTGCAAAGAAAGGTCACAGTTCTCAACTGTAAAGACAAACATATCTAACATTACTGTAGACAGTATCTGTGTATCCATAAAAACATCAGGTTTATCTACTGCTGTATATTGCAGCAAAGTTCACCAAAGATAATAATTTCCAAATTCTAGTGAGGTTGAGTGGATGTACAGAAATATTAAATTGCATACCTCATTAGGTCTCATTACCCTCTGCTCATCAGTATACCCTCCCCATGGCCCCAGAAATCCTTCAACGTCAGAAGGATTGTCATTCTTGTTTCTTTTCCTTTTGTCAAGTGGACGTTCCTTGGTTGTTTCAAACACTGTCTTACCATCAGATTCTTTGGCTGCTTCAGTTGCTCCAACTATCTGATTTCCATTTCCGGTAACTCCATCAACAGTAGGATCCAGTGCATAGCCTATACAAAAATAAGTAAATAAGTAATTGTCAACACAATTCCAGAAACCATACAGAAAACTAATAACTTGGAAATTCCCCAACAATGCTCTAGGAGAATTTCAGATAGACCACGTATCAATATCCATGGAAAATGCCAGAGACAGAATGAACACAAGAACTAAGAAAGGAGTTTTTGAGTCTGATCATCACCTTCTCAAAATCAAAGCAAAATTTATACCCAACAGATGAATAGAGAGAACCAACAGACCTTTCCGAACAGATCCAGAGTACCTACAACTAAACAAGAAAGAAATAATAGAAGAAATTGCTAAAATCAACACCAACAACTGGGCAGAACTGTCTGAAAAAAAATGAGAGAACTGATAAAATTGGGGCAGCCACCAAGGAAAAGGAAACACCGATGGTGGAACATGACATGTGACAGAGCCATAGAAGACAGAATACAAGCCTGGAAAAAATTTAACAGCCACAGAACAAAGGAAAAATGGGAAGAATTCAACAGGGCACAGAAAAATATTTCAAAAATAATTCACAGAGAAAAAAGAGGTTACAAAAACAGCAGGTTGAAGGAGATAGGACTTCACCAGAAACAACACATGAAATGTTTACAGAATATTCTGAGAAAATATGACAGGATATCAGCCGCCATGTTTATGCTTCAAAAGACAAGATGGAACACTGGAGACAAATCCGGAAAAAAAAACACTGTGAAATATTAGCTGGATACTTTGACACATTACTCAACTGCGATACACAAAACAGAGATTACAGTTTACAAAAGCAGAACCCAACCAAGACTCTTAACCCCCAACACATGAAGAAATAGTAAAAATAATTAAAAAATAACAGAGCACCAGGAGAAGATGGACTGATTGCAGAAATCTGGAAATTAGACCATGAAAATATTACACCCAAAATACACAGAATAATCAAAAACATCTGGGAAACACAAAAGGTTCCAGAAGAATGGAAGTCAGCCCTATTACATCCCCACCACAAGAAAGGAGACGAAACAGACCCTAATAACTATAGAGTAATTTCGTTACTACCTGTGACATACAAAATTCTATTCAAGGCTCTGTTAAATCGCCTGGAACCTCAGGTAGACCCACATATCGGAGAGTACCAAGCCGGTTTCAGGAAAGGAAGATCGTGCAGTGAGCAGATCTAGTGTCTGAGAACAATATTAACAATGAGAAAGTCCAGAAACACCACAATAACATTTGTTGATTTCAAGAAGCCCTATGATTCCATAGACAGAGAAACACTTTTCAGTACACTGGAAGAAATGAAGATAGACAACAAGACCAGAAAACTAATCCAGGAAACATTAACAAATACAAAATCAAAAGTGAAGTTCATGGGGAAGATCTCAGAACCATTAAACATCAAGACATGATTGAGACAGGGAGATGGCCTGTCACCCATTTTATTTAACGCAGTTTTAGAGAAAACAATCAGAACATGGGACAACGGAGTCAATGGGGTAAAGATGGGAAGACACAAAAATAGAACCATCAGCATAAAATGTCTGGCTTTTGCCGATGATATAGCCACCATAACGAATAACAGAAAAGAAGCCAAGGAAGCCCTAGAGACACTACATGAAATCACAGCCAGAACAGGACTACAAATTTCATATGGAAAAAAAAAAAAAAAAAAAAAAAAAAAAACAACAACAGTACATGGACATGAAATCCACAGACAGAAACCCATTGGTCACAAAGTATGGAGATATAGATAACACAAGTAGAGTGTTTCAAATACCTGGGGGAATTATACAGAAAACAGGACTAAATTCGACAGCCAATGAAGAAAGAGTTGAAAACCTATGAAAAGCTTACAGACTTACATGGAACCATTACAATAAACGAAGTATCTCTGTTAATGCCAAATTAAAACATTGCAAAACAGTAGTCTTACCAGAAGTCTTGTATGCTACAGAAACAACAGTAATCAGGGGAAGAAAGAAAATCAAGGAAATGGAAAAGAAAGAGAGGAAAATTGTAAGGAAGATCTATGGGACAGTTCAGAGGCAAGGGATCTGGACAAAAAGATCAACAAAAGAAATATACAAACAGACAGAGACAATTACAGATGGTTTCAGTTGATGCTGGGTGTCACATGAAAGATGTGATGGGCAATAGTTCCTTGCGCTGACTCCAGCTACACACTTCTAAAACTAAACTGCTAATATCTGCTGAAACACCAGAGACAACTCTTAACAGAAACACCCTGTATACAGACATTTTAGACAGGTGTAGTAATTTTATTATCATTTTTTCTAATGATTCGTACATTCTTTTGTTATGTTTACATTTTTGTTGGATATGATTTTGAAGTGTGGCTCAGTAGCCCAGTGGTAGCGTGCGAGACTATGAATCAAAGATCACAGGTTTGATCCCCACTCAGTCCTAGGATTTTTATCTGTCACTTTTCATAACTTTCACCTCTGGCAATGTTGTTGATGTGAAAAATGCAGTATGGTTCAGAATCCAGGTTAAACTGTAGGTTCTGCAACTGTCTGGGTAAGTCAGTTCGAAGATCAGAGATAGGAATGGGCATACCACTTGCAAACAGAACCAAGCCTAATAAAGCACTGAGGTGTTCAAATCAATCTTCTGATTGTTGACTGCTTTACCTTTGTCTATGATTTTGAAAATAAAGTAAAGGCGGTGAATTCAATTCCTTTGGATACCTTACTACATAGTACTAAATTGACCATTGAGAGTAAATTTCCCATTCAGTTTATGGGACATCAATGTCTAAACAGTGAATAGCCTAATGAACAAGAAACAAATGAGATAAATTTCTATTTCCTTGAAGCCACACTCTGGTAAGTGATAATGAGATTTTCTTTTAACATTGCACCATTTTGCTCAGTCAATAAGGAATGTAATGTCTGTGAAACAAGACTGGGCACCACAAGAAAAACTTACTATCAACAGGAAAATTGTGGAGAATGTGTAGGGAAGAATGAAGCAAGTAAGAAATTATTGGGGGAACAGACAAATGCAACTCAAAAGCAAGAAACATATATTTAAGAACCTTGAAAATGTCCACTGAAGAAAACATATATGACAAAGAAAAATGTTCAGATGTTCGTAAATCTATGGAACTTAACTGCTGTGGTTATCAGTTATCAGTCCTTAGGCTTACAAACTACTTAAACTAACCTAAGAACAACACACACACACACACACACACACACACACACACACACACACACATGCGCGCGCGCGCCATCCAGAGGGAGGACTTGAATCTCCAATGGGGAGCAACAGCGTGTTCCGCAGCAAGGTGCCTTAGAGAGCTCGGCCATCACACCTGCAGCTACAACATAGAGGAAGGCTCATATGAAATCAGATTGTAACAGAAGCAGAATTTCAAAATATCCATGTTGGATGCAAACTGCAGCTGTAGCGACTATTGGCAGTTTATTTTGGTTAAAAAATTTATGTTTTTATTCTGAGTTTTCAAGCCACTGCAGGCTCATCATCAGTGGATACGTTACAGGTATATGTATTATCTTCCACCAAGTGTAGGCTTACGCTGTCATGGTGGTATTATTATTATTATTATTATTATTATTATCAAAGATAAAGCGTAGCCATGTTGTGCAGAGAGTACTGACATTTTTCACACGTTACAGCATTTTTGCTACACTTGGCACCACAAATTCACAAAATATATTTTGTGAATTTGTGCAAGTGTAGTAAAAGTACTGTCATTTCACGAGACTAAAATATATTTATGTTAAGTTACCATAAAATGCCACAGGAAAGAAGACTTGACGACTATCAAATAAAATGGACATTAAATTATAAGTGACAAATAAATATTTAACAATATAATGAAGGTAGTTTGCAACTCTTCACAAAGATGTTCATCGAGCTGCAACAGGTATGGAAACAAGACACTCATAATTTATTTTATTTTATTTATTTAGTGTCAGTATTTCTCATATGGCTGTTGCATCTTGGTGAACATCTTTGCAGTGGGCTGCAAACTATCCTCTGAATTCCAGCCTGGATTACCCACTGTAAAATAAAAATTTACAATATTTAAAGTATTTATAATCTAAGCTCTTTCTGCAATGAAGGAAAAATAAAACACAGACATGTATAAGATACAGAAATTTATAATTAAAGCTTAATCCAGGGCTGAGTATTGTACATAAGCAGCAGGAAGAATTGAGAAGCAAACGATAAAGAGCAATGAATGTCAACTCCTAAGTCACAGAGTTCAATATGATATGTATTTACCATAGCTGTTGAAGGTTCGGCGTTGATTTTCAAACTGGAAATCACTTATGTATGCTTGTTCAACAAATCCAGAGAGCATGTTTTTGTGAGCTTTCTGTTGCCTTGTTTGGAATGGATTCTCTGGCCCAACTTCTGGAGCAAACAGTTCTTCAAATTTTGGGTTATGTAACACTTCTTTTGTTGTAGAGTCAATGTGTCTTAAGGTATCAAAAGTGCCCTGGGGAAAAAAATGTAAAACAGATAAGTGGTGTTGTAAAACTATATTTTAAAAACTTGGCAAAATATACTGTAGAGCAGCAGTTAGTATATCCAGTTATTTGAATAGGTTTTGGCATATTGTCCTTGAATTTACTACACAAATGAGTCTTATTAATGCCATTGCACTACAAACTTTCTCTCAACTTATAGAGCTAAACCGAAATATATTCTCACTTTGCTATTGAAGCAGTCTTGACTTCGAAGGCAACAGAACACATCACTTAAACTGAAAGCACATTTATTACGAACTTAACATCCACGCAGCACTAACTGCCTCTCGGGCAGTGTGCTCTGCTATTTATACACAGACAGAATGTACCAGAAATTAGAAGCATAGATAACATAAGAAACAAGAAGAATTTACAAGCGAACATAAGAAAGATGTAGAACATTCTGGAATTGTCAATTACAAAGAAATAAATTTTTGCGATGGTCGGGACTGAACCGGCGACCTTCAGCACCGCAGTCTGTGATGCTATCCCCTGCGCCACGCTGGCAGTCGGTTTACATGGTGTCTCGTGGCATTGCTCCCTCTCCTGGAAAAACAGTGACCCGCTGTTATGTTCCCTGTGGAGCTAGCTGCAATGTCCTGGATCTTAACCTTGTCATGGGTCCTCTGTATGGCAGTTCCAGAGAATCCTTCCCTTCTCCACCATTATCGATGACAGACGTTCCTGTCGTGGCTTCATCAGTAACGTTACTGTCCTTGAACAAGAAGCCATTGTCGCCTACCTGCTCTTCAGGATCGTAGTAGGGCTTCATGCGCAGGATGTGAGGCTCATAATCCTCGACTTCGTATGTGACGTTTGACATGCAGCGCATGACACAATACGGACCAAAGTATCGCTTCAATTCTTTTTCTGACAGTCGAACCTTCCGTACAGGGTAAAAATCCATACTAGATCTCCTGAGCTGTACACAACAGGTTGGTGCTTGTCATTATACCGCTGACGGTCCTTCTCCTGGGCATCCAGTGTCCATATTCGAGAAAGCTATCTTGCTTCTTCGACCCTGATGATTAGCAGTTTAACATAATCATCCTGAGTGTCGTCCGGTTGGAACGGGAACAGCGTATCCATTGTTGTCTCAGCTTCACGGCCATGAAGCAGGAAAAACAGCAAGAAGCCTGTGGTGTCTTGTCTTGCGGTATTGTGAGCAAAAGTCACAACTGGCAGAATTGTATCCCAATCCTTTTGCTCAACACAGACTTACATCGATAGCATATCGGCTAATGTCTTGTTAAAACATTCCGTAAGACCATTTGTCTGAGGATGGTATGCAGTTGTCATTCTGTGGACAATGTTGCCCCATGACATTACCTCTGATACTAGTTTTGACTCGAGTACTTTTCCACGATCAGATATCATGACATGTGGTGCTCCATGCTTCAAAATAATTTTGCGGTCTCTGGAGCTTCTGCAGTCGGCACAGGTTTGCTGACAGTGTATCATGTGAGGTAGTCAGTGCAGACTATTATCCATCGGTTACTGGTTGTCGACTTCGGCAACCTCCCTAAAAGATCGATCCCAACTCGGTGGAATGGAGCTGCTGCCAGCGGAATCGGTACGAGATGCCCTGGAGGTAATTGCGGTACATGCTTCCGTCACTGGCACTCTTTACAGTGACTCACATAGTGCCTGACAGATCAGTAGAGACCTTTCCAGTAATACCTGTGTCTGATTCTGTCTAGGGTCTTCACGAATCCCAGATGACCAAATATCAGAGAATCGTGGAAATATTTGAGAATAGCTGGCTGCAGATAAGCTGGAACGACCAGTAGGCATTTGGGGCCCAGTGGATCGTAGTTGCTCTTATACAGTATTCCGTTTATAAGTTGGAACTCTCCATTGGTCGGTTCTCCTTTCTCCAAGGCCTCTATCATTTTTAATAGTGCTGGATCTCCCCTCTGTTCAGCTGTAACTTCATCTAATTCAGTGAGGGCTGAAATTTCACTCATGCTGTGGTGTTCCACTAATGGATTCCTCAAAAGGCAGTCGGCATCCTTATGTTTGCGCCCGTTCTTGAATACCGCTGTGACATCGTACTCTTGGACTCTTAGTGCCCATCTTGCTAGTCGACCTGAAGTTCTTGTAATGAACATGCCTTGTTACAAAATCCTTTTATGAAGCGTCGGTAGAATGAGCACAGCCCGAGAAAACTTCTCACATCACAAATGTGCTGAGGAGTTGGAAATTCTGTGACTGCCCTTACTTTATCTGGATCAAGACGGACACCATCTCCATTGACTAGGTGCCCCAGATCTTTCTCTCTTTGGCAACGAAGAGGCACTTCTTTGGGTTGAGGCGGAGTCCTGCAGTCTGAACACACTTCAACACAGTTGACAGGTACTCAGATGTTCTTCAAATGTTTTTGAGAAAACGACAATGTCATCTAAATAGCAAAGACACGTCATCCACTTAAGGTGTTGAAGCAAGTTGTCCATCATGTGTTTGAATGTGGCTGGAGCATTACATAATCCAAATGGCATTACTTTGAATTCATAGAGGCCGTCAGATGTAATACAAGCCGTCTTCTCCCTGTCAGCTTCGTCAACCTCGATTTGCCAGTAACCGGTCTGCAGGTCCATAGTTGAGAAGTATGTAGCTCCTTTCAAGCAGTCTAAGGTGTCATCAATGCACGGCAGTGGGTAGACATCTTTCTTTGTGATTTTGTTCAGCCGTTGATAATCAACACAGAATCACTATGTGTCATCCTTCTTCTTTACAAGGACCACCGGAGATGACCAAGGACCATCCGAAGGTTGAATAATGTCATCTTGCAACATCTTCTCCACTTCCTCCCGAATTATCTGTCTTTCAGCTGGCGACACTCTATACGAACACTGGCTAATTAGTGGATGATCCCCAGTATTTATACAGTGCCTTATCATGGGCCGTTTCGTCTGACTTTTCCCCTGCTGAAGTGTGAATGCATCCGAAAACTGATGTAGTATAACTAACACCCGTTGGCGTTGTTCCTTGGTCTGTACGGACCCTACTGGCAGTTCCACATTTGTTTCCTCCAGCGTGTTGTCTGTACTAACAGCAGAGCATGGGTTTTCGTTGATGACGTTGGGCTCACCGTCCTGGATTGGTTCAGCTGTCCTGATACATATTCCCTTGGGGATAAGTTGCGAATGCTCGTAACAATTAGTGATCCAAATCTCTCCTCAACCTCAGGTAATGCTTATGATAGCCACTGGTACGTAAATTTCTTTGGTGAGCCTGATAAACTTTTTACTATCAACAAGCACTTCACAGTTTAATCGCTCATCTGTATTTGTGACTGCAACTCTTCTCATCGTCAACGGCAGGATCGTCACATTGTCAACGGCAAATAACTTCCCAGAAAATTCTGTATTACGTGTATCTGTCGGAACAACTTCTTCAATTTGCAGCTCAGGTCTTCCACAGTCAATGATGGCTTGGGATGCCTGAAGGAAGTCCCATCCGAGGATGACATTGTGAATACATTCTGTTAACATGACAAATTCAAACGGCTGTGTCCTGTTGTTGATGGTTATTCTTGCGACACAAGTTCCTGCTGGATGGACGTACTTTCCATTCGCGACCTTCAGCACAGTTGCCCCAGTATCACAGAACATTGTCTTCTTTAGAGTGCAGCGGTAATTATCTGACAATACAGAGAAAGACGCTTCTGAATCAACAAGAGCCCGGACAGGTTGGCCATTGATTATGACGTCGATGAGATTTCCCGACATCTTAGCGACTGTCGTCCATGGAGGATTTTCATCTGCAGCGGCCTCACCTCTGTAGATGATCACCTCGCTTAGTTTTCCTGGGCGCGACGGCTAGGGGAGCGGCTGGTACCTCTGTACGGCGCCGGTGAACGGCTGCGGCGCATCGGGGAGTGGCCTCATCTAGGGTATAGCGATGAGCTTCTTCCCATAGGTCGACTGAACTCATCAGCAGGTGATTGCCTGGGATAGAACTGCTCTGATGTCTGACGTCTTGCAGCAAAATAATTGTCGAATACTCGCCTTCTTTCTCTGCAGTAGTGTACGACATGTCCAGGGTGCCCACAGTGGAAACAAAGTGGTGTGTTGTCTTCTGTCCTCCAGACATCTGTTCTTCTGCGTGGCATCATAGTTGCTGGGGGAATTGATTATGGCCGCGTCGGTCAGTTCATGGGTTGCCGTTTGGCGGCTGCAGCATAAGTCATAGTAGGCCGACACATTTCTTCACATCAGGTGCGTCTGGCGGGGCAAACAGGAGCTAATGTCTGAATTACATCTTCCTCAGTGGCAGCGGATCCCTCGTTACTTATAGGGCTTACATCCATGGCCAAAATCTGATGCTCGCTTGGTCTAATAGTGCCGGCTGCCGTAAATTGTTGTAATTCTTCTCTCACAATTTGTCGTATGAGAGAAGCAAAGTCATGCTGGTCTTCCACAATGGCCACAGGGACTACATTCGGGAGTCTGTCATACTTCTTTCATCCAACCCTCCTTTGTTGCATCTCTTCAATATGCTGGCACCACTTAATGAACTCTTCCGTCATAGAGACGTCTTTTATCAGAAGAGCTTGGTACATGTCTTCTGCAATACCTTTCATCAGGTGCGTGATTTTGTCGGCCTCAGTCATATTCGGATTCACTATGTTACACAGGGTCAAACCATTCTGTATGTACAACTGTGTCGGCTCACCATGTCATTGGGCCCGGTTCTTCAGTTGTTCTTCTGCCGAGCGGATATGCTGCTGGCGGTCTCGAAATGTCTTCTTAAATTCCTCCTGGAATGTCTCCCAGTCATTCAACTTGTCTTCATTGTTTTCAAACCATTGCTGGGCTGTTCCGTCCAGGTAAAAATAAACGTTGGCCAAGCACATCGTATGATCCCACCTGTTGTATTTGGCGACTCGGCCGAAACCTTTTAGCCATTTGTTGGGGTCCTGTCCAGCGTCTACAGAGAACACCGACGGGTGTCTGATGTGCAGCTGGCTTACCGCTGGTTTCATGTCCATGGTTCTTCTTATGATATGGACTTTTGGAAGGATGTACTCAGTGTATCCCTTGTATTCCGGTTCCAGTCCATGTAAACAACGGCTTTTACGTTGCCTAATTGGAGCCACGGTGATGCAGCTGTTGCCTCCACCAAACAATGTCGCGTTGCAATGGAAGCAGGCTTGACTTCGAAGGCAACTGAACACAGCACTTAAAATGAAAGCACGTTTATTACGAACTTAACATCCATGCAGCACTGACTGCCTCTCGGGCAGTGTGCTCTGCTATTTATACACAGACAGAATGAACCAGAAATTAGAAGAATAGATAACATAAGAAGCAAGTAGAATTTACAAGTGAACATAAGAAAGATACAGAACATTCTGGAATTGTTAATTACAAAGAAATAAATTTTTGCCGGTGGTCGGGATTGAACCGGCGACTTTCAGCACCGCAGTCTGTGACGCTATCCCCTGCGCCACGACGGCAGTCGGTTTACATGGTGTCTCGCGGCAATATTACATGACTAAAAGTAAGCAAAGTGTGTCTGTTTTTTTATGTTTACATTCCCATCGTCATCCCTTCCAAGAAAATATACATAGTGGTGCTGTTGAAATTTGGCTGAATCTCCCTTATAATGATGGTAAGATTTTGGTCATATTCGTTAAAGCTGTGATCAAAAGTTGGTCAGCCTACTAGTGATATCACCATTTGGCTAATTAAGCCACCATGATTTTGAAATGATGACTGTGGTGATACAGTGATATTTAGCATATAGATAAATGTCTAGATTTTGTTGGAAGATGAAAATTTAGTTGAGACTTCAACAACCGACAAATATATCATGAAGACAAGTTATTTCCTAAATGAATAGTGTGCTCACAGACTGATCTGTAGCATGCGCTATGGCATGGCCTAGGCCACAACAACTTCTTTCTTCATCCATTGTGTTTTGTAATTACAGTCTATTTTGCAACTGATGAATGTACCTATTTTCCCACTGTAATATATTTTCAAGTTTGACGGCATCAGCATCAAAATTATCCCCGCCCAATACTCCAATATTCTTGTAGAGATACAAATTCTTTGATAGTTGGAACATGTGCGAGTTAATGATGATATCATAGTGACGACAATGGTTAGGTAGTTCTGACAAGTAGTGTCTTCAATGATTAGCCATAAAGGTCCCCCCCTCCCCCCACTATGTGACAAACAAATCTGTGGATATAAGGCAATAATGTTTTCCTCTTCTTGTATCACTTATTGTGGCAACTTGTATTGTTTCCCATGTCTCCATGTGAATGTAGCACTTGGCTTTCTCAAACAAGTATGCAATTATGTCCCATAGATATTTCCAAAGCTGTTACTTTGGTGACTCTGAATTATGTTTGAGAAGTGTTGAGAAACACCCCATCGACAATTTCTGGAATATAAGAAGGTACAGAGGATCAAGTCCTAGAAGAGCAGCATTGTAAAGATACAATAACTTCTTACAACTTACAATTCTTAGTAACCATCATGGGTAAGCAAGAAATATACTCCACGAAGTTCAAGGGTTCAGGGTAAATGAGACAACCATTCAAGGAAAACTGGAATTAGCCAGTTTTCAATGCAGAAGGCCTGCTATAGCCCTAGAGAGCACGGACCAGCTCAAATCTGTTTCATGGGGAAATACTGTGGCTATAGAGTTTAAGTATGTAAATCAAACATATTACTTCCAGATCTCTGGAAGAAGAGGAAAAATTCCTAACAGGAAAGATATACATAAAAAATAGATGAAGTCCACTTACAAGGCAAAGGAGCACAGGCAGTGATAGCAACAAATAAACACACAGACACATGCACACAAACGCTAGCTTTCACAGCGTAGCTGCTTCGTCAGGCAGAAGGGAAGGAGAGGGAAAAGGAAATGATAAGGGTTTTAAGGGAGTGTGTATGTGTCATTCAGGGAGGAGTCATTCCAATCCCGGGACAGGAAAGACTTACCTTGGGGGGAAAAAAGGAGGGTAAACAAATACACACACACCCACACATTTACACAGACGCAAGTACACTTAGGCAGACATACTGTAGAAAGCAAAGAAGTTAGACAGAGATGCCACTTGAGGCAGAGGCTCTGTCCAGAGAACCGAGGCAAAGATGTTAAGATGGTGGGTGGGAATTCGAATTTAGCAGAGGTTGGCAATGGGAAGAGAGAATATGCTGAAGGGCTTTGTTGTGTTTTTCTGCAAAGTGTATTTCTCAATTTCAGGTAAAATGATTGTTGGCTGAAGCACAAACAAGTCACATGTCTGTGGAATTCAGGGGTTCTGTAAATGCTTCTTCTTCTCCCCCTCCCTACTACCAGGAAAAGTTACATTGTGATGATACAAGTACTGTGGGAGGAGTGACTTGAAATCGCAGACCAGTGTCAAAATCTGGGTGTTTCATATCATGGTTAGACATTACATAGTTGAGGTTGAACCTTGCAATGGGTGGTATACTACATCAACATATCTGACACCAAGCAATCCTAGCCATAAGTTCTTTCTTGTGGACCCTCAAAGATATGCTAAAGAGATAGTCGAAATATTGGACATCTTTCATTACACTATGCAACAAATTGCAAAGTCACTATAACTTTTTTTTGTAAAAGTAGGCATTTTTTATGTATTTCGAATATGAGATTCAGGACATCCCACGTTCCACAGTTTTTGCACAAAAAGCATTTCAGTTAATGATAATGCAATATAATGATATTATAACATTCATGAAAACACAACAAGAAACACAGAATTCCCCGAAGTTCTGAACTGGTACCAGAGGACAAAACTATCAAGTGTAACCCTTGTCACCTCTGGACCTCAAACTAGGCACAATGAAACAGTTTTGTCTGACATTATTAAAGTGTAGGAACTGCTTTGAATATTTACGTAATAATTTCCCCAACTACAGCATCACTGGATCACGTTTCGCATGTGCCCTAGGCAAGAATACAATACTACACCAGATGTGTCAATGGCCAGACCAGATACCTGCGCAAAACTCTTTATGTCCTCACAGGACAACTTTCAACTCCAACACAAGTTCATGCTTGTGGACAGCTCATTTTGTTAACAGCAGGCCACAACTCTACATCAGTGGTCCTTATAGAATCCTTTCAGCCAAATATCTGGCATCCCCTGCACCAGGGTCGTTGGGGGTATACTGTGTACAAAGATGAAATGAAAGGACTGTACGATATCTAAAGACCGGAATAGCGCCAATGGGATTTGGCTACCTGCTACAAGACATTTTAACTGATACCACTTCAGCAACTTGTGTGTCCATGATCATGAGAACACACACACACACACAGACACACACACACAGCACCAGTCCTCCTCTGTTGTAAATCGAACACAGGCCCTAGGCCCCTTGCATGGCAGTCAGCGGCATTGCCAATGAGCTGTGGAGGCAATGCTAGCCAGGTAATGACAGGCAGATGAAGCACCTCACCCAGAACTACCATAAATGTCAGGCACAGCAAGCAGAGCCATGCCAGCCTGAGAGCCTAGAGAGAGACTTCATACTAGGTTCACTAACCACTTGCTAGACGCCACCTGACTGTCAGTCAGCAATGTTTATTCTAATTTCCCTACATTTTAATCTGTAATTCCTTGTGCATGGAGGTTACTATTAAGAAGCTCACCAGACCTGTCCCACTTGATTTTGACAGACAATTTTGTGAACAGAATTTTAAGTTTTCTGGCTGCAGAATGGAATTCAACACATCACATCACCTCTTTTCCATACCGTTCAATGAGGAAGGTGATAGACTTGTCGGAACAACAGGAGAATATATACAACTCAGTATATTTGACCAATGGTGTAACATGTCAGTCATATATTATAAACTGTTTATATATAAATCATAATGAAAATGTTACCTTAAGAAACTATGCATCAAATCATAAATAGAAATAGGCTAAAGGAAGAAATTCCATAAATTTCTGTTGATTTTGAATGAAATTTCAATAGATCTATTAATAATAATTAGTTTGTCATCCCTTCATCTAAGAGTAAGAGTTTGTGGAATATCAGTAAGTCATCTCTGAATTTATTTAGCCTAAAGAAAAAGGTGAGCAAATGTGATTTATTAAAATGAATAAAGTAAATGACATGGAAGTAGGAGGTTTCAGGTGGGAAAGAACAAAATACAAACAACCACAAACTAGAAAGCAAAAGTAAAAATATTAATGAAATTGATACACATTTCGGGAAAAAGAAAAAAATAAATAATTAATTAATTAAAAACAAAACATAAATAAATTTGGTGTTGGTGTGTTGTTCTTTTTTCCATTGATAATGTTAATACATCATTCTCCAGTTAACCTATACGGCACAGACAGTTAAAAGATACAAATTCCATGTAGCCCTAAAAGAATCTCTCACCATTATCAAAATGAGAAAAAAATTCCTGCCATTTTACTAACATCAAATTTCATATTGCTGTCCGGCAGTTTTCTTTCACAGAATGTACTTCCGAAACAGTACTCATCAAATACTTCTCTCTTATCCACAGTGAAGTTCATAACACAAGATTTTACAAAACTGTGCAATTGCTGAACATTAATCCAGTTGATAGTTTTATTCAGGACAATTCACTCCATTGGCCGAAGAGGTTCCAGAAATAGCTCACCATTCACGAATACATTCTAAGCATGTATCATAGGAGGCTGTAATGATATTTTTGAACTGATCAATGGTCACTAGTCCCTCACTTTCCAACTCATGTAACAGCTCTTTTTTATTGCAGAACTCAAAAATCTTTTTGATTTTCTAGCTTCTGACTTGTTAGGCCTAAGAAAAATATTTATATTGTCAGCAACTTCAGTTGTAGTTACACTTTCTTTTTCAATGTAGAGAATACAATTAGAGCATATACTTCACTGGCCTGAAATGAACTGAAGGGTGGTGAAAGTCAGCAGATTTTCAAAAAAAATCCTTCAGAGTTATAGGAAATTTGTCAAAGGACAGGAAGTTTGTTTTTCAATGCTGGAAAATCAATAACTACTCTTTCAACAGCTGGGAGAAATGATGATCATCTTTTTTTTTTACTATGACCTAAAAAATTCAGCCACTCTACTTCAACAAACTCATAGAATGATTTTAATTTCAAAGCACATGCAGCATAAATGTGGAATAGCTAATACATTTTTACCAATTACAATTTGAACAAATCATTAGGCCTATATGTATTGACCACCTCGTACAAAATTAGAATTAGTTAGGAGAGCTGAGAAAAAAAAAAAGGATCAGAAAAAAGCCAATGAGATACGAAAATCCGAGACATTTCACTGTCCCCAAGGCGGCTTTGGTCCCACCGGGACATTTTGTTAAAAGTTCGGACTGTCCTGGAAAAATTGGGATGCATGGGAACCCTAATAGTGTGTCACCTGATGATTAGAGATGAGCAGGAGCCCCATTATGCTGGAAGCATAAGCTAGATAGCTACATATTCTTTTAGCCAAAGAAATCTCTTCAAATAACTCTGGAAGCTCAGACAACGGATCTCCATAATGGCATGTGGGTTTATTAATGCCATCATGAGCAACAGATGTCTCATCAGTGGAGAGTAAAAATGGGATTAGTTGGTGAATTTTCAAGTAGGCCTATCCAATGACAAAACTGCAATTGTCTTTCATCTCCTGCTCAAAGGTGTTGAATGAGCTGTAAATGATATGGATGTATACATAATGTCCGCCATACTCTTGTATGTAAACACTGATATGTGCACAAATTATATGTGTGCTTGTTGAAAAACTAAGTTCTACCAACTAAATGTCTCTTCTACTTCATCCACAGTGTGTTTATTTGCATATTCAGATGAAATATGACTGGACAGTGTCACACAGTGTATTTAACGCACAAGTAAACAATTAAAGTGCAGTTTATGATTCTGCGACTAGTACTTGACGCGTTGAGTTGGCAATGACGTGATGGATGACGGGAGGTGAAGGTGGCCAATGAGGAGTCACATTCAGGCAGCCAATAAGATTGCGTGTTTGATGTACAGTAAATTTGGCATCAGTTTTAAATTTTATTCTGGCATTTGTGTGCAGCATTTTGACAACATAATTGATATTTCATTTATAATGCAAAGTAATTGTGCTTCTTTACCAGTTTCTACAGTGTATACAGAAGGTGTTATTGTGCAGGAGTGATATACCAAACAACTGGCCATTTACATGTAGAATTTATATGGTAATTAATTTACTCACCAGACAAGGTTACACAACAAACTGTCAGTATTAATTATGTATTTCATGGTGAACAGAAAAGGTGCATGCTCTTTCAAAACCCATTGACAGTGAATGAGGGGAATAATATTTTGTGTCCACCATGAAATAAATAAATAATGATGTTCCTGCTTTATTGTTTCCAGGTTCTTGACATACCCTTGTCTAGTGAATATATTAATTATCCTCGTAAGTACTAAGCTACATGTTCACAAACCATAAAGACTAGAGCTCTTTCTTATTAGCCACCCAAACACAATTCCTCATTGTTTGCCTTCACCTACCGTCATCCACTGCACCGTTGCCAACATCTATACGTAAAGCGTCTGTTGCAGACTTGTAAACTGCACTTTAGCCCAAGTAACACTCTTGAATCTGATAGTCTGCAGTTAAGAAATTTTATTCTGTATTCTCTGCAAGCAGCAGTAGCGTTTCCATTACAAAACACAATTACCATATCATGGCATACTCACCATGTGTAAAAAAGTGTGGCATGTTTACACACAACAGTATTTTGACTTGGCCAAAAAATCATTGTAAAGTTGTTTATTAATTGGTGACCAGTTTTGATCTTTTTACAGAATCATTCTCAGACCAACGGCTGAACAGGCACAGCTGATAAACAATTAATAAACATCTCTTTGGTCTACACTTTCAATGGAAGCAAGTGAAAATTTTTGCCAGGCTGGGATTTGAGCCCAAGATTACCATCTTAACTAAATGGCTATCTGAGCAAACCTCCTGCCCACCTCAAATTCCCACAACTTGCAAGCTACAAAAGTAGATCCCCTATCATATATAGCCCTCTTTGATAACTCTGTACTGACCTGACCAACAATCATGTTCTTCCCACTGACATACTTTACTAATTTCCATCATGACTAACTTTAACCTATCTACTTCCCTTTTTAAATTCTCTAAGCTACCTACACATTTAAGGGATGTAATATTTTATGCTATACCTGTCACAGAAGGCTTAGTTTACTCTTGCTTTCAGCTACCTGCAGGGTAAAAATGCAGTTTATGCGGCAGCGGCTAGCTGTTGCGCTCACTAGGTTGGGAACGGCAGAGCAGCAAATCAGGAGTCGCGATGCCGCGGCCAATAAGAAACAGCGTTACAATTGTACTATGTAAACAAATCGAAGCGATGTATGCAAAAGTTTTTGATGATCTACAAGTTACAGTTGCTATCAGTATGGATGAGCTTGATCACTGTTTCGAATATATCATAAAATAAATAAAACATGCTATACCTGCTCTATGGTTGACAGGTTTTTGTATGTACCCTTGTCTGGTCAGTAAAAGTAATATATATATATACTCTTGCTTTCAGCTACCTGCAGGGTAAAAATGCAGTTTATGCGGCAGCGGCTAGCTGTTGCGCTCACTAGGTTGGGAACGGCAGAGCAGCAAATCAGCTACAGTGTGTCTGCCTAAGTGTACTTGCGTCTGTGTAAATGTGTGGGTGTGTGTGTTTTTGTTTACCCTCTTTTTTTCCCCCCAAGGTACGTCTTTCCTGTCCCGGGATTGGAATGACTCCTTATCCACTCCCTTGAAACCCTCATCATTTCCTTTTCCCTCTCCTTCCCTTCTGCCTGACGAAGCAGCTAGGCTGCGAAAGCTTGTATGTGTGTTTGTGTGTGATTTTATTTTTTTCTATCGACGAGCCGGTCCTTTTGGTAAGTCATCTGAGTCATTGGTAAGTCATTTGGTATGACATGCGTTGTCTCACATGTGGCCCTGCCTTGAATTGGGTAGGTTTTTCCTGTGGTGGGGCTGGAGTATGTGGTAGTGGGAGGATGCATTGGACTAGGTCCCTGGAGTTATGCTGGAGGGCATGTTCTGCCACAGGATATTGGGTGTCCCCCAGGCGAACAGTTCGTCTATGCCCATTCATCCGCTCAGCCAATTTGTTGGTAGTCATACCAACATAAAAGGCTGAACAGTGGACACATGTCAGCTGGTATATGACATGCGTTGTCTCACATGTGGCCCTGCCTTGAATTGGGTAGGTTTTTCCTGTGGTGGGGCTGGAGTATGTGGTAGTGGGAGGATGCATTGGACTAGCCCCACCACAGGAAAAACCTACCCAATTCAAGGCAGGGCCACATGTGAGACAACGCATGTCATATACCAGCTGACATGTGTCCACTGTTCAGCCTTTTATGTTGGTATGACTACCAACAAATTGGCTGAGCGGATGAATGGGCATAGACGAACTGTTCGCCTGGGGGACACCCAATATCCTGTGGCAGAACATGCCCTCCAGCATAACTCCAGGGACCTGGGCACGTGTTACACCACACGTGCCATTTGGATAGTACCAACCAACACCAGTCCCTCAGAGCTACGGAGGTGGGAACTTGCCCTCCAACATATCCTCTCCTCCCGCCACCCCCCCTGGCCTAAATCTACGCTAACCCCTCCCCTTCCTCCATCCTCAGCTCACCTATTCATTA
This sequence comes from Locusta migratoria, assembly GCA_026315105.1. NCBI lineage: Eukaryota > Metazoa > Arthropoda > Insecta > Orthoptera > Acrididae > Locusta > Locusta migratoria. The sequence continues at coordinate 113,732,462 of CM048745.1, forward strand.
TCCGTTCCTTACCCCCCCCCCCCTCTCTCTCTCTACCGCCCTCTCGCTCTCTCTGTCATTCTCTCTATCTCTCTCCGTGTTTGTGTGTGTGTGTGTGTGTGTGTGTGTGTGTGTCCATCCATATTTCCCTGTTTATGAAAAACGTTTTAGACACCCCCCCCCCCCCCGCCCTCCTACACCCCTCAGCATCATTAATTTCACTCTCTTCTCTTCTCTTTACTACTTGATCTTTCCTTTTTAGTTATATTTATCCTCTCTGGCTTGGCTCAGTACATGCATGCAGTATCTCTGACGCCCACACTTCCGAAACACCACCTTCATGACCTAGGTCGTGAACCACCTTTCCCTTCTATTCCCATCCTTTATTCTTCCCTTCTCTCCCACCTGACGAAGGAACTCTGTTCCGAAAGCTTGTCCCTTTGTCCCTTTTTTTCTGTTTTTTCATTTTGTGTTACTATCGGCGGTACAGCACAATGGTAAGTACTGGCCAGCCATTCTATCTCATTTCAACAATATATATATATATATATATATATATATATATATATATATATATATATATGAAAAATTCCTAGCAGGAAAAATAAAATATAAAAAATAGACGAAGATTACTCACCAGGCGAAGGAGCACAGGTGTGACAGCATCACAAATAAATAAATGAATACACACACACACACACACACAATCGCAAGCTTTCGCAACCCAGTTGCGTCTTCAGGCAGTAGGGAAGGAGAGGGAAAAGGAAAGAAAACCCTCATCATTTCCTTTTCCCTCTCCTTCCCTACTGCCTGAAGACGCAACTGGGTTGCGAAAGCTTGCGATTGTGTGTGTGTGTGTGTGTGTGTGTGTGTGTGTGTGTGTGTATTCATTTATTTATTTGTGATGCATATATATATATATATATATATATATATAAACTTCTCGTTTAACCTATACCTAACATAACTTTCACTTAAAATGATCAATGCTTCGTACTGGTCATAAAACAAATAAAACATGTTTGACTGCTGTGGTGTATTAATAATTGGTCACTTATGCCTGTAATATGACAATTATCTAAAAATCTCTTATACATGGAAAATAAATTACAATCACACAAACGCTGCACGGACATCCTCGAATAAACTTCGAAATTGACGCCAAATTTACTCGTCATGAAACATGCAATCTCATTGGCCGCAGCATCGCAACTTCTGATTGGCTGCTCTGCCGTTCCCAACATAGCAAGCATGAAGGCTAGCCACTGCCGCATAAACTGCACTTTAACCATCTGCAGAATTGGGACATCAAAAGACATGTTGGCTATTGTTACAAGGCCATACACCCAATACCTAATTCAATCATCCACGCAACTACTGAAAGGGCTGCTGCTCCTCCTTAGAAACTATAGGTTAACCTCATCTCTCCCCCTGTGGTATGGCCAACTGTCTCACTGACACATACAAACTACCCATCTTTGCAAGTTCCTTGGTAAGTTATTAACATTCAAGTAGCTGGAAATGTGACCAACCTTCACCAGCTCCTGGAATTCATTTAAATTCATTGTCTGACTTTCCTATTATTTGACCACGATAATTTGACAGTATCACTAGTGATACTGGAAGTGGAGAAAAACAACACAAGTTGAAAGGAATTCATTTATCTCCAAGTTCCGTCAACATTACACTGTCCGTACTTAAGTATTACTGTACACATTATTACAGACATCAGTTCCAGCACTAAGAGAAGCACCCGATGCTGCTCCTCACTGCTCCACTCCCCTCTGTGGGATCAAAGTGTGCCTCCTATCACTCTCAACAGCCACAATTGTCAATTTATCAAAGGTAAATCAGACTGGGTAAAAAATTTGTGCTGCAAATGTCACACTTCCTATAACCTAACTGGCAGGCTTATTGCAGAAGCACTGCCAAATCTCCAAGCAACATTAGAACAAAAAGAGGAGTGCCAACAGTATGAAACTTCACTGAAAAGCAGGAGAAATGATGGAATTCAAGTCTATTATTGCTAGTTTTGAATCACATTTGTCATGTTTCTGGAGCTTCATGAAAACACACACACACACACACACACAAATGGAGTCTCAGCATTAAGGCCGCACAGGAGTAGCTGAGCGGTCTGGAGTGCCACGTTGTGGGTCGTGTGGCCTCCCGCATTGGAGGTTCAAATGCACCGTCGGGCATGGATGTGAGTGTTGTCCTTAGGTTAGTTTAAGTAGTTTGTAAGTCTAGGGACTGATGATCAATGTAGTTTGGTCCCAAGGAATTACAAACGTTTGAACATTTTGAATCAAAATTAGGTCTAAGAGTTCATGTACCTCTGGATTTACAGAAGAATGTAAGGATGGCCTTGGTCTTAGCTTTTAATCACATCTAGTGCTCCTCTGGCATTTTTGAAGGAATTAGGAAAGACTGTCTCACATCACTCAACCATAATCATTGTTATCATTCTGTCATCCCAAGGGACCATCACTCTTGTTATTCTGCCGTTGTTTGTGAATATCAGTTGCTTGCTAAAAATATCAAGAACAATCTAAGCTAAATTTATGAAATTTTAGTGTGTAAATGATTTAAAAATGAAACGATCACAGAGAGAGAACCTATGGCCAATTCAGCTGCAGAGTGAATGGGCCTGTATTGTTAACGATCATCCGTAAGTGTTGGCAATTAAATGTCGAGCCCTTAATGACAGAACTGCTGTTTCATATACGACCAAACTTCATTGTTGACACCCCCCCCCCCCCAGGTAGATCACGGTGAGTATGTGCGTGGCAAAAATGGGCCCCCAAGCTAATGCAGTCTTTCTTCCTCCCATGATTGCATTTCCTTTCCGTTTCCCTCCTTTCCTATTCTCATTTCTTTCCCTCTGCACCAGGGGAGTTATAACCTTAGCAGTTTTGTCCCCCTGTGCCAAACAAACAAGCAGAGCAATCCAAAACTTATACAGACCCAAAGCAAGACATACTAAAATCAAGAAATGTATTACTTCATCACATATCACAATCATGAGCAACAATAAAATTATTTTACAAGCTAAGAAATGCTATGTCTTTATGGGGGCCAATCGATAAATCTTTTTCCAAACAATAAAGAAATGACTCGGGATATAATACAAGCTGTTATATGGGAACGATGTAGGAAACTAGTATTCTTTGTGAAGGGACCAAGCCAGTATTTACATGATTTGGTAAGGGACATTGGAAAACCCAAATTAGTAAAGTTGTGCATGAATTTGAAGTAGGCCTACATTCTTTCCAAAAGAGAATATTTTTCTGAAGAGCTACTTGGATCTGGTTACACTTGCATTTTAATTATATACACACCATTGGAACAACATCCGGCGCAGCGCAAATTTGCATTTTGTTCTGTAAACTCATAATTGATGTTCCTGGAGCAAGAGGTTTGAGGTGACTGTTTGTGTCATCATTCGTCGTCTTCGTTTCCGTATCGTCGTCATCGCTGCTTCCATATTGCTGCAATTCTAGCATTTCTACTTCTGTCTTTGTATACTTTCCCTTAGATTTACAATACACAAAACATTTAAGGTTTGTAAACACAAGCACGCACAGTTCATCACTCAACAGTCAACAACAACATAAGTCATAACATTTGCATCTTTGTTTGTACAGTATAGTTGCTCGTTGCTCTATGGCTGCATCCAAATATTATATATTCCAAACGTTGAATCTAATTTTACAATAGCAACTGAAGCTTATAAATATATGGTACATAAAAACCGTTGTTACCTTTGCAGATTAACTTATTATTGCTGCTTGGATTAATATTTAATGTTAGATATTACTGTCTCAAAATTAGTTATCATTGCAGTTTGATGATAATCTTTGGATGAAAATGAGTTGGTTGCATGATTTTGAGTGCCGTGTGGTAGTGACATAGGAAAACGCGGGGAATAAATATAATAATAAATTCGTGACAATGGATGGAGATCATGCATGTGCAAGTGAGAATTCTAGTGTCTCCTTAGTTAATAATACATCGACTTCTCGTGGTTCCTCAAGTGACGATTCTTCCCCCGGTCCTCCGTCCAACGAAACAAACCAGCTCGGACGCAATGTTGATGAAGTAAATAACGGTGTAACAGTTGGTGACTGCGATGTATTAAAATTCCCAGCCGTGAGTTGCCCAGAGAAAATAGTGTTGTGTGTTGATTTAGCGGAAGATCCTGATTATACACCGTTTAAACTAGGACAAGGGTCGAAGTTTTCCCCCTTGTACATGGTTAAGAGAGTTACAGAAATATTTTTGTATAGCAAAAACATCATAAGCCTTGAGCACGAGTTTGCATTAGTGGTGTTAAAGACAGACGAAGCGGTGTGGCTCAGTGATTTTAGCAGTAATCCAAAGGAAATCATATCCATTCTGGAAGGCTTGAGTGAAACAACCCAAAAAGAAACTTTCAATCTTACGTCATTGTTTGACGTTATAAAACGAAATGTGAAGCTTCCTGCACCTCATGCTAGTAATCCAGAACTTTGTCCACAGTACTCGGTGAGAGTAATTTTGTTATATAGTCGATCATTTTGTGTACCAGAATTTAGACAAGGACGCGAATCTTTTAACGCCCTTACATCATCGCCTTATTTTACATTGGACATTCTGTATATACATGAACAACCATCAGAAGACAATAAGTGTGAAGAGGCATTTAGTGTTTTAGATGGATTAGATGAGCAGGAACTCTCCTATGTCTACGATGTCCTCAGAAATGCAACGAAATTGCACGACCATATGGCAAAACTGCTTGCACATCCACTTCAACGACCAGCACAGAAAAGAACACATTATAAACTGAAGGAGCCACAAGACATTCAAAAATGATCTTGTGTACCTAATGTATATATATACACACACGTGTTAAAAGCTTTAAGGAATATTAAAGCAGCTTAGTACTGAATTGCCAAGTTGCTACAGTTATCAAGTGTAATGAAGTATTAAATTTTAGTATTGCGAGACATTACATATTGGAGCTGCAGAATATCTGCAAGTAATGTTCCTATATTTTGTTACAACTACACAATTTTAATGCAGATATTCTACTTAAGTGCCACATTGCAGGGGTAAACATTGCTAATGTGTTTTGGAAACAATAAATTGAAGTGACAGATTCATTTTATACCAAAAATTTTGCATAAAATGTTAGTTTACGACATACATTTCATAAAAATAAAGAAATGTTAATATAATGCTGTATTTGCAGTGTTTATTGAAATGTGTTGTCAGTGTCTCCTTTGTGTTTGTGCAAACTATTTTCTTTTAACCTTTTTTTCGCTGTGTATGAATTTCTCTAAATGTTATTACTTGTGTTTGTTCAATGCTAAAGGTAAAAAATTGTGCATGTTACAAAGGCTGTGATATTTTAACCTACTAAAATTATGTTGCTTTGTCCAAATATCAGACATTATAAAATTATGTAAATGCTCTAAAATATTCATATTAATGTTACTGCACAAATTTGTGCTGTTTTTATTGGTATAACGTATTAATGCAGAATGTTAACAAGGACTAAGAAAACCCATTTTATCCCATTTCTTCTCATAACAATTTTTGGGTACTGGTACCGTAATTTATAGGATGCGATTCCACTCATCAGCTTTGACCCGTGACGACATTGTAGCGCGATAGTTTTGAGGTGGGTGCATGTTTGTAGGAGGTGTACGTTGTTATGTGGTGCCTGAGTTAAAGTCGACAGTTTATTTACAAAAGAGATTATAGATTAATATTTTTTGTTTAAAAAGTGATCTGTAGCTTCCCTCTCTTACCTGTAATTTATGAAGATAACTACAGATTATTTATTATCTAGGTAAAATGCAGAAGTATATGGATTTTCTAATGACCCATGTCATGGGTCAAAGACGGATGGATTCGCGTCGTAAAATATTGCGACAATTTTTTTGTGGGAGATGCAGTACTCCCAGTATTTAAGCGAGTTTCCCCTTTCATTATTAAAATTTCAAGATTATCAATATTTTAATTTGAATTTTTTGGGTGTTTTGTGGGGCATGTACTACATTCACAAAAATAAGCCACAGTAAAACAAAGTTCTGGAAATTGATTTCATTGTTTGCATATTTTTATTCTTGGTAAAATCTTAAAAGTATAAACAACACAGAGGAATGTTACTATATTTTTCTTTGATTAAATTGCAGTTCATATATACACGACTGGCACTTGGCATGTACATGTTAGCAACAGCGTGATAGAATGGTGAGAGGTAAATGGCTACCAGATTGTGTGTCAGGAAAAGTACATTAAGTGCCAGTTGCTTCATGCTGTGACAGTTTATTTTACATTTGTAATCTGACTGTGCATTTATTGATTAGTAGTTTTTACTTCGGGTCATTTATAGGGCACGATTCCACCCATTGGCTTTGACCTGTGGCATTGGGGTGTTGTGTAATAAGCAACATAGTATTGACAAATTCTAGACTACATTTCTATTCTGATTGACAAAAGTACTTTAATATTTTTATGGATGTGTCATTATTTTAATGAACGACAATGTAAGGTCCAGTAAGGAATCTTAATAATAATATGTAGATAGGGAACAACTCACCACAAAGACAAATGTTGAGTCTCCGACAGACGCAAATAACAGAGACAATTCTAAATTTTCGGCCCCGGCCTTCCTCAGAAATAGAACACTCATCCACACACATCAGCCATCTCTGGTCGCCCAACACAGCAGCCAGAAATGGTTGACGTGTGTGAATGAGAGTGCCTGAGTGATTGTGTGGGTGAGTGTTCTGTTTCTGAGGAAGGCCGTGGCAGAAAATTTAGAATTGTTTGTGTGTCTTTTATTTGTGTCTGTCAGCGGCTCAGCGTTCATCTTTACGGTGAGTTACTCATAATTTTAACCCTGTCACACCTGGTGTCCAATATATTGGACACAGAATTTTTATTAATTTTAGAACTCTATACGATTTCACTTTACATTGAGACCCAATGACCTGTTTACTGGACATGTCACTTTTAATTTCATGCTTCTTACTGCTCTCTGCCACCAGAACGGCGTGCCACAATGAAAAACAGTGAACATGTCGAACCCCTTGTGGAGTGTGTTGGACTTCATACCAGTAGCTGAAATTATTTTGGTAATCTGCTAGAATCCGTGTACATCGAAAGAAACTGCATTGCCATCGATATACACCGAATGTTCGATTTAGTGTTTCTGAACCAGAAATTACTTTATATATTAATTTATGAATTTTGCCCAAATTCCACTTTGCGACAAAGTTCTACAATCAATCCAGTGTTACATGTTCCACGTGATCAGAAAGTCGGTATAAATTTGAAAAGTTAATAAATCACAGAATAATGTAGATAGAGAGGAAAAAGTTTATGCACATGCTTGGTATGACATGGGGTTTTATTAGAACCAAAAAAAATAAACAAAGTTCAAAAAACTATCTCTTGCACGCATAGTTTGGTGGTGATTTTATGTTCAGCCGCCACTTTCCTCATGCTTAGCCTCCCAGGTCCCCAGTCCTCAGTCCGTGCGATTATTGGCTTTGGGGTTACCTGCAGTCACAAGCGTATTGTGATTGACCGACATCTCTAGGGATGCTGAAAGACAACATCCGATTCCAATGCCTCACCGTAACTCCGGACATGCTTTACAGTGCTGTTCATATTATTCCTCTACTACAGCTATTGTTAAGGAATCATGGTGAAGATATTGAGCATTTCTTGTAAAGAACATCATCTTTGCTTTGTCTTAATTTGTTACGCTAATTATTGCTTTTCTGATCAGGTGAAGCGCCATCTGTCAGACTTTTTTGAACTTTTGTTTTTTGGTTCTAATAAAGCCCCATGTCATTACAAGGATGTGTGTCAATTTTTTACCTCTCTATCTACATTATTCCATGATTTATTAACTTTTCAAATTTATACTGACTTTTTGGTAACCCAGTATAACTGTTGAATGCTTATTTCATGTTCTTAACTACCCCCCGCCGGGTCCTAGGATTTTTATCTGCCACTTTCCACTTCTTTCACCTCTGACAGTATTGCTCATGTGAAAAATTCCGAGTAGCACCGTGGTTCGGAACCCACGTTAAACTGTAGGTCCCCCTATAACTGGCTGGGTAAGTCAGTTCAAAGGTCGGAGGAAGGCAACGGCATACCACCTCCAAACAGGACCATGCCTAGTAAAGCACTGTGGTGTTCCAACCAATCTTCTGATTGTTGACTGCTTTACCTTTTTTTAACTACCATCTAGGCTTGCTGTTTAATTTATTTGACAGTTTTTATTTTGGAAAGCAAGTATGAAAAATTTTAATTTCACTCAAATATACCATAGATAGGGTCTTATAGATATGAAAAACTGCAAGAATATGTTTTATTCCACTTTTAAAATAATTCAGGACTGAAGGGGTTAAAGGATGGGGCTAGGCAGGAACCTAAGATTACAGCTTACATTGTTGTGAGTGAACAAGCAACAATGGCACTACATTGCTCGGGTGTTCAAAATCTACCGATCTTAGGCCACAACTGCAATATGCAACACTTCTTCCAAATTACCAGTAAATTTTAATAAGCCCCGTGATTTAATTAAATAACACTAGTCAAACGAAACATTGATTATTTGCAGTTGGCTGTGATTGGAGTACAGTTTTTCAGACATGTTGATGGTGTCTTGGGTCAAAGCAAAGGGGTGGAATTGCATCCAAAATTACATAATTAATATTCTTTAATTTCTTCAGTGATTTCTTCTCCAATGCAGCTGAAATCTGTAGTATGTCTACAAATGTGTCATGATACTGCGGTATGTTGATTGTAAAAACATTTACGTCCACCACGCTGTTTTGTTTACAATGCATGAATATATCTCTTATTGTCCGCCATTGACAATGTGTTCATGTCAAGTATCAGTTGCCTACATAGGCATCAACTGCAATTTAACCTTTTCTTTCTTTCTTTCTCTCTCTTTTTAGCTGTTTGAAATTTGGGTCAGTTGAAGACTGAGAATCCACCCGTCATATTTGACGTATAACATCATGTCTTGGTCACAGTCAAGTTTATAGAATTTATTTGGGAATACAAATTGCTACCAGATTATGATTCGGAGAAGTACTACAACCAGTCATTATATGGATGTAAAAGTTTGCTTTAGATAAATTGAGCGCTCTTATTCAGTAATATCTTCCATAACAACTTAATTTAAATTTCATTCCCACAGTGTCAGAAGATGTTTTGGGTTGAAATTTTAATTTTTCTATAAAAAGAACAGTAATGTAGATTGTGTCGTAATACTTGTTGGCTGGTCTCACAGTATTGAAATGTGTTTATTTGTGTAGTTCTTCTCTTCAGTGTGTAATATTTTATTTTTTCTAGGCTCATAATGTGTGAAGAATATTTGATGAATCTGTCCAAAGTTTAATTGAATCTTGACTATTTAGGTTGAAATGCAGTTTATGCATACGGGACTGGCACTTGACGTGTAGCTGTTTGCTACAGCAAGATGAAGACAGTGAATGAGAAGTTGCATTCTGACAGCCAATAAGATTGTGTGTTTGATGTCTAATAAATGTGGCATCAGTTTTAAAATTCATTTGGACATTTTTTGTACTGTTTTTGACAATGTAATTGATATTTCATTTCTAATCCGAAAAAATTTATACGTGTGTGCGCGCTTCGTGTGAGATTTATATGGAAAGTCTGATTTTGACATGTAGTTTACTCACCAGACAAGAGCACATCAACAAGCCACAGAGCAGGTACAGCATTAATTAATTATTTCATGGTGCACAGGAAAGGTGCATGTTCTTTCAAAATTCATTTACATGAAATAAATAAATAAAGCTCTTCCTGCTCCATGGTTGACAGATTCTTGATTTACCCTTGTATGGTCAGCATATTAATTATCCTCTACAAACTGTAAAGACTAAAGCTATTTCTTGCTGGCTGCCCGAAAACAACTCCTCTCATCATTTATCGTGCCATTGAGTATGTATAAATTGCACTTAACCCCATTTTAATAGTAATTAATGAAACTTTACATGTAAAATGGACTTTCCATTATTGTATTTTACATGTAAAAGAATAGTTAAAAAGGATGTTAATGTGACTGTGGTGTGGGACTGTCTTGTAACATGCAAAATTATTTTCAAGAATATGTGAGGATACCTATCGGAAAAGTACGCGAAATAATATGTAGTTTTCTACAATCCTCAGATATGGAAACTAGGGAAGGCTTTACTTGATATCTGGGCCATGAAATTTTTTGCATCACCTACTTATATATTACTTGCCATGATCACTTGTAATAATTTTACTTTTTCCTTCAGTGTGTGATACACTTTTACAGATCTTTGCTGGCAAATATTTAAGTCAACGCTCTGTGCAATGAATGAATAGTGAGAATTTTTATCCTGTGGTTTCCCCCTCCCCAAGAAACATAACCCGAAATATTATAAATAGGTCCCAAGTTGTGACTTTTTAGCATTAAATGCACCATTATGTTTGACTGATTAAATTTCAAAATGGTGGTCATCATCTTTATTACACATATTGCTCATGCTCAATGAAATTTTCTCTGCAAAGAAAGTAGTTCCTATTATTTTCTACCTAGAAGCCTGATGTATTTTTGAGTGTGGGTGATGTTAGACTACTTTGTTTGGTTCCCTAAGTGTTAATGAAGTGTACCGTATGTGGTCAGTAAGGTTATATACACTGAGGTGCAAAGTGATGGAATACATCATTTTAATGAGATTTGCTTTTGCCCAGTTAAAGGTAAAATTTTACTTACCTTCCTGGTGCTCTCGCATGATTATGTTGGCAACATCAACAACAGGGTAGTAAATCTTTGCCATGATGTTAATATAAATTCGAACCAAATAGTGACGTGATTTGTGTTTCATACACACCATGCAATAAATAAATAAATAATGCTGTTCCTGTTCTGTGGTTGAAAGGTTCTTGTATATACCTTTCTTCACTCAGTAAAAGTAATTCCCCTAGTAAAATGAAGACTTCATTGCAAAACATTTGCATGTTTATGTGATTGGCTAATGTCAATGCGAATGTCACATGACTGCAAACATTATCATGCAAGACCATCGGAATGGTAAGAAAAATTTAATTCTGTGGCATGCAGCAGCTCAGCATGTTATGGAATCAAGTTATAGAAAATCTCCTAAGGGGATATTTAGGCATGCTGCCTTCATATTTGTGAAAGTGTTGGCAGTGTAGGATTTTGGGCACAAACTTCTTGATTATGTTCCATTAATGTTTGATGGGATTCATGTTGTGTGACCTGGGTAGCCACATCATTCATTGAAATTGTTTAGAATCTCCTTTAAACAATTGAGGTCCAGGGAGTGGCGCACTGTCATCCATAAAAATTCCATACGGTAGTTGTTTAGGCGACCATGAATTGCTACAAGTTTGTTCCAAGTAGCTGAAGGACTAGAGGGTATAGTCCATTCCATGTACAAACAGCCTATGTCATTATGGCATCAGTAACAGCTTGCACAGTGTCTTGTTGGCAATTTGGGTTAATGTCGTTGTGGGGTTTGCACAACGCTCGAACCATATCAGCTGGTCTTACCAACTGGTATTGGGCTCACCTGATTGAGCCATGGTTCTCAGTTATCTAGGTTCCAACTGATATAATCATGTGTCCAGGAGAGGCATTGCAAGTACTGTCAGCAAAGGCACTTGAATCAGTTGTCTGCTGTCATAGCCTATTGACACCAATTTGTGCTGCATTGTACTAACAGATACATTTGTTTATGTCCCACATTGATTTCTTCAGTTATTTCACTCAATGTTGCCATCTGTTATCATTGACAACTCTTTAAAAATACTGCTCTCTCTGTAATTAAATGTAGGCTGTCAGCCATTGTGTTGTCTTTGATGACAGGTAATCCTTGAAATTTGGTGTTCTTGGCACACTGTGGATCTCTGAATATTGAATTCCCTAACAATTTTTGAAATTGAATATCCCATGCCTAAAGCTTCAACTACGAGTACACATTTAAAGTACTTAAATTACCGTTGTGCAACCCTAATCTTGTCCTGAACCTTTTCACGTGAATCACCAAGGTACAAATGCCAGCTCTTACAAGGCATTGCTTTTTAATACCATGTGCAGGCAATACTACCTCCATCTCTATCTATGTATATCACTATCCCAAAACTTGTCACATCAGTGTATGTGCTGCTGAATGTAAATATATTTTGAAATTAGTTTGGTTTGTGTTGAGATAGTAGCTCTGCCATTCTTATTCATTTGAATTGGGTGCTACATTGAAGTTTTTTAACCCAATAGTTAACTCCATACTAGCAATCTTGTACCACATTTAGTGTGATTTGTAAGCTTCAAAGTAGCACCTTCTTCAAACAAATAAAGAATATCAGAGCTGCTACTTCAAAACGAACGAACTGAAATATTTTACTTTTAATATAACAGGTGCCATATTTCACCTCACAGTATGTGTCTTACAAAGGTTGCAGCCTTAGTCATCAGATGGTTGGATGCTGTAGAGATTTAGAGCTTACTTATAGCATTATGTTAACCACAGAATTTAGTTTGTGAGGTTGTGGACTTCATCTTGTTGTTGTCGTAATGATACTTTTCTTACAGTGCAGAACTTGTGGTTAAGTAATTGCACTGAAAATGTTCAAATGTTTGTAAACGTATTGGACCAAACTGTTATGGTCATCACTCCCTAGACTTACAAACTACTTAAACTAACCTGAGGACAAAAAACACACACACACACACACACACACATGCGCCCCAGGGAGGACTGGAACCTCCCACGGTGAGTTTGCTGATGACATTGTCAGTATATAATTGTCCGGTTGGTGTGTAATTATTCTCACATCTTCTGTAATAATTATGTGTGTGTATTCAACAAAGCAACATAATTTATTTTCACTTGCATGATTGTTTCAAATATTACACTGTAGGAAGAAATAGTATGTTTAATTCTCTGAAGAACTTTTGTCGAATTACCTTTTTGCTCAATTAGCTATGCACCTGATGCTATTTTCTGTATTTCACCAATCTGTATATGTATATCTGCAACATATCCCAATATCTGGGTAAATCAAGCCATAGTAAATTATATGTAATTTATCTTCTTTTACAGTTATTTATATTTTTCTCACTAGATATGTACTTGCACTATTTCTAAGCAAATTTTATTTATATGGTTTTTATTTTCTTTCATACACGTCTGTCAACAATCATGCCTGAAAATTTGTAAGAGGTAATCTCATTTAGAATTGAGTCCCTTGTGTTTAGATTGATGTTTTGTTTAGTTTGCATTGACTTGCATGTTGTTGTTTCTATAGCACATGGTGTTTTTGCCAAATTATATATCTGCATTAATTATGTTTTGAGAAACACTCTTTACTTTAAACATGCTGTGAGAGGTATGCTATCTGCATACATGATTGTAATGTCACTATCTGTTGAAGAAATATCATTTGCAATCAGTATAAATTGGAGTGTCCTCAAAATTGTTCACTGTGGCACGCCATGCTTCACTAGTTTTAAATTAAAGTACACACTTCTGTCAGTATTGTCAATATTATAATTTATATCCACAATTTTTTCTGTTTTCCAAGTATGATTTTAGAACATTTCCAGCTTTAAACTGTATATCATAGTAGCTGACTATTTGCATTACATTAGACTGCATGAATAAAAAGGAGACTGTACTTTATTCTCAGAATTTTGGAGAACATTCTCGGATTTGTATGAATGAAGCAAGTTGGAGAACACCAGAGACTGTGCTCAGCTTTAGTGAAAGGATGGGGGAAGTTGCTCAACACAAAGAAATTCTCAGATTTCATATGGTTAAAAAAAGAGAAGTTTCTCACAAGCAGAGCATATTCTCTGTTTTCTAAACTGAGCTCTGTACCATTCTTCGAGCTCAGTAAATGTTGTTCAGGTTAAGTTTCATTGTGGTTGATGAACAGAAATGACAGAATTTGTGTAACTAAGAAGGCAAAAAAAAAAAAAAAAAAAAAAAAAAAAAAAAAAAAATCCTTATAAGTACCAGTAGTCTGAAGAAATACAAGAGGAACTAAACAAGTTTAAACAAATAAGACGATGAAAACATTATTTGGCTGGATAGTCGCTTTTTTTTTCACAAAAATGACTTCAATGATACTTAAAGCATTTTATATAGCAACAAGACTGATGTCAGAGGTGTTTTTCTTTATTGACAGAGAAATAAAGCCCAGTGATTTAGATATATGTTTGGAGTGCATATTTACAATCATAAATAGGTACGTCACAAAATTATAATGTATGTTCTTAAATGAGGAGCAACTAATCAAAACATATAATGTCTGTTGATTCAAATTTTCCAAGAGAACCAAAATACTGATATCTGCTAAACTACTCAATAACATTTTAAGCTGTTTTCACATTTAGAACCGTTTTGAGGTACTGAACTAGAATATACCTGGCAAGAGATCTTTTTAGTTAGGTTAGAAGAAAATCAATTTCTATTTTGGGCAATATACTTAGAGATTACACATTTTGATGCGTTTTTAGTAACATACCTTCATTACTTCACATTAACTTTTATATTTAAAAGTGTTATATTAGACAGTCGCACTTCACATGACTTGTATCATTTGTAACATATGTTTACTTCAAGGAATGCTACGAAGCTTTACATTACTGTGAAAAACGGGATCAACACAACAATCTGTCACAGGCAGAATCTAGGGTACAGTAAATTTACTACATTTTGTCCATTCCAGGTTCTTCGTGTAAGCAATGACAATCAATATGTTCAGGAGTGAAACTGTTGCATGGAACTTCTAAAGCCGACACGAAAAATTTAAGTTGTTTTTCTTCTGTCCAATGTGTGCCAGTTTCCATTTCTCATTTTGATTTCTTCGTCATTCTTTATCTTGTCCCACAATCTATACCACCATTCTCAACAACTACACATCCTTTTCTTAAATCTATTGGGAGCAATACACACAAACCACAACATTATACTGTCATTGTGCACTGCTAACAATAACAATTTGGCTCAAGTAGTGTCAAACAATGCCAGAAGGTGAAAATGCCGTATAACGCTCGGAAGTACTGTAAACCCTGACACTTGTTAAACTCAATAGTATTGCCAAATTAGAGGAAAGGAAAGCAAAATGAAACGTAAATGTTGGACTTATACATTCTGATTCATTCAGTGATGTGGACAATATACAATTGGTTTTAACCATTCATTTTCAACATACTATTTCAGTGTGAAAATATACAAATAGATTAAATCTTAATGCAGGAGTGTGTAGAGCACATAAAATACCTGTTATGTTGTTGTTATGGTCTTCAGTCCGGAGACTGGTTTGATGCAGCTCTCCACCCTACTCTATCCTGAGCAAGCCTTTTCATCTCCTCATAAGAACGGCAACCCACATCCACTTGAATCTGCTTACTATACGCGTCTCTTGGCCTCCCTCTGCGATTTTTACCCCACACACTTCCCTCCAATGCTAAATTTACGATTCCTCGATGTCTAAGAGTGTGTCCTACCAAGCGATCCCTTCTTTTAGTCAGGGTATGCCAAAAATTCCTTTTCTCACCAATTCTGTTCAGTACCTCTTCATTAGTTATGCGATCTACCCACCTAATCTTCAGCATTCTTCTGTAGCACCACATTTCAAAAGCCTCTATTCTCTTCCTGTCCGCACTGCTTATTGTCCATGTTTCACTCCTGTACAAGGCAACACTCCACACAAATGCCTTCAGAAAAGACTTCCTTACCCTTAAATTAATATTCGATGTTAGCAAATTTCTCTTTTTCAAAAATGCTTTTCTTCCCATTGCCATTCTGCATTTTATATCCTCTGTACTGCAACCATCACATGTTATTTTACTACCCAAGTAACAAACTCTTCTACCACCTTCATTGTTTCGTTACCTAATCTGATTCCTTCAGTATCGCCTGATTTTCTGACCGCATTCCATTATTTTTGTTTTGCTCTTATTAATGTTCATTTTATACGCTCTCTTCAACACACTGTCCATTCCATTTAACTGCTCTTCCAGGTCCTGTGCTGTCTCTGATAGAATTACAATGTCATCAGCAAAACGGAATGTTTTTATTTCTTCCCCCTGAACTTTAATCCCTATTCCAAATTTTTCCTTGCTTTCCTTCACCGCCTGCTCGATGTACAAATTGAATAACTTCGGAGAAAGGCTACAACCCTGTCTTACTCCCTTCCCAACTGATGCTTCCCTTTCATGCCCTTCGAGTCTAATAACTGCGGTCTGGCTTTTGTACAAGTTGTAAATAACTCTCCTTTCCCTGTATTTTACCCCTGCTGACTTCAGAATTTGAAAGAGAGTATTCCAGTCAACATTATCAAATGCTTTCTCCAAATCTACAAAAGTTAAAAATGTAGGTTTGCCTTTCCTTAATCTATCTTCTAAGATAAGACGTAAAGTGAGTATTGCCTCCCGGATTCCTATGTTCCTCCTGAATCCAAACTGATCTTCCCCAAGGTCAGCTTCTACCAGCTTTTCCATTCTCCTGTAGAAAATTCGTGTTAAAATTTTGCAACCATGACTTATCAAACTGATGGTTCTGTAATTTTCACACCTGTCTGCGCCTGATTTCTTTGGAATGGGGATTATTACATTTTTCTTAAAGTCAGGGCATTTCGCCTGTCTCATAAATCCTACACACCAGTTCAAATAGTCTTGTCATGGCTGGCTCTCCCAGAGACTTTAGTAGCTCTGAGGGTATGTCATTTACTCCTGGGGCCTTGTTCCGACCTAGGTCTTTCAAGGCTCTGTCAAATTCATCTCTCAGTATAGTATCTCCTATTTCATCTTGATCTACTTCCTCTTCCCTTCCTACAACATCGTCTCTAAGTTCATTTCCTTTGTAGAGCTGCTCTATGTACTCTTTCCACCTTTCAGCTTTCCCTTCTTTGCTGAGAACTGCTTTCCCATCTGAGTTCTTGATATTCGTAGAGTTGCTTTTCTTGTCCCCAAATGTCTCTTTTATTATCCTGTAGGCGGTATCTACTTTTCCCCTTCTTATACATTCTTTTACAGATTTGCATTTGGCTTCTAGCCACTCCTGCTTAGCCATTTTGCACTTCATGGCAATCTCATTTTTTAGTCGTCTGTACTCCATTTTGCCTGTTTCATTTACTGCATTTTTATATTTTCTCCTTTCATCAATTAACTGTAGTATTTCCTGTGATATCCATGGATTTTTTGTAAGTCTTGCCTTTCTACCTATTTTGTCCTCTGCTGCCTTCACTATTTCATCTCTCAATGCTACCCATTCCTCTTCTACTGTTTTATTTCCCCCCTGTTTCTGTCAATCGTTGCCTAAATCTCCCTCTGAAATTCTCCAGAACTTCACTTTCCTTCAATTTATCTAAGTCCCATCTCCTTATTTTCCTACCTTTCTGCAGTTTTTTTCAGTTTCAGCCTACAGTTCATGACTAACAAGTTATGGTCAGAGTCTGTATCTGCCCCTGGGTACGTCTTGCAGTTTATAACCTGGTTCCGGAATCTATGTCTTACCATTATAAAATCTATGTGATACCTTCCCGTGTCTCCTGGTCTCTTCCATGTATACAACCTTCTTTTGTGATTCTTAAACCAGGTGTTTGTTACAATTAAATCATGTTCCGTGCAAAATTATACCAGGCAACTTCCTCTTTCATTCCTCCTGCCCAGTCCATATTCACCTACTATTTTTCCTTCTCTTCCTTTTCCTACTACCGAATTCCAGTCTCCCATCACAATTAAGTTTTCCTCTCCCTTAACTGTCTGAATAATTTCCTTTAGCTCCTCATATATTTCTTCGATCTCATCATCGGCAGAGCTAGTTGGCATATAAACCTGTACTACTGTTGTTGGTGTTGGCTTCGTATCTATCTTTACAATGATAATGCAATCACTGTGCTGCTCATAGTAGTTTACTCGCATTCCTATTTTCTTATTCATTATCAGTCCTACTCCTGTAATACACCCAACTGATTTTCTATTTATAATCCTGTACTCACCTGACCAGAAATCCTGCTCATCCTGCCACCGAACCTCACTAATACCCACTATATCTAACTTCAACCTATCCATTTCCCTTTTTAAATTTTCTAATTTTCCTACCCGATTAAGGGATCTAACATTCCATGCTCCGATCTGTAGAATGCCAGTATTGTCTTTCCTGATGACAACATCCTCCTGAGTAGTCCCCGCCCGGAGATCCGAATGGGGGGGACTATTTTACCTCCGGAATATTTTACCCGAGAGGATGCCATTATCATATTTCCATACAGTAGAGCTGCATGTCCTCGGGAAAAGAAACGGCTGTAGTTTCCCCATTGCTTTCAGCCGTTCGCAGTAGCTGTGTGGCAAAGCTACATTAGCTGATGTTACAAGGCCAGCTCAGTCAATCATCCAGACTGTTGCCCCTATAACTACTGAAAAGGCTGCTGCCCCTCTTCAGGAACCACAAGTTTGTCTGGCCTCTCCACAGATACCCCTCCGCTGTGGTTGCACCTACGGTACGGCTATCTGCATCGTTGAGGCACGCAAGCCACCCCACCTCGGCAATGTCTGTGGTTCAAATCAAACTCAGTTTTGTCCGGAAGTGGACAATATTCGTTTTGATTAGTTGCTTCTCAAATAGGGTCTTCCAGTGCGGCCTTATTGGGAGCTATTTGCAAATGAAGTTTATCTCGGGACTTCACTGTCTTTACCAAACAAAATAAATATTGCTGCAATATTGAACTGGTTTTTGTTAATTCTAACAAAATTGGTTGGCCTATTTAAGATGTGTTTCCTCACTATGTAAGTTGTTTGTAAATCTATCAGACAAAACTGCGTGGTCATCAGTCCACACTATGTAAGTCTTAATTTTTGTTGTGTAGAAATAAGCAGACAAGGAAGAAATTTAATAACCAATTAAAACAAGCTTAGTCGTCTGATTCTCATAACAAAACTGTACAGACTCTCGTGTAAGACTTACGCACAAGCAGACCATTGGGAGTCAATATTTAACAATAAAGATCTTATGTTAGAACACATTTTCAGAGTTCCAGATGGGAATAAATTACTATACTCAGGGCTGGCGGAAGTAAAATATCACCAGGGCAAAGAGTCCATATTGGGCCCCCTACAACCCATTGGTATTACTGACTTTAAATTTGTTGTGCTATCTTACAGATAGCTGCTTTTAAAGGATAACTTCTTGAACACTATAACTATAAGAATCAATTATCAAACTGAGTAAGATCTTTTATCAGTTAAATACACAGAGTAAGTTTTGGTTAACGATATGCAAAACAATTATTTCCACATGAACATACAGCATATTCTATGTCACTGATTAGAAATTTACAGAACGATTCAAGAAACAATTATTTATATAAAATTAAGATTGATGATGTGATACAGCATTTATGTACACATAAACAACCTTTTTAACTGTGAAACAGAACACATATATGCACAAAAGAACATACAAATATATTTTGTAACAGCATTGTACAAAGATTTCGTAATACAAATAATACAACCAGTAATATAATTTTATATCTTTATACAGTTTTAATGCAAATTGTCCTTTGACTTGTTTACAATGCTTAGTAAAGTTAACTTTTCGTGCCTTTTTCTCTGCAAAGTCTTTAATTAAAGTATCAATGTCGAGCTCACACAGAACATCACATTCAATAGACATCATAGAAAGGCCTACAAGACACTCTTGCATCATCGTTGATCGTAGGTAGTTCTTTGTAAGTTTCAACTTGGAGAAACTTCTTTCTGCTGAAGCTACCCTTACAGGAAAAGTTAGTAAAATTCTTAGAGCAATAGTTGCATTTGGAAATAACCCAATAAGGGAGTTCTTGCAAATATATATGTGAGTACTTGCAACAGTTCAGAACTGAGAAATGAAGGTAAAAGTAAGAGCTCTTGATATAACTGAAATCCGTCAATATTACAGTGATCTTTGTTTCTTAAAGATAGGTGTAAGTCCTTGCAATACTTTAGGAAATACTCAGTCCGTTATTGGATGGATGTCATACAAAAACCCAAATATTTTGCTGTGTTGCTTCAGTTGTTGAAATCTTCCATTCAGGGAACAGATAATTGTGTCTAATGTGCAAAAATATTATTTAAACGCACTGTATGGATCATTAATCAGTTTTTCTTCAGATTCGTACAAAAATTGTCAGTTGACTTTTCTAGGTCGGAGCTTTGGTTCATTTAAAATTGTGGTTGAATGTCGAGCTCTTCAGCAGTTACTTTGGCATCAACCAAAATATTCTGGAAACCTTCATCACTTTGCATGTTCTCAAGGCGACACTTGGTTTTCTTAAGCAGATCAACTGCTTGCTGAATGTCTACTGATTCTTGTTGAAAAAAATGGCTAACCACATTAACACAAGAAAGAACTTCATACCAAAACACCACAACACAAATGAAAAATTCAGGAGCTTCCTAGCCAGGGAACAAGCCTTATTTTTGCCCATAACGTCTATCTTTGATGCTTTGAAAAGAGCATCGTAATTTTTTCATAACTGGTACCGAAACGATTTGACAGCATCAATACAACTCTCCCATCTAGTATTGCTATTAGGTTTCAAATTGAAATTGGATATATGTTTTTGCAGAACAGACCAATGATATGTGGAACTAGAAAAATAATTGTATACTTCTTGCTATAAAGCAAAAACATTTACAGCCTCACTACAACACATTGCAGAATCATTCACAACCAAATTCAATGAATGGGATCTACAGGGGACAAAAAATGCTCGACTATTTAGATTTAATATTCTTTTTTTGAACGCCTGACTGCTTTCCTTTCATATTGGCACCATTATCATACCCTTGGCCATGCATGTTTGAAAGAGGAATTTTCAGTTTTTCGAATTCTTCCAAAATAGTGGTAGTTAGTCCTTCTCCTGAAGAATTATTTATGCACAAAAATCCCCAATAATATACTTCAATGTTTGGTTCCTTACCCAGTTCTTCCTTCAAGAAACGAACAATTAGTGTAATTTGCTCTGTATGACTTACGTCTGGTGTACAATCTAATATTATGGAATAATATGTCACTTTCATTAGATCAGTCAAATTTTATCCTTCATTTTTGACCCAAGGAGTTCAATTATTTCATTTTGAATGTCCTTGCTCAAATAATGTATATGTATCTCTTTACATGTTATTCGTCGCAAATGCTCAGCCATAGTAACATCAAACTGTGCAATACACTCAACTAGTTTGAGAAAATTGCCATTGTTTCTTGAGTAAATAGTGTCATTTTGACCACGAAATGCCAAGTTCTGTGAAGCAAGAAACTGAATTATACACAGCAGTCGTTTGAGAACTTCTTTCCCATGCTCAGTTTCATTGCCAATAATTGCTTGGTTTTCAGCGTCAACTGTTTTACCTGACTGTAATCGGTGTGCAAGTTCAAATGATTGGAAAGCCTTCATGTGAGGCAAAGATCTATCATGGTCTGATAACAGTCCAGAGATATTCTTCTAATCCGAAAAACCTTCTCTTACTTGAACTGGACCTCGTCTAACAAGTATCTGAAACATTCAGTCTGTAATATGTTCTGGCCAATTTCCTGGATCATCAAGATCGGTTGATTATGATTCCAGCACCTAAAAAAAAAAAGATTGAAATTGTGATCATAATTTATAAGGATGGTAGGCTTGCACCGAAGATGGGTGGGGTGGGGTAGCGGTGGGGAATATTCAAGCAGCTATATCATCTGGGGATAAACACAAAACTTAGAATGGCGCATGACCATTAAAGGCCAATTGGCACTGTCAGTCACGTCAAGTAGTATTCACAATGTCCGTCACGCAATTCGCCCATCTCAATACGTGATGTTGAAAGTGAGGTTATGAGTGGCCATCAGCTATGTAGAAAGTCATAGTTTAAACTAGAATTGTGGGAACACCAACGCTAAATGTTATTGATGGCCAAAGAAAACTTTACAGTGTATGTTTTTGGCCAACTTACTGGGGAACTGAAACAACATTTCAAAACATCGACATCTATTTTCAAGCTAAAATATAAACATGAAAACATCAAACAATACTTATAAGAGCATAAATAGCACCTGTTTACTTTATCCATTACGATTTACCCGCTGACATCGGTAATACCATTGTAAACAACTGAATTTTTGTCTTTCATTAGAACTGACTTTTTCATTTAAAATGTTTTTTAATGAAAATTCATAATCAAATTACAATCTTATTCAAATAAACAGTTTGCTTCAGTCTTTTCTGTTACAGTGGTACATAACGTAAACCATTTTTTGATTTCAGATATCCTCCGATAGATGTGAGATATAAATAAATAAAGAGTGGGAGAAGAAAAGTTTAATAATAATTGAAGTTGATAAATAAATACAGGTTTCATGTGATTATAAGATGTCTATGTCATGTTCTTTTGTATACAAAGGAGAATCTGCCCAGGATTTTTGAAGCCCTACCCAGGATTCTCAGATTCAGCATTGAAGTGCTGTAATATGGTTAAATGCCTTGACCCTGATTGACTCTGCAAATGCCTCTTACAAAGTTGAATCAGTAATGAACAACCAGATCAACCGGCATACAAACATGTTCGTGGCTGGCTTAACCTAAGAAATATTCTAAAGGTGAAGAAAATGCATAAATGTTAAAATAATTGTGTATAAATATTGAATCTACATATTCAGTGTTCATTGTGAAAGTGTACAGTTAGGAAAACCAAATATTGGGCGATTCTTACAGAATCTAGGTAAGAATGGCCTCATTTTTTTCTTTTGCTAATTGTACATAAAAATTCTCTCCATATTCATTAACAACTTTGTGTTGTGAAAATCGTCAAGAATCAGCACATTCATAAAATGGATGGGAATGCATTCAAATTAGTTGACAAAGCCCGAACACTTTTTTTAAGTCACATAAATCGTTTTGGATAGAAACATAATTTATATTGTCTTACACTGGTACATTTTACTTATTTACGATATGTTTATGAAATAATGGGTCTATTGCAAAATTTGTGATAGCGAAACTCCATGGGGTTCTGTTAACGGTAATAATCATACATTTTTAACTCTTCAGAATTCTAGTTAGTAGACAATACTACTACTATTAATAGTAATAATAATAATCACTATGCACTGCAGACCAATAGATCCTGGGCCTGCTCCAATGCCATCTGATAGCAAGTGGTAAAAATTCATCCAGACATTTACGTACACTCATCCCAAGAAAAGGAAATGTTATGAAATACTGTGATGTACATCAGTGTAATGCAACAGACAACAGTGCTTAATTTGCATAGTAATATTTACTATTTCTACTTGGGACCCAACTTCCAAAAGAGGAAAATTGATTTTCGAAAACAGTTTTTCACTGTTGTGTGTACATATCAGGGCCACAAGTGGTTTTGCTAGATCAATTAAAAATGTTATTTGGCAATTACCTTCTCAGATTTCTGATTTACTCAGCACAATGGCAGTTCCCCATTAGTTAAATATTACATGTATAGGCCTACAAATTGAAGCTCAGAGTAATATTTCTCCTTCACTGCACAATAGGTCACTCTGTCCAGATCAATCAAAAAAACTAAATTTATCCCTACAGCTGAACACATTTCAAAATTGGTTGTGCATTTACATGGGAGCAACATCAATTGTGGAAATGAAAATGTAGAACCACATTTAGAAAACAGATTCTAGAGTATTTACATTACCAGCCAGAAGAGGCATTGGGAAATTGGTTTTTGAAATTCAGTTTTGGGATTGCAACTTAAACAAGGTGACAGTCACATATCCAAAAACAAATGACTTCTGGCTGAAGCCTTATGGCTTTTACTGGCTAGGAACAATCTGACAACTTACAGTTAACAGATTGTAAAAGTTTATCAAATCTAAACATATGAGAGTTTCCGTTATCCTGATTTGAATTAAAAACTCCAATATCAGTCTTTAGATCACTTACATTTCTTAAATGACCAGTTTCGAGCCAGCTGCCCATCTTTATATTCGGGTTCAGAAAGGGACAAGTGACTTTATACCTATAAAAAATCTTCACGAAAATGTAGTTTACAGACATAATTAGAAATGGATAAATTTATTGTTAGAAAGAGACTTTCAGTAGTTCATGTAATACCAGACGCAGATGAGACATCAGAGGGACTGATGACCCCGTAGTTAAGTCCCATAAGCTTTACACATGAAACATCAGATGCAGAGCAAAGTCAAAACATGTATCTGAAACATCGCAAGACATAGAACATCAATAAAAAAGTTCGTCTCAAACCTCTGATTGTTCCAATTGATCATGCATTAGTAAGGACAGAAAACTGAGGCTGTATAATGAAGACTACTTAAAAATAGAGTTCATGTGGTGTGACAAAGAAGAACGTCCTATAACACAGTGTGCCATATGTGGTGAAAGACTTTTGAATGCAGGCATGCTACTGAATAAATTGCTGCACCATATTTCAACAAAACACAGATATTTGCAAAGAAAATGTGTTGACTATTTCAAAGAAATTATATGACAAAAGAATCATCAATGTTTCTCCCCCCCCCCCCCCCCAAGATTATTGCTAAAAATATTACTGCATGTAGTTGCAGAGAACGCCACCATTCAAGCTTGCTGAGCTATAGTGTAAACAATTTTTGGACCTGAGTATGAATTAATCACGAAAAAAAAATTCCCTTGGCTGATAATAATTTGGAAGACATTCAGGTATGTCTGAAAACATTGAATATTTTGTTAAAACTTGTGTTTGTGAATAAATTTAATGTTTGCAATGCAACTACATGAATCAACATATGTAAGTGGCCTAGTAGTCAAACAGTACCTCTGTTACAAGGAAATTCCCTTGATTACTTTTGGGTAATAAATGGATACATGGAGAAAATGAATTTGCTGAAATTCTGTTTCTCCCCTATTCTGTTCAGTACCTTCTCATTAATTACGCCATCCACCCACCTAATCATTAGCATTCTTCTAGTAAAATGTAGATTTTCACGATCAGAAATGTCATGTCCATTAAAATTATCCAGACTGTTATGCCATGGTCAGTTGAATTTGTTGTAAAAACCCAATGTTTTGTCCCCGTCTGCAGAGGACGTCTTTGGGGGGTGGGGGGCAGTGGGGTCTCTACTATTGTAAGTACAATACACACTGTCTTGCTACGTTAACAGACTATCCAGCATTTAGATGCTGCCCGGACCATTATCAATCTATGCGAACATGCAGCATCAGACAATGAGAGATCTGTGCTTACCAAGGGCAGAAATTTTGCCATTAGTACACATTTTGTGCCCATGGAGGAAATTATAGCCAGTGTAGAAGCAGGTATTCATAGTGTTACAACAGGTGAAGAAATCCATATAGAAACAGTAACGATGTTGGCTAGTGTAAAAGCTCCAAAAAGTAATATAACTGCAGGTGAGAGGAGAGCTTTAAAACTCGTGAATGAGGATGATAGTATTTTGATCATCCCAGTTGACATGGGAAGTGTGATGGAGGTTCTGGATGTGCCCAACTATCAGAGTAAAATTACTGATCTATTGTATCTGCATGCATATAGGAAGCTGAATAAGGATCCCACTAACAATATTCTTGGAAATGTATCGCAATTAATAAAATAAGTCTTCCACCAAAGAGAGTGTACAGAAGGGCCTCCACAGTTCAATTGCATTACCACAGACTTTATGGCTATGCAAAATTCACAAAGAAATGTACCGTTAAGAATGATACTAAGTGCCATTGGTTCGTCCACCTATTTGTTAGCCAAGTTTTTGACTACTCTATTAAGACCGCATGTGGGCAGTTTGGACTCATATATAAAGAATTTGGCACATTTTATCAGTAGATTGAATGACATAGTGGTCCAGTTGGAGGACATATTGATCAGCTTCGATGTGGTATCACTGTTTACCATGGTTCCGCTTAGTGATGTGTTGGAACAACTGGAACGAATTTTTCTTGCTGACATTGCAGAACTGTTTTAAGTGCTGTTTGATGACCACATGCTTCAAGTGGAATGAGCAGTTATATGAACAAATGGATGGCATGGCTATGGGAAGCCCCATAAGTCCTGTAATTGCAGAATTCTTTATAGAGAAATTTAAAGAACGGGCTTTAAGTACTGCCGTCAAAAAGCCAAATGTATGATTCCAATATATGGATGACACTTCTGTGTTGTGTAGACATGCTGGGGATGAACTAACCTGGTTCCATGAATATTTTAATAGCATAAATACAAACATTCAGTTCACAATGTAGGAGGAGGAGGCAGACAGCAAATTACATTTTCTTAGTGTGCTTATTTACAAAAAAGAAAATGGTAGTTTGGGCCACACAGTATACTGCAAGCCCACACACAGGTTGTTAATTGCACCGGGATTCAAACCACCACCCACAACAGAAGCGAGGTGTTATCAAGACGTTAGGGGATAGAGCTAGCATCATCTGTGAACCTGAGTTACTCAATGCTGAGATGGAATATCTCCACAACATGCTAATGAAGAACGGATACTCGTCAGCAGAAATAAAACTTGCATTGAAACAGCCACCATAATAATGTATGCACCACTGCAAAATCTAAGGTGTTTCTGCCATTCATTAAAAATGTAATAGAAAGAATTGGGAGAATTTTGATGAAGCAGAATATTTTCATAATTTACAAACCAACCCGCAAGATACAGGGACACCTTAAGCCTGCCAAGGATGCTCGCAAACCACTCAAAGAAGCTGGAGTGTACAGGATCCTATGCAGTTGTGGAGATGTATATGTAGGTACCACCAAAAGAACTGTCACAGAACGTTTGTAAGAGCACAAGGGCAATCGTAGAAGAGGAGAAACGGAAAGATCAGCTGTTACAGAGCATGCTTTCAAGCTGGATAGCCACCACATTCACTTCAATAAGACACAAGTACTAGCAGCCACAAGCGGATTCTATGAAAGACTCTACAGGGAGGCAATTTAAATCACCAAACATCTGAATAATTTCAATCGTAAGGAAGAGGATATGAAACTAAATGGTGTACGGATGCTGCTGCTGAAGAAGAGATGTACCACCTGTCCATTACAGTGTAACGGCAACTTCAGTCGACAGCTGCAGACGACTGCCAATTGCACTGATGTCTTCAAAACACTTGACGTCACATGTCTGCATGGAAACACATGGATACCAAACTTAGCAGCATTCAGTAGTGAACCAGTGTGTGTATTGGACCTGCAATCCTACAGACCCACCTGAAGATGTCCTCCGCAGATGGGGACAAAACAGTGGTTTTGACAACATATTCAACTGACCACAGCATAACAGCCTGGATAATTGTAATGGACAGCATTCTTCTGTAGCACAACATTTCAAAAGCCTCTCCCCGCTTCCTGTCTGAACTATTTGTCATCCATGTTTCACTCCCGTACAACGCAACACCCCACACAAATGCCTTCAGAAAATACTTCCTTACACTTAAATTAATATTCATTGTTAACGAAGGTATCTTTATAAAATGCTTTTCTTCCCATAAACATTATGCATTTCATAGCCTCTGTACTGAGACCATCGAATGGTATTTTACTGCCCAAGTAACAAAACTCATCTATCACATTTATTGTTTCGTTACTTAATCTAATTCCTTCAGTATTCCCTGATTTTTTTGAGACTGCATTGCATTACCCTTGTTTCGCTCTTGTTCACCTTATACACGCCTTTCA
The DNA here is from genome assembly GCA_026315105.1 of Locusta migratoria. Lineage (NCBI taxonomy): Eukaryota > Metazoa > Arthropoda > Insecta > Orthoptera > Acrididae > Locusta > Locusta migratoria. Next base: position 113,760,180 of record CM048745.1, read on the forward strand.
ATACAGTGCCCATTCATTTCAGTTGCTCTTCAGGTGCTTTGCTATCTCTGACAGAATTACAGTGTCATCAGCAAAAGTAATGTTTTTATTTCTCCACCTTGAACTTTAATTCCTTCACCAAATTTCTCCTTGCTTTACTTCACAGCTTACTCAGTGGTACTCTGAATAACATTGGAGAAAGGCTACAACCCTGTCTTATTCCCTTCACAACCAATGCTCCCCTTTCATGCCCTTTGACCCATAAGGTGAATATTGCTTCCTGTGTTCCTACATTTCTCCAAAATTTAAACTGATCTTTTATCAAGATCAGCTTTCACCAGAATTGCTATTCTTCTGAAAATAATTTGTGTTAAAATTTTGTAGCCATGCCTTATTAAACTGATGGTTCTGTAATTTTCAAACCTGTCTGAACCCACTTTCTTTGGAATGGGGATTATTGCATTTTTCTTTTGTCTGAAGGTATTTCAGCTGTCTTATACATCTTACACACCGCGTGAAACAGTTTTTTCATGTGCAGCTCTCCCAGAGACTTCAGTAGCTCAGAGGGAATGTCGTCTACTCCAGGGGCATTGTTTTGACTTAGGTTTTTAAGTTGTCTTTCAGAACAGTATCTCCTATTTCATCATATACTTCCTCTTCTCTTCCTACAACATTGTCTCAGTGTTCATTTCCTTTATTGAGCCCATCTATATATTCTTTCCATTTTCAGCTTTCTCTTCTGTGTTCATGACTGGTTTTTCATGTGAGTTCTTGATATTCATACATCTGCTTTTCTTTTCACCGAATGTGTCTTCTATTTTTCTGTGGGTGGCATCTATCTCCCCCTAGTTATACTTCCTTCTACAGGCTTGTATTTGTCCTCTAGACACTACTGCTTAGTCATTTTGCATTTCCTGTCAATCTCATTTCTTAGTCACGAATATTATAGACGAAAAATTCCTAGCAGGAAAAATTATATATAAATGACAGAAGCACAAATAAATAGAACACACACACACACACACACACACACACACACACACACACACACACACACACACACACAAGCTTTCGCAAACCAGTTGTTTCTTCAGGCAGAAGGGAAGGAGAGGGAAAAGGAAATGATGAGGGTTTTAAGAAAGGGGGTAAGGAGCCATTCCAATCCCGGGAGAGGAAAGACTTACCTTGGGGGAAGAAAAGGAAGGTAAACAAATACACACACACCCATACATTTACAGAGACACAAACACACCTAGGCAGACATACTACAGAAAAAACTTTGGTTTCTGTAGTATGTCTGCCTAGGTGTGTTTGCATCTGTGTAAGTGTATGGGTGTGTGTGTATATTTGTTTACCTTGCTTTTCTTCCCCCAAGGTAAGTCTTTCCTCTCCCGGGATTGGAATGGCTCCTTACCCCCTTCTTTAAAACCCTCATCATTTCCTTTTCCCTCTCCTTCCCTTCTGCCTGAAGAAGCAACTGGGTTGCGAAACCTTGCGTTTGTGTTTTCATTTCTTAGTCAATTATAAAAAATAGAAAACGGATGACTTACCCGAAGGACCGGCTCGTAGGTAAGTCCTTCCACTCCTGGGATTGGAACGACTCCTTTTCCACTTCCTTAAAACCCATATCCCTTTCTCCTCTCCTTTCTTCCTCTTTTCCTGCTGAAGCAACCAACGGCTGCGAAATCTTGTATGTGTGTTTGTGTGTGATTTTATTTGTGTCTATCGATGAGCCGGTCCTTTGGGTAAGTTGTCCGTTTTCTTTTTTTATATTTGTTTATCCCACCAGGAAAGTTTCCTTCTATAATTTTGATTTCTTAGTCATCTGTACCCCATTTTACCTGTTTCATTTACAGTATGTTTATATCTTCTTCTTTCATCAATTAAATTAATGCTTCCTGTGATGTCCAAGAACTATTATAGGTCTTGGCTTTCTGTTTGGACCTCCACTGCCTTCAGTATTTCATCCCTCAGAGCTACCTACTAATCTTCTACTGTGTTACTTTCCCCCTTTTCTGTCAGGCGTTGGCCAAAACTCACTTTCAAGAACCTCTTGTTCCTTCCAATTTATCCAGGTCCTGTCTCTTTATTTTCCTACCGTTCTGCAGTCTCTTCCTTTTCAATCTACTATTAACAACCAATAAGATATGGTCAGAGTCTATATCTGACTGTGGATGTGTCTTACAGTTTAAAACCTGTTTGTGAAATCTATATCATTATATTCTAAAATCTAACTGGTACCTTCTTGCTTCTTCTGCTCTTTTCCATGTACATAAACATCTTTCATGGTTCTTAAACCAAGTGTTTGTTATGATTAAATTACGTTCTGTGCAAAATTCTACCAGGCAGCTTCCTCTTTCATTCCTTTCCCCATTCCACATTCACCTACTATTTCTCCTTCCCTTACTTTTCCTACTAGCAAAATTCAGTCCCCTATCACAATTAAAGTTCCCTCTCTGTTAACTGTCTGAATAATTTCCTTTATCTCCTCATACATTTCTTTGATCTCATCATTGGCAGATGTAATTTGCATATAAACTTTGACTACCGTGGTCAGTGTTGGCTTCATATCTATCTTGACTACAATAATGCGATCATTATGCAGCTTATAGTAGTTTACCCACATTCCTATTTTCTTATTCATTATTAGACCTACTCCTGTAATACCCCCAACTGATTTTTTACTTATAACCCTGTAATCACCTGACCAGAAATCCTGTTCATCTTTCCACCAAACTTTCTAATCCTCACTATATCTAACTTCAACTTATTCATTTCTCTTTTTAAATTTTTTTAACCTTTCTATCTGATTAAGGGATCTAACATCGCACACTCCAATCCATAGAATGCCAGTGTTGTCTTTCTTGAATAGGACATCCTCCTGAGTAGTCCTCACATGGACTATTTTACCTTGGGAATATTTTACCCAAAAGGATGCCATCATCATTGATTCATTAAGCAGAGCAGCATGTCCTCGGGAAAAGTAACAGCCATAGTTTTCCCCTGCTTTCAGCTGTTGACACTAACTGTATGGCGAAGCCACATTAGATGATGTAGACATAAGGAATCATTTTGTTGCTGGTGTCACAGCCAACAGTTTATTCACTTTAAGTCTGGAAATTCAATATTGATTGGTAACAGTTTGCCAGGTTAAAATACTGCATACAAAGGGAGCACAGAGATTTCATTTGGCACCTGCAATATTGTAGTGCCTGGCAGGTGCATGATTTGACAACCAACTGAACCTTGTAGGACCCTGGGCTCAGGTGGGTACCTGCACAACCTGGCTGGACCCAGTGCGGTTTGACTGACTGGGCAGCAAAAGGTGAGGTGAGGCCCACCTGGCAGTCATGGCTCTGGTGCCAGGTGGACCGCCCCCTTGCCCCACTCCCCCTTCTCCCACGGGCTCACAATTCTTTTGTATGTGCGTAGTGAGCAGGGGCTCCTAGCTAATGTAGTCTTTCTTCCTTCTTTCCTACCTGGACTGCATTTCCTTTCCTTCCCCTCCTTTCCCATCCTCATTCCTTCCCCTCCACACTGGGGGACTGATGACCTATGCAGTTTGGTCCCCTTATCCCAAACAACAAACCAACCAACCAGGTGAGCCAAACAGGCTCAATGCACACCTCTGCTTAAAACAAGAGATTCGAAGTGCGGCAGCCGGAGGTGATGGTTGTATGACTGTGTTGTGTGCCTGTGTGATTGCGTGAATGTTCTATTTTCTTAAGAAGGCCATGGCCGATAGCTGAAAATATTGTATGGGTGTGTCTTTTGTATGTGCCTGTTGCAGCTCGTCGCCATGGCTTTGCAATGAGTTGTAAACTGTCCTTATTACTATGTTATTAAGTCCAAGATATTACCAGTGTATGAAAAAGTTACTGAGAAAAAGGTGTAAATGCCAAGGAGAACTACTTTGAAGAAATGTGTATGTTTACAGTAATAGCCTGAAACTGACTGAATAAACAAAGTAACTACCGTAATTGCTGTACTATCCAGATATATCCATGTAGCTAAAATATCAAGAAATAAAAACAGATATTTAGGATGAAAATAATCAGTTTATTTGAACTAATTCTGCACATGTAACATACAAAATAGCTTCTGTCTATTTATCAAAAAGTGCCTGTACAAACAATTTTAATCATTCAACAAAATTTGATAGAAACCTCACAGAAAAATCTTTTACTCAAGAACAGAAATGATAGAACTGTGATAGATTTATTAAAACAGGCTGTTTACAAGTTAATTATCAACCTTCTTGGAGAGGCACATTACCCATTAGCATTTTTAGAAGAAAGGAGGAGGTCCTTAGATTCATTTAAAATTTTTGGGAAAAACATTAACTCTGTAACTTTTAAAATGTAATTCACAATGTGCAACTCAATTCACATGTAATTACTATTTAGCTGCATTCACTTATATTAAAGTCCATTGTGACAAACCACATTAATATTTAAATAAAATTATTCATCTTGAGCTGAAATAAATTTTTGAGGTGAATGATAATTAATTACGGCAATGTTCTGCAGTCATTAAGTTACTATTTTCTGTAACAAAAACATGTTTTGCCTACTTGATTAATATCTCAGATTTACAGTTTACTATGTTCTCCATGAGGAGTCCAGTAATTTTAATGTACATGTGAGAAACATTACCACCACCGCCTCCTCCATGGGTGAAAAAAAGGAGGGGGAGGAGGTGGAGGATGAAAAGGCCGGTAGAAATAAGGGGGGTAGTAAGGACGATGAACTCCAACAACAACCACCCCTACAGGATACACAAAATGTGCAGTCTGCATAGTTTCTTTAGCATCTGAATCATCATTTTGAACTGTCCGCTCTGTCTCCAATTCTTCATCCACATCAGTCACCGTCTCTGTTGGAGTGAAATATTCATCACTCGCAGATTCATAATGTGAAGGTGTTGTCATCCTCTGCACATCTTCAGAGTGTGTCCTCTGCAAGGTGAGTATGACTATGATGAAGCAGAGCTGAAAATTAGTTAATTATGTTATGTAGTTTGAACTAATAATACAGCCTTCAACGAAAGTAACAGTTAGTTAATTTAATCATTAAACAACAAGAAATAAATGAGAAAAGATATTGCTCACAATATACCACAAGTAATAAGTAAAATGGCTAGGTACACTAGATAAATAGTGTACGGATAAGTTGAAAATCACAACTTGGGCCAACTGGATCCTTCCCCACATTACCGGACTTTCTGAACTGCATGGATGGAAACTATTCCTACAGTACATTCTCTGGTTCCAAAAGTATCTCACCCACTGCATATGGTCATCAGATAAAGACAATAGTAATAATCAGTGACGAATTAATAATATTACTATTTTAATAAGGACAGTTTACAACTCACCACAAAGACGTGATGAAAAGCTGTGACAGGCACATAAAAAAAGACACACACATACAACACCTCAGCTGAAACTTCCTGGCAGATTAAAATTGTGTGTCGGAACCAGGACTCGAACATGGGACCTTTGCCTTTCACGGCAAGTGCTCTACCGACTGAGCTATCCCGACACGACTCACAATGCCGCCTCACAACTTTACTTCCGCCAGTACCTCACCACCTACTTTCCAAACTTCACAGAAGCTCTCCTGCAAACCTAGCAAGACTAGCACTCCTGGAAGAGAGGATATGGTGGAGACAGGAGTGCTAGTCTTGCTAGGTTTGCAGGAGAGCTTCTGTGAAGTTTGGAAAGTAGGAGGCGAGGTACTGGCGGAAGTAAAGTTGTGAGGCGGCATCGTCAGTTGTGTCGGGATAGCTCAGTCGGTAGAGCGCTTGCCCACGAAAGGCAAAGGTCCCAGGTTCGAGTCCCGGTTTTGGCACACAATTGTAATCTGCCCGGAGTTTCATATCAGTGCACACTCCGCTGCAGAGTGAAGCTTTCATTCTCAACACTTCAGCTATTGGCCATGGCCTTCTTCAGAAAACACAGCAGTCACACAGGCACACAAGACAGTCACATAACCGTCATCTCTGGATGCTGCACTTCAAGTGTGGCAGCCAGAGATGATGACTATGTGACTGTGTTGTGTGCCTGTGTGATTTCGAGAATTTTGTATTTTCTGAAGAAGGCCATGGCTGATAGCTGAATTATTGTATATGTTTGTCTTTTTATGTGCCTCTCGCAGCTCAACGTTATCCCTTTGTGGTGAGTTGTAAACTGTCCTTATTACTATACTGTTAATTCCAACCTGAACTTCCATTACTAGATTAATATTACTATTTATTATACTAGTCTTCACTTTACAAGTTTGTTCATGTGACCTTGTGCAGGGAGTATTAAATTAATTGTTTTTGGAATTGAAAATGCAGTTTTCCTAGTGCAATTTCTTTATTTTCTCCAGAAGCACTTCAACCTCTTCTATTTCTAGGAATCATCAGTGAATTAGTTTATCTAGAAATTACGTTTTGTTAGCAGATATAACATTAACAGGGTATAAACAGTTCACTTCATACAAAAAAAAAAATAAATAAATAAATAAATAAATAAATAAAAAAAATTAAAAAAAAAACTTAATACCCTTCCAAGTTTCTTCTTTGATGTTCCTTGCACATGGTCACAGGTTGAAGTTGCACAACTCCACAATTTATGGTATTTCTTATTCACTTTCTCACTTATTGGGTATGTTACCTTTATCAGTTTCACAGTCATATAGCTGTACCTTTTCTCGGAATCCATTTGTTTCCCATGTGTTGTCCACTTAGAGGTGTGTCTGTTGACTATGTCTGTTAGGGGTGTGTCTCAACATTTGATGAACATCTGCAATAACACACACACACACACACACACACACACACACACACACACACACACACACATACACCCTAATGCACATAGTCAACATACACGCCATTAAAACACACAAATTGAACACATCCAAAAAGCAAGAAATCACATAATTGTGGAGTTGTGTGACTTTGACCTATGACAATGTGCAAAGAACAACAAAGAATAAACTCTGAAGACTATAAACCATGAATAGCTGCTTATTTCTTCTGATTAGAATTAAGTCAATTGTTTATAATCTGTTAATGCTACATCTGTGAACAAAATTTAATTTCTAGATAAACTAACCCTGATGCCCTGTAATACATGAGAGTGAAATGCATCTGGAGAAAATAAAGAAATTGCACTAGAAAAATTGTATTTTCAATTCCATCCTGATTTTGATGTATCACATGGCTGCTTTTAGAGGTGCACCAGCCTCTGATGGGGTAAGATAAACATGAGACGGGAGTGGAATATGAAGTGCTTGGTGAGTGGATTAGGACAAACCAACCACTCAGCAGTTCCTATTCCAGTCATATCGTAGGTAGTGCTCCCTGACAATTAATCCAGTTGCTTCCAGCTTTATCTGTATTTCTTCAAATGATCAAACTTAATTTTGCATCCAAACAGTTATTGTCATTTGCCTGTTTGAGGCATACACAGAATTATAGATATGCTCTCTGCTCTTTTGGACTGACAGCATATTGATAATTGTATGTATGCCTGAAAAAAGGCAAATGAGATTTCTGTGCAGATTCAATTAAGTTAAAGCATTGTAGTCAGCTTCAGAGTAGGATTGAAGAGACTCACATTTGAAGTCTAGGTCAATGAAACTTGCAACCTATTAAGAAGTTAATTGAGTTATTCATTGAAATATTGTGTATAAAATGAGCACAATAACACAGCAGAAGACCTGGAGACAACACCATGAAAAGCTGACACATCACGTAGACAAATTTGCAACAGTAAGACAGTTTTAATGGCAGTCTTGTTATATTATAACCAGTCTTAACTGTATATAAATACTAAATCACTATATTTCTAAACACTGTGATCTATGACCATTGTACTTGCTTGTTACAACATTAACAAAGATTATTTGCAACATTTACGTATGAAACGCCTGTTATAAAACAAATCTTCATATTTTTTCGGTGTATTTTATTATACATAAAATTACAGATATTCAGCAGTAACCATTTATTTATTATTACTAATATTTTCTGTCCACCTTCTACACTGTAAAAGTGTAGCAAATCAATTTGCTATGCTTTTATAGTTTAGAAGGTAGACGGAAACACTCTGTTGACAGTCTAGTTGTCTTAGTAATACTATAATGATGGCTGAACAATACCCAGCCAAAATGTTAGCAGTAAGAAATAAATTATTACAGATGAATACCTGTAATTTTATTTATAAATATACTGTTGGTAGTTGAAGTGGGAAACGCATAGATTACATGGATAGGAAATTCAACCTTCAGAGTACAGCAGTTACAATTTAAGAGTTACTATCCAACAATATCATGATAATAGTTTGCAACTCACTGCAAAGTCACACATCAAGTCAATACAGGCATGTAAAAAAGGATACACTAACACATGCACACTATTTGCTTTCATCAGAGAAAGGACACATACTATCAATACAGCAGCTGGAATGGATGGTTATGTGTCTGTGAAGTGTGCCTGTATGATTATTTATGCGACTTTGCATCTTTGTGGTGAGTTGCAAGCTATTCTCATTATATTTTTTAATTTCATCCGGGACTTTCCACTGTTAGGTATTGCTAATATCCATACAGCCTATTCCGTCAAGTGTAATTTACTGATTTAATACTGTTTATAAGTCTTTAAGACAATTGTGTTTAAAAAAGTAAATGAAGAAATAAGTGTAATGACAGGCACACTCATCATTAAAAGACATGAACTGGTTACTCAGTAACAAAAATTCTGCCCACACACTGCAAAAAAACTGTTCTCTGGTAGGTTGACCCAACATGTAACAATCTGCCTCTCTAAATCATTTGTAGAAATTACACAGTTCTGACAAGATATGAGTGAGGAGCTAAATATACTTAAAATAATCAAAATGTAAACTTTTAAATAAAAGTAGATGAAATTCCACAATGTCATCCTCAAAAGCATTATACATAAAAATTAAATACAGTCATAATGAACAACAGTATACTGTTCAACAAAGAAATAAACACAACATCAAAATAGTGTATAAATACATTTGAAAATTTGTTATATTATCTATGTATGTGTATATTAAATCTGCTCTTTGCACAAATTTGCTTCCAGGCTGTGACTGATATGTCACCACAACTTTCTTTAAATCATTTTTTAAATAGACGTTTTTAATTCTTGCCTAAAAACAGGTACTGGTACAAAAATGTAAATTGTGTGAGTTGTACTTTTTTGAATAGTTTAATTACCTGTTTGGTTCTTTGTCACCCTTATCATTATTTTAATTTCAACTATCAGTAATACATTATAATAATAGTTAAAAGAAAAACATACCACAAGAGGTTTGGTAGTTACTCCAGCCATAATACAACACAAAAACAGAACTTTGATCAGTAGCTGCGGCAGAAGCTTCTTTGAGACTACTGTCAGGTGAATTGAATGCAAGCTATTAAAGCAGCTGGACCGCTAACACATTAGTGGACTAAGTGGTTAGTGTCTCACTACTTATACAGCTATTTGGGCTGACACTTAACACTCACTTTATAACTGACACTCTAAACACGTAGTACGTAGTCCAGTAACTTGATGGTTGATACCTGTAGATTCAAAAAATGGAACTCTCCACTGAACATGCTTATAACTCAAAATACTTTTCATTATCTTTAAGGAAAGTAATTCCTACTACAACATTTATTATGATAAATTCTATGAGAAATCCTACTGTTAATGTGAGAATGGTTGAATGAAAATGATTTTAGAGCAGACATGCTGAACCTTTTTTTATAACAGTGCTGTAAAAGTATATGGTGTAAAACAATGAATAAGAATTTTTTAACAATAGGACACAATTTGACATAGATAATCTTTTTCCATAAATATACAAAATATTTGGGCATCTACTATAAGTTTTATCCCCTCTTATTTGTAAAGTATTCACACAAATTTATTATAGTGATGTTAGAAAATGATTATCAGTTTCTTCTCAGACTGTTTCCTATTTTTAAGTAAGGATACTTAATGTTTCCAGTTATATTACCTAAAACTTTTATTGAATAATAAGAGATTCAAAACAGCATGACATGCTCTCCTTCCCATAAGAATTTTTTATGGATTTTTTACTTTTTCATTTTTATTTTTTATTTATTTATTTATTTTTCACAAGGAAGTGATAGTTTTAGAATGACAGATAAAAACTTGTGTTTCTGTATATCAAAATGTTTTATTTACAACTGAAAGAGATTTAAAACCAACAGAAATTCACACATTGGAAAAAGGGGATGGTAGGATACACTGTAACAGAAGAGGTATTTCACAAATTTTCAATATTATATTTTCATTTATTTTCCTTCAAAAGATCCCTTACAAACATTTATATCCCATAGTTAAAATGTGGCTTTGAACAAATATATCTATACAGAATATTATTAATGCCCTCCCAAATATATCTACTATATAGAATATTATTAATGCCCTCCCAAATATATCTACTATATAGAATATTATTAATGCCCTCCACACCCCATCCAACCATAAACCTCTGCCATGTGGGGTGACTTGTACGCCTCTCAGATATGTGTCTGGAGACATGACAATAATACAGGAATATCTTTGGACAGGTCAGACAAACATGTTGTACCTGAAGACAAGCAGCATACATTTCAGTAATTGCATGTGCCACAGTTTGTTTGATTGCATGTGAATTCGGGTTTTATTGGTGAATCTCAATTAGTCTTCTTGGGCTCTCAGCTGAGTCACTGTATTGCTGTGTGGCAACATTTCAACTAGTTTCTTATTTGTCAAATTCAGGCAAAAGCTTGGATTTAAGTACCGCCTGGGTCTTTAAAGCTGCTGAGCTGCAAGCTCCTCTGCCTCTTCTGTGATGGCACAGCCAAACCCCGCCTTGAGGGGGAGGGGGGTACTTGCTCTATACTGGCAGGTCCAGACATACCGTCCTGGAAAAGTCCATCCATTCCATCAGCTATTTGTACTGTTATAGAAATGCCATGATGATGGGATATTCCCAAAACTAGTTGCATAATAAATAAATCTTACATGAGAGCTAAGTGTAAAATGCATTTTCTCAATTTTATTGCTGTCGACAAACGCCACATACAACTGTATCCATCAGCTAACTTTGACAGTTTCTCATCAGCAGACTTGTTGTATATCAAGTGTGTGAATTCAAATGTTCCACCGCACCCATTGGCGCTGTGGTACGAGTGTGAAAGATCGCGAGTGCCACCTGGCTAGCTGGTGGTGGAAAGACTGACAGGAGTATGAGGGATGGCAGTTCACATATATTTAGACTCATAAGTGCAATGGACTATTCTAACCTTAATAGTGCCATAAGTTAAGTGTTCACATTGTTACAATATTTGGAGAGGAGTAGGGATTTTTCATAATTATCAAGCTACTAACAACAGTCAAGATGTCAACTCTCAAGCAAATTCTGCAAATTCTCGTCGAACAGCAAAAGTTCCTGGCCAACCACCTCACCGAACATCAGAAGTTCGTCACAACAGCTCCTCCTGGCAACACACAATGATCGACATCAACATTGTTCATACCCACTTTTCTGCCATACAAGGAGACTGAAAAAGATTGGACAGACTATGAGAAGTGGCTTCAACAAAACTTCATAGGTTTCAGTGTTGTAGACGCTAATCTCTGGAAGTCATTGTTTTTTTTTTTTTTTTTTTCATGGATTTCTCCTGATGAACCAACTTTTGTCTCAATTAGTGCCTCTAAAGAACCCTCTTCACTGTCATTTGACGAAATGTGCTCGCTTCTCACTTCACATTATGAGAAGCAAACACACATCATTGCATCACATGTAGCATTTTATCAGTGTAAAAAACAGCCCCATCAATTGTACCGAGCATGGGCTACAGAACTGCGAGGCCTTAGTAGAAAGTGCAAATTCATTACTACTGTTCATAAAGAATCTTACACCGATTCAATGCTCAGGGATACAATTTTGAGGTCTGCTCCTGATAAGGAAGTTCATTAGAAAGCTCTTCAATTAAATGATCCACCCTTATTTGAAGTATTGGCCATAGAAAAGTCTTTTGAAATTACTCGCACTGCAGGGGTGCAATTGGATGCTTGGGGTGATGTAGGGGAAGTCATGGCAGATAGGGAATTTTTTGATGTGCCAGGTAGTGTCGTGAACAACGAAGTAGTGGCGGTGTACTCTTGCACAACATCCAAGCAATGTAAGCAGCACACTAGTTCTAAATAGAAGCAATCTCTTGCTGCCTTGCCTTCTTGTCCCTGCTGCTTTTCCCAGCATTCACAAGACTATTGTGCCCAACGTTGGGCTACATGTCAAAAATGTAAGAAAAATGGTCACATCTCTTCTGTTTGCCATTCTAACCAAGTGCAGTCTATACACGATACTGACATAGATGCAGGCTTCATATTATATGTCAACTCCAAAAACTCTTCTGGAAACCTCATGGTGCAGATGTTTGGAAAAGACCTAAGATGCAAATAGATATTGGCTCGACAGCCATAATAATTGCATCACAAAATTACCTTCACCTGGGTTCACCACTCCTTTCACCAGTCTTGCGCCATTTATGCACATACAATCAGCAACGACTCTCCCTTTTGGGACAAATGGATCTCCCAATCACATATAGGTCTGTCATACAAATGGTCACTGTGTATGTTGTTGGCCACATGGGGACGGCTGACTTGTTCAGTTATAATGCCTTCTGCATATTTGGATTCTCTGTCGATGATACTGTCAATGTTGTATCAGACAACATTCCTTACACTCAGTTAGGTACCTTGTCTATGGACTTTTCTGCTCTTTTTTCACTTGGCCTTGGTTGTGCCATGACTTTTGAAGCTGATGTCTATCAAACTGGAACTGCTTTTTGGAGCCTGCCCCCTTCCTGTAGCGTTGTGCAATGCTGTAAAGCAGGAGTTAAATTGGCTTATGACCTCAGGAGTTTTGCTTCCTGTCCCTTCCAGGTAATGGGCCTCTCCAATTTTTGTTGTCAGCAAACCTAATGGCAGTCTCAGGCTTTGAGGTGACTTTAAGACTGCCATCAATGCTCAATGTCTTATTGATACTCATCCTATGCCTCGACCGGAGGCAAATACTTTTCGAAAATCAACCTCTCTGAGGCTTAGCATCAGGTACCACTTGATGAGTCATTGCATCAGTTTCTTGTTCTCAATATGCCTTTTGGCCCTTATCATTACCAACAGTTACCGTTTGGCATGGCCAGTGCACCAGCCATATTTAAAAGGTTTCTTGAACAAGTTCTTATCTCTGTTCCTGGATGCATTAACTATCAGAACGACATTGTCGTTACTGAGACTACCATGGATGAACATCTCAAAAATCTGCATAATCTTTCCTCAGTCCTACATCAGACTGGTCTTAAGTGCAATTTTCACAAATGTCAATTCTTTCTTGTTCAAATGTTTGTAAAGCTTATGGGACTTAGCTGTGGGGTCATCAGTCCCCTCAATTCTTTCAGCCCTCTATAGTGTACTTGGGCTTTGGCCCTTCAAATGACGGCATTGGCCTCTTCATGACAACATTGCCACAATCCAACATTGCCACAATTGACACCCTTCCAAGTCCTTCGTCAGTCAAAGAACTGCAAACTTTTCTCCGGAATGTAGCATACTATCACAAGTTTATTCCTTCCATAGTGGAGATCTCTTATCCACTCACTCTCTTGTTCAAGAAAAATGTTCCTTTTACATGGTCTGACAAATTTGATACTGCTTTTCACTGCCTTAAAGCTTATCTCCAAACAGCACCTTATTTGGCCACTTACTACTCTGGACAGCAACTTGTATTAGCTTCTGATGTGTCACCAGTGGCGTATCCAGAACACTATTAATGGGGAGGCCAAGGAAACTGTATTGTATACCACAAATTGCACCTCTTAAATAACTTATTTAACCTATAAAAACAACAGAAATAATGATGTTAATAACTGATATTAATATATTTTGTTAAATATTATTAATATTTTTACAAAGTATTACCTTTAATATTAACTCTTGCACCTCTCACTGGGGTCCTCTAGACCCCACGCATGCGCAACACTCATTACAACAGGACACTACCACAACAATGTTATATTTCAAACCAAAGAAGTGCAGACTTTTAGGCACAGTTACCAACTTGATATACACTGGTGTTTCAAAATATTGAGGCGCTCGGGCGTAAAATATGGTAACTGACATTCTAGCGGTATTCCATTTTCCCACATATGACGGGCTCAGGAGTAAAACAGGGTAACAGTCATTTTGGCCAAAAAATTACTGAACACCACATACAATGTAGTGTCTTGCATACAAAGATATATACATAAGTTAGTTTCAAAGATCTTCACAGAATACAGCTTGTTGTTTCCTGGTAATTAGGCACATCTGCATACATAACATAATATATGTGAGGAAATGGCATAACACTAGAATGTCAGTTACCATGTTTTACGCTCGAGCACCTCAATTATAGACAACTTACTCTTCGTAATGCTGAATTAAAAATTCACAGGTGTCCCTAGGACGAAAGTGTGAGGTGCGAGTGTTAATAATACTACCATCATGATCATAAATCTTGGTACTTGAAATTTATGTGAGAGTGAGACATTACAAAACTTACATCAGATGTACGTCAACTGCAGGCGTCATTGATGTTTGCGAGCAAACTTCTCGATGACTTCTTGTGGTTCCATGTTGATGTTATGATGGATGTGGAGTAACACCAATCCATTGAGCCGCTCTTCACCCATAGTTGATTGTAGACATGTCTTCACTCTTCTCAAGGTGGAAAATGCTCTTTCTGCTGTTCATGTTGTTCCTGGTAGCACAGCAAGAAGATGTTCGAAAAATTGTAGTAGCCGCTCCTAGCAGCTGCAATGCTTTCTACAGATGTTGTTGGTCTGTCCTTTTTTGGCATTTCTTTCCAATATGAATAACCAAAGCAATAGTTCTCCTTTAAGTTCAAGAATAGAATTTGGCAAATCACTTTCATATGTAGTTGCAGCTTCTTGAATACACTCTGTATCGGTATCAGGTCTAACGAGAAATGTTGGTAGAAGTCCTTGCAAGTTCAACACAGTCTCATGTTTTTCATTGCAAGTTCAACACAGTCTCATGTTTTTCATTGCTAAGCTCAGACATGAGGAAATCTAACAATGGTGTGTACACTGTTGTGCGATAATAAATGCAAGAATCTGCAGTTGGGATGTTAGCTCTCTGTGTTTGATGATTGTTTATTCATGGAATAACATCAACATTTAGATCCATAACCAATGACACTGCACGCTTGAAAATGTTCATAAAAAACTCATCAGATGCTCTCCTTTGATTGTGGAATACATTCACTGTATAACTTGCCATCTTGCATGCCCGAGACAAGTCAATGCTGGGAGCTTAAAGTTGGCCTGAAAGTTGTAACGTAACAGACATCAGTTCTACAACTACTTCCAAAGTCACAACAAACTGAAATTGAGTGATTGCAAACAACATGTCATTTGTGAAAGTTAACACCTTTCCTTATGTGTTAGAAAATACATCCTCAAGAAAATCTACTATGGCTGGGAGCATTTCATGAAACAACAAAATACTATCATGTTTTTCTATAAAACGTGTCTCACAAAGGGGCTTCAATCTTTTAACCTTCACTTCAGGAAATTTTGCTTCTCTTTTGTTGCAAAGCAGTTGTTCATTTTGGCGAATCAAGAACAAAATTACAAATTTTACCTAAAACATTTCGAACAGCTTGCATGATTTTGAAAGTGCTAAATTTAAGCAGTGACTTGAACAGTGGGTATATAATGCCAATGGCTGTTCTTTGAGAATACGTGACTGCACACCATGAAGTTTCCCTGCCATGTTAGCTCCTCCATCGTAACCTTGCCGTCGAAAATCTTTTATACTAAGACCTAACTCATTCAACGTGTTCAATATTGTCTCTGTAAGTCCTTCACCAGTCAAATCATTAACTGTTTGGAAGCCAAGAAAGTCCTCCCACAGTGTTACAGTTTCCACGTCTAAATAATGAACACAAAAAGTTAGCTGTTCCTGTGCACTGAGATCTGTTGTCTCAGCCACCAATATACTAAAATAATGGCCCTGTTTTACTTTTACGACAATTTTTATCTGTAATTATGGGCCCACGGCATTCAATCACAGTATTTTGTGTTGTTTTGCTAACAAAAGTGGCATTTTTAGGTGCGTTTGTAAGGTGTTCCTCTAGAATTTTATCACCTGGATCTACTATCAACCTGAGCAATGCCCTAAAATTCCCCTCGCCCTTTTCTGTTTTGGTACTTGCATTTTTAAGTAAAACTTGCCCGTCATCACGATGGCCCCTAAGAGCAAAACTGGAATGGGAACAGCGTATCCATTGTCGTCTCAGCTTCACGACAATGGAGCAGAAAAAATGGCGTGAAGCCTGTAGTGTCTTGTGTTGCGGTATTATAAGCAAATGTCACGACTGGCAGTATTGTATCGCCGGCCGCGGTGGCCGAGGAGACTGAGGCGCTCCAGTCACAGGCTGTACGGCTACTACGGTCGGGGGTTCGAATCCCCCCTCGGGCATGGATATTTGTGGCGTCTATAGTCTTAACTAGTTCATAAGTAGTTTGTACGCTTAGGGACTGATGACCCTGTAGTTAAGTCCCATAAGTTCTACAAACATTTGAACATTTTGAAGTATTGTATCCCGATCCATCTGCTCAACATCGACGTACTTCGACAGCATATCTGCTAACGTCTTGTTAAAACGTTCTATAAGACCATTTGTCTGAGGATGGTATGCAGTTGTCATTCTGTGGATACTTTTCCACGATCAGATATCATCACGCGTGGTGCTCCACGCTTCAAAATAATGTCTTCTTCAAGGAAGTTTGCGATCTCTGGAGCGTCTGCAGTCGGCACAAGTTTGGTAACAGCGTAGCTTGTGAGGTAGTCAGTGCAGACTATTATCCATAGGTTACCGTTGTCGACTTCGGGAACCCCCATAAAAGATAGATCCCAACTCGGTGGAATGGAGCTGCTGCAGGAGGAATCGGTACGAGATGCCCTGGAGGTAATTGCCTCTTCGACGCCAAAGAGATAAAAATCCTGGGGCACCTAGTCAACGGAGATGGTGTCTGCCCTGATCCATATAAAGTAAGGGCAGTGACAGAATTTCCAACTCCTCAGCACATTCTTAATGTGAGAAGTTTCCTCGAGCTGTGCTCATACTACCGTTTCATAAAAGGATTTTGTAACAAGGCACGTCCATTACAAGAACTTCTGCAGGGAGACTGGGATGAGACAAAAGAAAGAGCTTTCCAGGCACTTAAGGATGCTCTAACTTCCGCACCAGTTCTAGCCTTGTACGACGAGAATGCAGAAACTAAACTTCACACAGACGCCAGTGCGTATGGAATTGGTGCAGTACTTGTACAAGTTAAGGAAGGTGCTGAAAAGGTGATAGCCTATGCATCAAGAGTACTCTCAAAGTCTGAGATAAACTACTATGCAAATGAGAAGGAATGTATCGCAGTTATCTGGGCTATCAACAAGTTCCAGCCGTATTTATTCAGCATACCATTCACCGTCATTCTTTATGTTGGCTGAGCAATTTGAAGGAGCCATCAGGTCGACTAGCAAGATGGGCACTAAGACTCCAAGAATACGACGTCACAGTGGTAGTCAAGAACGGACTCAAGCACAAGGATGCCGACCAGTGGCGTAGCTATCATAGGGGTAGGCGGGGCAGTGCCCCGGGGCCCCCGAGCTCCAGGGGCCCATCGGCCTTCTTGACCGACGATCGAAAAAAGTTACAGTAGAGCGTCGAATTTTTTATTTAATTTTTTTTACCCTCCCACCCTATCGTCCATCATATCCCCTTCCCCTCAAACCAAGTTTCCCTCAGTACCAGCACTGGGCCACCGACTAGCGGAACAATGCTTCTAATTAGGCCTTCACCAGACGCCACTTTGAGGCGCTGCTGACAGGCGAAGCTGCCAGCCAGTGTGTCCAACAATAGGCACACTTAAGTCGGCGTAACAGCAGAAGAAGCGTCAGCATCAAAGCTGCTCACAGCAACAGCAGCGTCTTCCAAGTGTTGTGGCGTGCAATGTGAAAGATCGCGCTCCTCCAAATACAATATAAATACATTTACTTTACAGTACTTCTTATTGGCAAATAGAAGTGTACAGTTCGAATATCCGAATAAATCGGTTTCCGAATATCCATGTCCCCAAATTATTTCGGATAATAGACGTTATACTGTATAGAATATTTTAGTTGAATTAAGGAATTTCGACTTTTAATTTCTCCTGCCGAAATTTACCCCAACATGGACGGTTCGCCAATTATGTAAGAAAATTATAACAAAATATGCATTATTAGAATGTGAGGTTACGGAAGTATTTACCGCAGTTTTATTCTTCTGTAGCAGCCGAAAGGTCGTTCAGCAAATTGAAAATTATCAAAACGCATCTGAGGTACAGTATGGCTCAAGCTTGACTCGGACATTTGTCACTCATAACAATCGGAAACGACGGACGGACTAATGACGGCACAAATATCCATGCCCGAGGAGGGATTCGAACCGCCGACCGCAGTGGCCATGCAGACTGTGACTGGAGCGCCACAGACGGCTCGGCCACCGCGGCCGGCGGAGGCTTTTGAAACGTGGTGTTACAGAAGAATGCTGAAGATTAGGTGGGTGGATCGCATAAATAATGAGGAGGTACTGAACACAATTGGGGAGAAAAGGAATTTCTGGCACACCTTGACTAAAAGACGGAATCGATTGGTAGGACACATTCTTAGACATCAAGGAATTGTGAATTTAGCATTGGAGGGAAGTGTGTGGGGTAAAAACCGCCGAGGAAGACCAAGAGATGGGTACAGTAAGCAGATTCAGACAGATTTAGGTTGCCGTTCTTATGAGGAGTTGAAGAGGCTTGCTCAGGATAAGGTATTGTGGAGAGCTGCATCAAACCAGTCTCCAGACTGAAGATCACAAGAACAACATATAACTCACATGGCCCAGTCATATTGGAGTTTCCTTGTTTTTATAATTTATTATTTGGTGTTACATATTACTTATACAGTAGATAATATATCACATACAGTTTTAATTACAACAAAAATGAAACAGACTGAAAAAATTGGGTAATTCCACTTTGTATCTCTAACACCTGCATGCACTGTGCTTTATGAAGAAACACTCTTCGCAAAATTATGATTCACAATTTCTTTCATTTCTCTCGTCAAAATTCATTCTTCATTTTTTCGTAGCATCTGTACACCTATGACTTGCTGTTCCCATGTTCACAAGAGCACAATCTGCAGGCAGCTCGGTGGCTACGGTGAGAGATTTCTCAGGAGCATCGGCATCTTCTGTATGGAGTAGTCTCGAAGTCACTTCCTCTTTGAATTCTGTGATTCTGATGATCTTCTTGTGGATGTATCGGTAAATCACAAGAGTATTTACCAGTGCTCACCCTGTCAACAGTTCAATTGCAAGCCTCCTGTACTATTCCACACCCCGCCTTAGACAATAGAGGAGTTCATTTGGCGAGAGAGATCTATAAATAACTGATTATAGTTAGTTATCATTCTTGTTTTTTTCTTTGTGCCCCTCTTGGTTTGAACCTCAGCTTCTTCCTCTCCATGAAGAGCATCAACACATTCCTCTTATTTTTCCGTTTCAATAATATCTTCATTTTCTTCACTTATGTCCATAACTTCATCTTAAAGCTTCTGCACATGCCTTTGTTCATCTACATAACTTCTACAAGACACTTTCTTCTGCTACAATATCACTGTGTTACGGAGCAAACAACACTGAATAAAGACTGTAGTAACAATGCAGAAAAATAATAATGGAATTGTACGCAAGCAATGTTGTGGAATGAAAGACTTACAGGAGTACTGACCCAAAATTATTAGCAATATTGCAAATGACGCAACAGGCACTTTACTCTGGCGCCATGTGAGACATATATAACTCACACAAACAACAAACTAAGGTATTAAATTGCAATATTTTCAACTTATTTGTACTTAAATTGCTTACTTCAAGCAAACTAAAGCAGAATACGGAAAAAAAGTAAATGATCTCCGGGGAACGGTAACCGAAGTAAGTCATTACTTTAAAACACAGTTTTTCACATAGAAGAACTGAGCAAAATGCGGCGGAGGGTATACTGTTCGAAAGAACGTAAACTGAAGAGAGAGTAGTTCTTATGGTATAGGAAGGCGCCGTTCCCAGAAAGAAGCCACAGAATGCCGAATCTAATTTCCCACCTTCCATTGCATGGTAGTGAGTAGAAAGGTGCGAGGGTGAAGGTCGGGGTGAGAGTTTAAAATAGGGAAAGTTTAATTTTTAAAACTCACAACCACCAACTGCGAACCAAATTCCTAAACATGCAAAAACACTGGAACTGTGATAGCTACTGTTTGACTCGTTTTCTAGGGGATGATATCACACGTTCACAGATTTCCTTCCCTGCATATGATTAACAAAAAATTCATATTAAAGTAAGTTCATGTGAGAAAAGGGTGTACTAACTACTATTTTTGAAAACACGTGAAAGTTCACTTTATATTGTTTATTACACCATATTAAAACCCTGTGGCTGATACGTCTGTACGTCGACACATTTATCAAATAAAGTTATAGCTCGTGAGCCCCCAGACAAAATAAATATTTGTCGCAAATTGTTTTCACACCATGTGTCTTTCTCAAACACCGCTTATGATCATGCCTATGTGACGACACGTGTTACACTAACAAAACACAGTCACTTTAATTCAGTGCGATGCACACCTTGTTCCAGCGGCTAAATATTCACAACACACAGTAGCACTCGATACAACTTGGTGCAGTCTACGACGATCAACCACACTTGGCAATTGCCACACAAAATTCTAAAGTCTCCACCTGGAGATCCACACGCCTCCCGGCCAGCTAACCCACTCGCTCCCGACTCGTCACTTCCTGCCCACGCGCGAGTGCGTGAGCGCGCCTAAAGCCCAACTGCCGGGTTTTTTCCCTACGTCATCAACTTCCCCATGTGAGCTGTTCTAACCGTCTTGCCAACGTACAGCGCTCAGCCAAAACATTTCTAAAACTTTACTTAAAATCAAAATAATTACACTACACATTAAACAAATTTCTTCTTAGTTTTTTATATTGGTATAAACATCCTTTGTACTATTTATTATAATCGTGCAATTTCTTATATCACAGATAAGTGATTCAACTGAATACTTCAAGATAAAATACACAATATTAATTGAAAATAAAATGAGAAATAGTTAATATATTATTTTTATAAACAAACATTGCCATGCTGGTTGTGTAACTGTCTTGTATTCATTGATAATTTATTACTTTTCATTGTCAATTAAAGATATTACGCTAGATGTGACTATATCAGCTAATGTATTGTTTATTTATCAATAGGCAATTTTGTAATGAGGGCCTTAAAGGTTCCTAACTGCAACGTATTACTTCAAATGCAAGTAGTATTAGAATATTTTATTTCACGCTGTGCACTGCACTGCACCTGGCACTCGCCATTGTCCCTCTCTCCCCTCACCGGAAACAAACCTGGAAAATCCTAAGCTGGAACAAGCCACCAACGTCGACCTGCTCGCTGGCCTCCCGTCAGCTACAAGCACACAGCAAATCTCAACGTGGAGAATTTCTACTGATGGCCTCACTATAAATGTTGTCACCCAACTGCGTACATACATTGCTACCATAATTAATAAGATTAAAATTGTGTAACATTTAGAGCATTGGCATGGTCAATGTTTGCAGTGAACTTCATATTGTTTAATTATCAAATGCTATTAATTACCAATATTTCTATTGGGCGGTAATCTCACAAAGGTATGCAGATTCTGTTCTGTATTCCTTTCAGTATTAACGCATTTGTGGAAAACAAACATGCCTGTTTCCTGGCGAACGCATTTTGTGGAAAATGCGCACTCTCCAGGTCTGTCTGCGCACTACGTCATCTGTGATTTATGAGATACACTGTGGAAGGGTCGGTATAACTTTGTAAAACACCTTGTAATTTCCTTTTGCGATGTAATGGGGTAGACAGAGTGGGGCTCGCTTTCTCGCTATTCGTTTCGCAGGCGCACGAAGAACGGCAATGCCTGACCATTCCAGCGGTCTGCTCTTTCCCGCACCTTCTGCACTCCAACCCTCCCCCACCCTCCCCCTTCCTGCTGTCACCTGTCACATCCCCACAACAGATCATATGCCCAATACTGTTCTACTGTACTGAAATATACTGTATACATTTAATATTTTGTCTTAGTCCATTCTGTTTAACAATAACTATATTAACATACTGGCTGCCAAAGGTATACTTCGGTTACCGTTCCCCGGAGATCATTTACTTTTTTTCCGTATTCTGCTTTAGTTTGCTTGAAGTAAGCAATTTAAGTACAAATAAGTTGAAAATATTGCAATTTAATACCTTAGTTTGTTGTTTGTGTGAGTTATATATGTCTCACATGGCGCCAGAGTAAAGTGCCTGTTGCGTCATTTGCAATATTGCTAATAATTTTGGGTCAGTACTCCTGTAAGTCTTTCATTCCACAACATTGCTTGCGTACAATTCCATTATTATTTTTCTGCATTGTTACTACAGTCTTTATTCAGTGTTGTTTGCTCCGTAACACAGTGATATTGTAGCAGAAGAAAGTGTCTTGTAGAAGTTATGTAGATGAACAAAGGCATGTGCAGAAGCTTTAAGATGAAGTTATGGACATAAGTGAAGAAAATGAAGATATTATTGAAACGGAAAAATAAGAGGAATGTGTTGATGCTCTTCATGGAGAGGAAGAAGCTGAGGTTCAAACCAAGAGGGGCACAAAGAAAAAAACAAGAATGATAACTAACTATAATCAGTTATTTATAGATCTCTCTCGCCAAATGAACTCCTCTATTGTCTAAGGCGGGGTGTGGAATAGTACAGGAGGCTTGCAATTGAACTGTTGACAGGGTGAGCACTGGTAAATACTCTTGTGATTTACCGATACATCCACAAGAAGATCATCAGAATCACAGAATTCAAAGAGGAAGTGACTTCGAGACTACTCCATACAGAAGATGCCGATGCTCCTGAGAAATCTCTCACCGTAGCCACCGAGCTGCCTGCAGATTGTGCTCTTGTGAACATGGGAACAGCAAGTCATAGGTGTACAGATGCTACGAAAAAATGAAGAATGAATTTTGACGAGAGAAATGAAAGAAATTGTGAATCATAATTTTGCGAAGAGTGTTTCTTCATAAAGCACAGTGCATGCAGGTGTTAGAGATACAAAGTGGAATTACCCAATTTTTTCAGTCTGTTTCATTTTTGTTGTAATTAAAACTGTATGTGATATATTATCTACTGTATAAGTAATATGTAACACCAAATAATAAATTATAAAAACAAGGAAACTCCAATATGACTGGGCCATGTGAGTTATATGTTGTTCTTGTGATCTTCAGTCTGGAGACTGGTTTGATGCAGCTCTCCACAATACCTTATCCTGAGCAAGCCTCTTCAACTCCTCATAAGAACGGCAACCTACATCTGTCTGAATCT
This sequence comes from Locusta migratoria, assembly GCA_026315105.1. NCBI lineage: Eukaryota > Metazoa > Arthropoda > Insecta > Orthoptera > Acrididae > Locusta > Locusta migratoria. The sequence goes on from CM048745.1 coordinate 113,783,753, forward strand.
GCTTACTGTACCCATCTCTTGGTCTTCCTCTGCGGTTTTTACCCCACACACTTCCCTCCAATGCTAAATTCACAATTCCTTGATGTCTAAGAATGTGTCCTACCAATCGATTCCGTCTTTTAGTCAAGGTGTGCCAGAAATTCCTTTTCTCCCCAATTGTGTTCAGTACCTCCTCATTATTTATGCGATCCACCCACCTAATCTTCAGCATTCTTCTGTAACACCACATTTCAAAAGCCTCCGCCGGCCGCGGTGGCCGAGCCGTCTGTGGCGCTCCAGTCACAGTCTGCATGGCCACTGCGGTCGGCGGTTCGAATCCCTCCTCGGGCATGGATATTTGTGCCGTCATTAGTCCGTCCGTCGTTTCCGATTGTTATGAGTGACAAATGTCCGAGTCAAGCTTGAGCCATACTGTACCTCAGATGCGTTTTGATAATTTTCAATTTGCTGAACGACCTTTCGGCTGCTACAGAAGAATAAAACTCCGGTAAATACTTCCGTAACCTCACATTCTAATAATGCATATTTTGTTATAATTTTCTTACATAATTGGCGAACCGTCCATGTTGGGGTAAATTTCGGCAGGAGAAATTAAAAGTCGAAATTCCTTAATTCAACTAAAATATTCTATACAGTATAACGTCTATTATCCGAAATAATTTGGGGACATGGATATTCGGAAACCGATTTATTCGGATATTCGAACTGTACACTTCTATTTGCCAATAAGAAGTACTGTACAGTAAATGTATTTATATTGTATTTGGAGGAGCGCGATCTTTCACATTGCACGCCACAACACTTGGAAGACGCTGCTGTTGCTGTGAGCAGCTTTGATGCTGACGCTTCTTCTGCTGTTACGCCGACTTAAGTGTGCCTATTGTTGGACACACTGGCTGGCAGCTTCGCCTGTCAGCAGCGCCTCAAAGTGGCGTCTGGTGAAGGCCTAATTAGAAGCATTGTTCCGCTAGCCGGTGGCCCAGTGCTGGTACTGAGGGAAACTTGGTTTGAGGGGAAGGGGATATGATGGACGATAGGGTGGGAGGGTAAAAAAAATTAAATAAAAAATTCGACGCTCTACTGTAACTTTTTTCGATCGTCGGTCAAGAAGGCCGAGGGGCCCCTGGAGCTCGGGGGCCCCTGGGCACTGCCCCGCCTAGCCCTATGATAGCTACGCCACTGGTCGGCATCCTTGTGCTTGAGTCCGTTCTTGAATACCACTGTGACGTCGTATTCTTGGAGTCTTAGTGCCCATCTTGCTAGTCGACCTGATGGCTCCTTCAAATTGCTCAGCCAACATAAAGAATGACGGTGAATGGTATGCTGAATAAACAAGGCTGGAACTTGTTGATAGCCCAGATAACTGCGATACATTCCTTCTCAGTTGCATAGTAGTTTATCTCAGACTTTGAGAGTACTCTTGATGCATAGGCTATCACCTTTTCAGCACCTTCCTTAATTTGTACAAGTACTGCACCAATTCCATACGCACTCGTGTCTGTGTGAAGTTTTGTTTCTGCGTTCTCGTCGTACAAGGCTAGAACTGGTGCGGAAGTTAGAGCATCCTTAAGTGCCTGGAAAGCTCTTTCTTTTGTCTCATCCCAGTCTCCCTGCAGAAGTTCTTGTAATGGACGTGCCTTGTTACAAAATCCTTTTATGAAACGTCGGTAGTATGAGCACAGCTCGAGGAAACTTCTCACATTAAGAATGTGCTGAGGAGTTGGAAATTCTGCCACTGCCCTTACTTTATATGGATCAGGGCAGACACCATCTCCGTTGACTAGGTGCCCCAGGATTTTTATCTCTTTGGCGTCGAAGAGGCACTTATTTGGATTGAGGTGGAGTCCTGCAGTCTGAACACACTTCAGCACAGTTGACATTCGACTCAGATATTCTTCAAATGTTTTCGGGAAAACGACAATGTCATCTAAATAGCAAAGACACGTCGTCCATTTAAGGTGTTGAAGCAAGTTGTCCATCATGCGTTCGAATGTGGCTGGAGCATTACATAATCCAAATGACATTTCTTTGAATTCATAGATGTAATAAAAGCCGTCTTCTCCCTGTCAGCTTCGTCAACCTCGATTTGCCAATAACCTGTCTGAATGTCCATAGTTGAAAAGTATGTAGCTCCTTTCAAGCAGTCTAAGGTGTCGTCAATGCGTGGCAATGGATAGACATCTTTCCTTATGATTTTGTTCAACCTCCGATAGTCGACACAGAATCGCCATGCGCCATCCTTCTTCTTTACGAGGACCACTGGAGATGACCAAGAACTCTCCGAGGGTTGAATAATGTCTCTATGCAACATCTTTTCCACTTCCTCCCGAATTATCCGTCTTTCAGCTGGCGACACTCTATACGAACGCTGGCTAATTGGTGGATGATCCCCAGTATTGGTACGGTGCTTTATCGTGGGCCGTTTCGTCTGACTTTTCTCCTGGGATACAATATTGCCAGTCGTGACAATACGAAATCCATGTAAAGTCACTTAACCATTTCATTTGGAACGTCCGCTTATGATTACCACATTGGGGTGCCACAGGAAAATTGTACTTATCAGAAGGAATCCATGGGTTGCACAACACGCTATATTTTTCTTCATTGGAAAGTGAAGAACTATTTTTTACATACAGCCCGATATCATTTTTATAATAATTCATTTTCACCTCATTGATATTATATCTATTTAAACTCTGATCTGGTGTGGATGTGCTAGCTAAAACATTTGAACTATCATCTTGGAAAGCTTCTCTTATTTCACATGTAGGGCTAAAAAACGAAGAAATATTTGTTTGCTTTTTCTGTCTTTCTCTTTTTACAGTTAATTTTGTGGCACACACTTGAACACACCTGAACACACACACTTGAACACACCTGAAGACACACACTTGAACACACCTGAACACACACACTTGAACACACCTATTAATAATAATAAAAAAAAGAGCCACGGGAACTAAACCTTAATGTTCAGGCCAGCAAACCGGTGATGCACAGACGGATTTACGTTACATAGCTTACACAAAATGTTCATGCCTGTGACTGTGCGGAGGTGGTTGAAATAAATTCGCGTGGGGTGTGAGATCAGAGTGGCAGCAACGACCGTGTGATTTGCGTGCACGCGTTTTGCTCGCCCCACGCAATCAGCCGTTGAAGACATGACAGATACAGACACGTCTGAATGCTTCCGATGGCGGACTCCGCGGTGCCCGTTGGTTCGCACCGAATGATTCGGTAAACCTGACTTCCGAGCAGCGATTCCAGGAACTGGCTTTTGCTGGCTGCACCTGCCATGTGCCATTGTCCACGGCTATGGACACAGCTGCCACAGAGTCTGCCCACTGTGTGTAAAGCTAGCTGCCTGCTACAGACAGCTAGGGACTCCGTCTCCTGTGAGAATTAACCTGGCGTGGACCACCGTCCGTCTCGCCTCCCTGTAGTAGTGATTTTGTTCTGTAAATCCTAAATTTGTGTTGTTTTGCACTATGCAACAGCCTCGAGTATGCGAAGATGGAGCAAGCTAGCACTAATTACAAAAATAAAACAAAAGCTAGGCATATTATATGAACATACAGGTATTTTGCTTATTTGCGTATGTCCGACATAAAGCCTCAAGGGGAGTACCCGGGCCCCATGGGCCCCTCCCTTAAATCCGCGCCTGTGCATCACAACATGCTATTGGGGCGGTTCTTTCTCACAAATATGGTTCAGAACGTCCTATGGCTTATGCATCCAAAACGTTGTGTGACTCGCAGCTGTGGTATTCACAAATTGAAAAAAGAGGCTCTTGCCCTCAAGAAGTTTAACATGGTTTCCGGAAGCGGAAGTCTTGTACTACTGCTGCACTGGACGTATTAACGAAAGTAAAGCAATCATTTGAGGAGAGGGAGTCTGTGGCACTCACACTGTGTGATCTAAGCAAAGCATTCGACTGTATCCCCCACAAGATTTTGCTCACAAAATTGAAACACTATGGGTTGGGAGGTTCAGTCCTAGCTACAATTCAATGTTACCTGGAAGACAGAATACAAATTGTTTCAGTCCAAGGGACAACCTCCCAAGAACAGAAGGTGAAACACGATGTGCCACAAGGTTCCATCATAGCCCCACTCCTCTTTCTCATTTTTGTAAATGATTTCAACCAAATTGGTTACACAATACAATTTCCAGATGACACCACTCTCATTGTCAGGGGGGAAAATTCAGCCCAAGAAGTACTGAAGTCTGATGCACTACTCAAAAATGCTAAAGAATGGTTCATCACCAATAAAATGAAAACAAACGAGGAAAAAACTCAGCTTATGGTGTGCAGCCTCAGCAAAAACATACACTTGGACCATACAGAAACTGTAGCCACATTACATATGGACTACCACTATGGGGTCACTCAGCAGGCTGCAAGGATGTGCTGCTGCTTCAAAAGAAGGCAGTAAGAGTTATTACATCCAGCAGAAAACAGGAACACTGCAGACCGTTATTTGCAAAATTGGGAATAATTACTGTTTACAGTCATTATGCATTACAGTGCCCATGTAAGGGAAAACCTTGATACTTACAGCAAGAGGAGTGACATCCACGAATATAACACCTGAAACAAAGATGACATAAATTTACCAACCTGTTGACTATCCAAATCAAGAGACAGTTTCCAAGTAATAGCAGTAAGAATGTTCAACACACTACCCAGAGAACTGCAGACTCTTCCACTGGAGAAGTTCAGGAAGCCAATGATAACACTCTTAAACAACATCCACTATATTCAATCCAAGAGTTCTTTGAGAGTGAGGGAAGTGAATGGACTCAGTGATATGTATTTACATTATCCAATATACGAGGTACATCCACAAATCCACAAAGTAAGTTCCGTTTGGTTATATAAACCGCTGCAAATTGAATAAGTCGCTCCAATGAGTACACGTAATACAGAATTTTCTGGGAAGTTATTTTCCATTGACAATGTGATGATCCCGCCATTGACAACGAGAAGAGTTGCAGTCACAAACACAGATGACCAGTTAAACTGTGAAATGCTTGTTGATAGAAAAAAGTTTATCAGGCTCACCAAAGAAATTTACATACCAGCGGCTATAACAAGCATTACCGGTGGCCGAGGAGAGATTTGGATCACTAATTGTCACAAACAGTCACAACTTATCCCCAAAGGAATGTGTTTCGGGCCAGCTGAATCAGTCCAGGACGGTGAGCTCAACGTCATCAACGAAGACCCATGCTCTACTGTTACTACAGACAACTGCAGAACCGCCACTAGTGCCAAGACTGAGCAAGGAACAACGTCAGCGGGTGTGCTATACTACGCCAATTTTCGGATGCATTCGCACCCCAACAGGGGAAGGATTTTGTAACAAGGCACGTCCATTGCAAGAACTGCAGGAAGACGCCAAGTTTTACTGGGATGAGACAAAAGAAAGAGCTTTCGGGCACTTAAGGAGGCTCTAACTTCCGTACTAGTTCTAGCCTTGTACGACGAGAATGCGCAAACTGAACTTCATACAGACACCAGTGGTTATGGGATTGGTGCGGTGCTTGTACAAGTTTAGGAAGGTGCTGAAAAGGTGATAGCCTATGCATCAAAAGTACTCTCAAAGTCCGAGATAAACTACTCTACAACTGAGAAAGAATGTCTCGCAGTTATCTGGGCTATCGACAAGTTCCGGCCGTGTTTACTTGGCAAACCATTCACCGTCGTGACAGACCACCATTCTTTGTGTTGGCTGACTAGCCTGAAGGATCCATCAGGTCGACTAAGACTCCAAAAGTACGACGTCATAGTGGCATTGCAGAACAGGCGCAAACAAAAAGGATGCCGACTGTCTTTCGAGGAATCCATCAGTGAAACACAACAGCATGTATGAAATTTCAGCCCTCACTGAATTAGCTGACGTTACAGCTGAACAGAGGGACGATCCAGAACTATTGAAACCCATAGAGGCCTTTGAGAAAAGAGAACTGACCAATTCAGAGTTCCAACTTATAAGTGGGACATTGTATAAGAGCAACTACGATCCACTGGGCCTCAAATGGTACTGGTCGTTCCAGCTCAACTCCAGCCAGCTATTCTCAAGTATGTCCACGATGCTCCAATATCCGGTCGTCTGGGATTCGTGAAGACCCTAGACCGAATCAGAACTGCAATAGCTCCATTCCACCGAGTTGGGATCTTTAAGGGAGGTTCCCGAAGTCGATGTGTTTGTTTGTAAAGCTTATGGGACTTAACTACGGGGTCATCAGTCCATAAACTTACAAACTACTTATTAACTACTTACGAACTAGGACGGCACAAATATCCATGCCTGAGGGGGGATTCGAAACCCCGACCGTAGTGGCCGTGCAGACCGTGACTGAAGCGCCTCAGTCCCCTCGGCCACCGCGGCCGGCCCCGAAGTCGACAACCGGTAACCAATGGATAATAGTCTGCACTGACTATCTCACCCGCTACGCTGTCAATAAACCCGTGCCGACTGCAGAAGTCCCAGAGTTCACAAAATTCGTAGTAAAAGACATTATTTTGAAGCATGGTGCACCAAGTATGATCGTGAAGAAGTATTCCAGTCAAAACAAGTATCAGAGTTAATGTCACGTTGCGACATAGTCCACAGATTAACAACTGCCTACCATCCTCAGACAAATGGTCTTACAGAATGTTTGACTAAGATGTTAGCTGATATGCCGTCGATGTATGTCGATGTAGAGCAGAAGGATTGGGATACAACACTGCCAGTCGTGATATTTGCTTATAATACCGCAAGACAAGACACCACAGGTTTCATGCCGATTTTCTGCTCCATGGCCGTGAAGCTGAGTCGACAATGGATACGCTGTTTCCTGTTCCAACCGGACGACACTCAGGATGACTGTGTGAAACAGCTCATCACCAGGGTCGAAGAAGCAAGACAGCTGGCTCGCATAAGGACCCTGGACGCCCAGAAGAAGGACGATCAGCGGTGTAACGACAAGCATCAATCTGTTGTGTACAGCCCAGGAGATCTGGTATGTATTTTTACCCCTGTACGGAAAGTTGGAATATCAGAAAAGTTATTGAAGCAATACTTTGGTCCGTATCGCGTCATACGCCGCCTGTCAGACGTCACATACGAAGTTGAGTATTATGAGCCATCGTCGAAAGGACAAAAACGAAGAGACATTCTTCACGTCCTCCGCATGAATCCTTACTACGATCCTGAAGAGATGGGCGAAAATAGCTTCTTGTTCAAGGACTATAAGGACGGTAATGATGCCGATGAAGAACGTCTGTCGTCGATAATCGTGCAGAAGGGAAGGATTCTCCAAAACTGCCATACAGAGGGCCCATGATAAGATCAAGATCCAGTACATTGCAGCTGGCTCCAAAGGGAACCTAACAGCGGGTCATTGTTTTTTCAGGAGAGGGAGCAATGTCGTGTGACCTCACGTCCGACTGCCGGCGTGACGCAAGGGGTAGCGTCGCCGGCTGCGGTGCTGAAGGTTGCCGGGTCAATCCTGTTCACTGACAAAAATTTATTTCTTTGTAATTATCTTTTCCAGAATTTTCTACGTGTTTCTTATGTTCACTTGTAATTTCTACTTGTACTGTATGTTAACTATTCTTCTAATTTCTGGTACATTCTGTCTGTGTATAAATAGCAGAGCACTCTGCCTGAGAGTCAGTCAGTGCTGCGTGTATGTTTCAGTTCGCAATGAACCTGCTTTCAGTATGTTCTGTGTTCAGTCAATAACCCTTCCTTCGAAGTCAAGCGTGCTTCCATTTCAACGCAACAATATCTAACTTCGACATACCCAGTTCCCTTATCAAATTTTGTATCTTCCCTACCCGATTAAAAGATCTAACATTCCACATTCGGATCAGTAGAATACCAGTGTTGTTCATCCTGATGATAACATCCACCTGAGTAGTCCTTGCCCAAAGATCTGAATGGGGACTATTATACTTCTGGAATATTTCACCCGAAAGGATGCCATCATCATAAATTCATACAGTAGAGCTGCATGTCCTCGGCAAAAGTAACGACTGTAGTTTCCCCTTGCTTGCAGCCGTTTGCAGCAAGGCCACGTTAGCTGATGTTACAAGGTCAGGTCAGTCAATGATCCAGACTGTAGCCCTGCAACTACTGGAAAGGCTGCTGCCCCTCTTCAGGAGCCACACGTTTGTCCGGCCTATCCACAGATACCCTCCGCTGTGGTTGTACGTATAGGCGGGACCACACTGGACTAGGGATGGCGGTTATCGCCGAAACAACCGGTTTTCGGTTATACCGGTTCTTTCCATCTCCAGTTTAACCGCACTGTAAAAGATGCTCAAGATAACCGGTTTTTTAAATAACCGGTTTTCGGTTTTTTATTGCTATTATTTCCAGTAGAGTTCGACCGAAACATAATTTGCGCCCGAAACAGAAACCGTAATCGAATTTTCGGTTCTTCTAGTTTCGGCAGAAACCGAAATTTACGGAATTTAGTTAAAATCTAGGTAAATTTACGTTATACGACAAATCACTATTATTTCCATATTTTGCAAGATCCCCTCCCAATACTACGCCTTCTTGAGTGTGCGTAAGACTAGTCAGGAGTCTTAAGGATATGCATATCTTTACAATATTTGTTGATCTGGTTTATGGCAAAGATATTTTTAGACAGCTTTTTGGCTAGAGAATCTATGTGAATGTCCCACTTAAGGTTGTCTTGAATTGTGAAACCCAAAAATTTTGTATATTTTTCCTTATTAATAGTTTGATTTCCTATTGATAATTTCATGTCAAAGTCTGTTTGCTTTCTAGGGTTAAATTCTACAATTGCGGTCTTGAAGGCACTTACATTTAGATGGTTTTCATTAGTAACAGTGTTGCACAGCACTTCCAGACTGCCGTGGTCTTTGTGTTTGCACACAATTATTGTATCGTCTGCATACAATATTATTTTATTATCTGGGGAACTGTACTTTATATCGTTCACATAAATCAGGAACAGGAGGGGTCCCAAGACGGAACCTTGTGGCACTCCGTATTTAACATCTGCTACTTTGAATTTGAAATACCCACTGTTTGTTTTAATCAAGACAAATTGTTTCCTGTTGGTCATATATGACTCTATTAGGTCAAAGCATGTTCCTCTAATACCCATGTTCCATATCTTGTCAAGTAGTATGGTGATATTAACGCAGTCAAAAGCTTTTTCGAGATCAAGGAACGCTCCAGCAACTTGTTCGTTGTTCTCTATGGCAGTTATTATTTCATCTACGAGCTGTGCTGCAGCTACTGAAGTTGACTTGTTTTTCATAAACCCATTTTGATTCTCGAATATTAGGTTGTGTAGACTCAGAAATGCCAGTAGTCTATTATAAATAACTTTCTCGATTACCTTGGAAAATGCAGGTAAGATTGAGATCGGTCGGTAGTTTTCAATTTTATTTTTATCACCTTTCTTGTAAATCGGAGTTACTTGTGCTATCTTTAGTCTGTCTGGAAAAATGCCTGTTATGATTATGTCATTTACTGCTGTCGCCAAGGCATCTGATATGTTGTCTATGCACGTTTTAAGTGTACTGATAGACAATCCTTCATAACCTGCAGAGTTTGAGTTTTTTAGTGACATCACTATGTGTTTTATTTCCCTGCTGTTCGCAGGTGTCAAGTATATGCTATGTCTTACTGGATTGCCCTTATATGTATACTGGAGGTTGTTGAACTGGTCATTGATGGATTTTCCCATAGAAGAAAAGTGCTCGTTAAAAATATTTGCTATCTGGTAGGGGCATTTGATGTTACCACCTTTGAAATTGATACTAAGGTCACTAGCTGATTTGTCCTTAAAGTCCCTAAAGCTATTTATAACATGCCAGACAGCTTTGCCGGAGTTGTTGGAGTCTCTTAACATGTTAGCTACGTGTTTACTTCTGGTTTCTAAGAGGAGATTTTTGTAGTGATCATGATAGTTGTTAAATTCTTCCTTCAGTCTAAGATTATCACTATTCTTTGTCATTGCGCATTGGAAAAGTCTTAGCTTTTCTCTTGCTGTTTTTACTTCAGTGTTTATCCAGTTATTCTTTTTTATTTTTTTTTACAGTCATTTACTGGCAGTGTTGTTTCTGGGCATGAGACGTTGAAGCAATAATAAAAGTCAGATGCAAATTAATTGAAAGTGATACAGTTATTTTCATTCCATTGTAAGCGTTTGAGCATACACTTAAGGTTTTTGATATTGTCGTCATGGGTGGCTCTTTTTGTTACATAGTGTTTCTTTTTGCTTGCAATATAAAGGTTTTCAGCTTCTATCAGTACCTGAACCGCATGGTGGTCAGAAATTGCAAGCTTCAGAACTGATGCAGTGTATTTAAAGTGGGACATGTTAGTAATAATGTTGTCAATGCATGATTTGCTGCCATTGACCTCCCTGGTGGGCTCATTTATCAAGGGATTTAGTTTAAACTGATCTAGTACCAGCATCAATTTTCTTTTAATGCTGGAGTCAGGAGACAGCAAGTCAATATTTATATCTCCTACTAGAATTAAGTTAGCCCAGCCATTTTTATCACAGTGTTTGCTGTCAATGTCTACAAGCAGATCATTCAAAACTTCAAAGAAAATGTCAAGGCTGCCACTTGGGGGTCTGTATACATCTATGATAATTAAGTTCTCTTTCCCCCATTTGTAGTTAATTGCTGCTAGTTCTATAATCCCCTGTATGCTGAAAGCACTTACATCAATTACATTAAAGTTACTGCTTCTAGACGCAAAGATAGCTACCCCTCCACATTTTTTCATTTTCCTGCTGAAGGCAGTACAGAATATCATGGAAAGTGGCTGGCAAACACTAATTATCTCTTCTGTATACCAGTGTTCAGTTATAACTAAGACATGTGGGTTATCAATCCCTGCAACTGTGTCCATCTCATTTTGCTTATTACTAAGACTTTGAAAATTTTGGTGAATTAATTTGAACCCAAGTTTGTTCTGCTGGACACTGCTGAAAGTTTTCACACTACTAGGATGTCCAGCATGCCTTTCAAGTTTCCCTGATTCCTATTTGAGTGACTATTTCTGACAGCTTGGTTCTGAGTGTGGTTTGTTGTTATACTAGCTACAAGTTTTGGTCCTTCCATTTCGGTTTTATCTGGATATGGTGGAGCTGTGGTAGTTTTGTTTTTTGCAAAGTTGTTTGTCAGATTGGGTGGTGTGGGCCATTCCATGGCAAAGCACGTATTAATAACACTTTGCTGAGAATTTCGTCTTATTTCATCGATAATTAATTTATTGACAGTCATTTTGCCTCTTTTATTCAGGTGCATTCCATGAGTTGTGTGCAGGTCCCTATCAAGATTACTGATGTTTACAAGAGAGACATTGTGAAATTTATTACATATTTTCTTTAGTCTATCATTAGTTTTGTGCACTTCCAAATTCACAACAGATTGTTCCATTAAATCGTATCTCTGTGGTATGTTAACGACAACAACTTTTGTGCCTATTAACTTGCCGAGAGTAGTTTTCATATGTCTGATAGCGCCATTTGCCTGGTTTTTGGCTACATCATTTGTTCCTCCAATGATTACGACACTATCACTTACGGAGAAAGATTCACTATCACGCACACACGGCGTCGCCACAGCAGACAGAGGTGCTCCAGGTTGAATGTGAGCCACAGCTTCAAAGTCGTCCTGCATATTCACTATGTTTTGCGCTATTCCGCGACCGTGACTGTCTCCATATGTTAGGATCCTGCCCTTCTTGCGCTTCTGCTTCTCGCTTCTTGTTTTGTTCACTTTGGGCGGTTTCATATATGTAATTTGACGGATTTCACTGTCGTTACGCTGGATAGGCCTAGTTTGTTTACATTCTGATACACTGGCACACGAATTGTTAACTTGTTTTTTCGACTTATTGCTGTCAGATTTTTTGCAGATCGAAAGGTTATTTTCAATTTGCATAGGCTTGAGCGTTACTTCTTCCACTATTTGATCAAGAGCCTGATATTTGTTGTTAGTGATAAAGGTTGGAAAGATTTCCGGAGTTTTTGATTTAGGCCTACAGTTCATCTGGTGCTGTTGATCATTTTCGCTAACTCTTTTATTTAGCAACGATACCTCAACCTTTAAACACTGAATTTCACTTATTAAGTCTTTTACTAATGTTGATAACTCGCACTTACAGTCACAGTTATTTGTATTTGCCGTTTCACCTGAGGATTTGAGGCAGCACTGGGTACAGCTCCAGCTAGTCATGAATTCATTGTTTTCTTTGACTGATGCGTCAATTTTTGCACAACGAAAATGGTATGAATGATTGCATACCTTACATGTGATACCGGTTTTCAACACTTTTTCGCACTTACTACACTTTCATCGTCTAAAAAAAGGTTTTTGGACGGGCTACTACTTAAAGCTACACTACTACTTGCCGCCATCTTGAACAAATGGAGCATTGTACCTCACTGCTCCCGAACTTCGTAAAGTACTTCCACACTCGGGATGGTGCCATTTAAGACACAACCGATGTGTGGTGACGACAGCTAGGAACTGCCGCATGACCAGACGGAGGTAAGTCTTGTACACTGCCGGTGCACGCGCGTCGTATAATAGGCCACGCCACACGGCAACAGCTGCATCGATGCCTCAATAGCTGCACCAGTTCTTCTTAAGTTCTTATGCCACGCGTTTGTTGAGCGTTTCTGACTGCCGCGATTGTTCTTAAATTATCACTGATCGCTTTTCTTAGTTTCTGCGATGACCTAATATTTCACAGGAGTGGAAATTTCAGGAATAGCCATATATATTAGGGTATACTAGTTTTAATTTTTTTTTTTTTAAATTATTTACAATAAACACATTTTGAACCACTACAACAGGAAGTAGTCATACCGGTTTTTTTACTCGGTCCTTGGCAATAACTAAAAAAACCGGTTACATCCGACACCAAATGAATACCGAAAAAAACCGGTTATTCAAAACTAAAATACCGGCATCGGTTTTAACCGGTCGGTTTTTCCCATCCCTACGCTGGACGCGCCTATCCGCTCACAAACGCGCGGCGCTAAGCAGCAGGGAACGGCGCGCAGCAGCGCGGGACGGATCGCCGTGTGAGGTTCCAGTCTCAGCAGACTCTAAAGCCCTTTCTACACGGGAAGTGAGAGCTTACGAGATTACCCATGATGCACCGGATACGTCGTCCGCGTACAGGGCAGACGCGTCCACTTGCACAAGATGCACGCATACGACCGTTAGTAGACGGAATAGGATGGATCCTATTCTCACGCGTATGAAAGTGCTTTGCGCATGCGCAGACGACCGAATGGGGAACCCAACAGACAAACGAAGCCAAGTCGGGAATTTGTTTGAGAATGTGTACTTGTCTCCTGCTCAGAGGAACGTAGTTTTTCGACTCAGTCGTAAGTATTTTAGTAGGTGATACTATAGAGGAATTGCATTAAAAATTTAATATAACCATTGTACAATTTTTATTGAATACAGAACTAAGGCTGTTAATATGAAATCCAAACAAACGTAGAGCAAATGTAAATCAAGAAATTATCACTGATTTATCCGTCGGTTCTTGGTAGTACATCACCCTTACTTAAAAGTAGAATTTTGTGTGTCTTCTACATGTTCATTTCAATTAGTTACTCGGTTTTCGACTTACGGGGACATGTTCAGACTTTAAACTACGTCGACAACCGGTTATATTTAAATAAGTCAATATGATGATCTACCAAGAACAGTCGAAAGAATCAGTCAAAATATCCAAATCAGTTTGTTGTACATACCAAGAGCTGTATCTCTGTACCCAATAAAAATTGTACTAACATTATATGAAATTTTAACTGCAAATCGTCTTTCTTATCATCTTTTACAATATTTGCTATTTTTCCTGAAACATGCTGTAGTTAACAGATGAAGTATTAGTTTTTGGTGAGCATTACTTGAGGCTTTTGAAAGATCTATGTATAGACACCTGGGCTTGTTCATCATATACATAGGCGCCGCAAAACCGCAGGGGCTGGAAGTATGTAATCACATTTTATAATGAGGACGTTAACACATTTGAGCGACGTAGTTACGCATGAACCGCACGAAAACAATTAAATACAGTTTGACAGTGGCAGTCTAAGTAAATGTTTTAATCATCACAATATATTATTCATTTGCTGTAGGTTTATAACAAACAACGTAGACACGTGAAGCAGACGATTCAACAAATGCCTACCGTTTGAACGCTTCTGCTGCGCTGCAGCTGACAACGACTTCCTTGTGCGTGTCGCACGTCTCGTATAGAAATGGCTTTAAACCAGCAACTGCTGTGTTCATAATAGGTTTCCATTAGCTGAAGGGGAACAAACGTAGAAAACGTCCTCGGTGGGTGAAACTAGTACTGGAAAGTAGAAAAATATATGGCGTAAATCATCTTTTAAGTGATTTGCGCATAAGCAGCCATGGAAAGTTTGAAAATTTAGCATAACCCAGTGTAAATGGAAATTAATAAACTCACAAATGAAATGGCTATTTTATTACCTACCTTTACCTGTGCTCTCTGACTTAATCAGCCGGCCGCAATGGCCTAGAAGTCTGCGGCGTGCCAGTCACGGTCTGCTCGCTACTGCAGTCGAGGGTTCTAATCCCCCCTCGGGCATGGATGTCTTTAGTATAAGCTAGTTCATAAGTAGTTTGTAAGTTTAGGGACTGATGACCCCGTAGTTACGTCCCATAAGCTCTACAAACATTTGAACATTTTTTTTCTGAGGTAATCATCTTCGTGTTCTCTCTTCTAAATGTAAACAACAAGGATGTCATTTCGTTTTATGCTTTAGTAATATTGCACTCCATTACGGCTGCAATGTATCATGGTTTTTCTCAGAATGAAACTTTCACTCTGCAGCGGAGTGTGTGCTGATATGAAACTTCCTAGCAGATTAATATTGTGTGCCGGGATCGGGACTCGAAGATTTAAGTTGTGGACGGCACCATGTTGGGATAGCTCAGTGGTAGAGCACTTTCCCGCGAAAGGCAAAGATCCCAGGTTGGAATCCCGGTTCCGGCACACAATTTTAATCTGCCAGTAAGTTACATAACGGTTTTTTCTTTCACGCGGTAATCATTATATTGCGGATTTCACAATTCTGGTTTATGTTGTTATAGGTCCATTGCTTTTGTAGATTTGGAGAAAGCATTTGACAATGTTGACTGGAATACACTGTTTCAAATTCTGAAGTCAGCAGGGGTAAAATATAGGGAAAGGAGAGTTATTTATAACTTGTACAAAAGACAGACCGCAGTTATTAGACTCGAAGGGCATGAAAGGGAAGCATCAGTTGGGAAGGGAGTAAGACAGGGTTGTAGCCTTTCTCCGATGTTATTCAATTTGTACATCGAGCAGGCGGTGAAGGAAAGCAAGGAAAAATTTGGAATAGGGATTAAAGTTCAGGGGGAAGAAATAAAAACATTGCGTTTTGCTGATGACATTGTAATTCTGTCAGAGACAGCAAAGGACCTGGAAGAGCAGTTGAATGGAATGGACAGTGTGTTGAAGAGAGCGTATAAAATGAACATTAACAAGAGCAAAACAAAAATAATGGAATGCGGTCTTAGAAAATCGGGCGATGCTGAAGGAATTAAATTAGATAACGAAACAATGAATGTGGTAGATGAGTTTTGTTACTTGGGTAGTAAAATAACATGTGATGGTCGCAGTACAGAGGATATAAAATGCAGAATGGCAATGGGAAGAAAAGCATTCTTGAAAATGAGAAATTTGCTAACATCGAACATTAATTTAAGTGTAAGGAAGTCTTTTCTGAAGGCATTTGTGTGGAGTGTTGCCTTGTACGGGAGTGAAACATGGACGATAAGCAGTGCGGACAGGAAGAGAATAGAGGCTTTTGAAATGTGGTGCTACAGAAGAATGCTGAAGATTAGGTGGGTAGATCGCATAACCAATGAAGAAGTACTGAACAGAATTGGTGAGAAAAGGAATTTTTGGCATACCCTGGCTAAAAGGAGGGATCGCTTGGTAGGACACATTCTTAGACATCGAGGAATCGTAAATTTAGCATTGGAGGGAAGTGTGTGGGGTAAAAATCGCAGAGGGAGACCAAGAGACGCGTATAGTAAGCAGATTCAAGTGGATGTGGGTTGCCATTCTTATGAGGAGATGAAAAGGCTTGCTCAGGATAGAGTAGGGTGGAGAGCTGCATCAAACCAGTCTCCGGACTGAAGACCATAACAACAACAAGTCCATTATCCAAAGAAAAAATGCATCTCCTGATTGAAGGTGTTGAATGAGCTGTAAATGATACGGGTAAATAGAACCCATACATACGTAATGTCTGTGATCAGGAGATGAATTTCTTCTTTGCATACTGGACAATCTCACCCACATGAATCACTGACATTTCTGAGGTGGGGTGCCTCAAAGATACTGACAGCCGTGACATAAGCCGGGTTCAAAGTGGTCTTGCCGAGCGGCGGATGTGGATGTCAAACTGCACAGCTCTGCACATTATCGCACAACAGCGAACAAGTTCCATGCAGTGTCGGTACATCAAGGGAAAGGGCTAGTTGGGTGCGCTCAGCTTGGTTAAGCAAGGGGAAACTACAGTCATTACTTTTGTCGAGAACATGCCGCTCTACTGTAAATTTCTTTGAAACGGAAATCTTCTTTCTATGAATCAGCACGGATTTAGGAAACATCGTTCATGTGAAACTCAGCTTGCCCTTTTCTCACGTGACATCTTGCGAGCCATGGATGAAGGGCAACAGGCGGATTGTTTTTCTCAACTTCAAAAAGACCTTCGACTCGGTGCCACACTGCAGACTGCTAACGAAGATACGAGCTTATGGAATAGGTTCACAGATTTGTGACTGGCTGGAAGACTTCCTAAGTAATAGAACGCAGTACGTTGTTTTGACGGCGAGAGTTCATCAGAGACGAGTGTATCGTCAGGCGTGCCCCAGGGGAGTGTGATAGGACAGCTATTATTTTCTATCTATATAAATGATCTGATGGACAGAGTAACTTGTAATTTGCGGTTGTTTGCTGATGATGCTGTGGTGTATGGCAAGGTGTCGTCTTTAACTGACTGTAATAGCATACAGGATGACTTAGACAAAATTTCTAGTTGGTGCGAAGAATGGCAGCTAGATCTTAATGTAGAAAAATGTAAGGTGATGCGCATGTGTAGGAAAAACAATCCCATAATGTTCGAATACAGCATTAATAGTGAGTTTCTTGGTGCTGTAGCGTGGTTCAAATATCTAGCCGTAACATGGCAGAGCGATATGAAATGGAACTAACCTATAAGGACAGTTGTGAGTAAAGCGGACAGCTGACTTCGGTTTATTGGGAGAATTTTGGGAAGATGTAATCACCTGTAAAGGAGACCGCTTATAAAACGCTTGTACGACCACGTCTTGAGTATTGCTCGAGCGTTTGGGACCCGCAGAAGATCAGTTTAAAGGAAGACATAGAGGCAGTTCAGAGGCGAGCAGCTAGGTTTGTTACTGGTAGGTTCGACCAATGCGCGACTGTCACGGAAATACTCCGGCAACTCAATTGTGGGTCGCTGGAGGAAAGATGACGTTCTTTTGGTGACTTTCTGTCGAGGAAATTTAGAGGGCCAGAATTTGAAGCTGAGTGTAGTACGATCTTTCTACCTCCTACTTACATTTCGCGTAATGATCACAAAGACAAGAGATATTATGGCACGTACGGTGGCATACAGGCATTCTTTTTTTCCGCGTTGTATTTGGGAGTGGAATAGGAAAGGAAATGCCTAGTAGTGGTACAGAGTACCCTCCGCCACGCACCTTACGGTGACTAGCGGAGTTTGTATGTAGATGTAGATGAAGATGTATGAATGTATGATGGCTTCCTCTAGGGTAAAATATTCCAGAGGTAAAATAGTCCCCATTCGGATCTCCGGGCGGGGACTACTCAGAAGGATATCGTCATCAGGATAAACACACTGGCATTCTATGGATCGGAGTGTGGAACGTTAGATCTCTTAATCGGGTAGGGAAGACAAAATTTGGAAAGGAAAATGGATATGTCGAAGTTAGATATTATGAGAATTAGTAAATTTCGATGGAAAGCGGAACTGGATTTCTGATCAGTGAGTACTGGATTATAAATACAAAATTAGATGAGGGTTCTTCAGGAGTAGGTGTAATAACGAATAAGAAAAAAGGAATGCGGGCAGGGCTGTCTTGGAGTGGGAACGTGGGTGGATGCCGCCCCCCCCCCCCCCCACTTTTTTTCCACGGGGTAACAGCTCAGCTGATAGTTCATGGTGTTCTTTGGCGACTGATAATATAATGTATACAGCTTGTTAATATATAGAGTTAAGCGCAGAACTTAAGAACATATCTTAAGTTTTCTCAGTGCGTTGGGTGGCCTCGAGCCTTAGAGCAGTGCAGTATACAAGTATTACCAAGCTCTGAATGCTCATTTCAATAGATGTTTGAGTGACAGGACTAGAAAATCAATTTCCAGGGAAGAATTCAAGGGATTGCAGGAAACATTATCACGCCCTGAGTTCGTGAGCAACATTGCACTGCTTTCTGATGTTCTGGAAGAGATTAGTGTCCTCTCTCAGTACCTCCAAAGAGACAGTGTTAATATTGCCTCATCCCATAGGGCAACTGCGAGGTCAATAAGAGCCATTGAAGAACTGAAGGAAATGCCAAATGTCTGCATGAAGAAAGCAGACAAAGCTATTTCTGAAGGATGCTTCAGAGATGTTTCACTGGCTCCCAGAAAACTCAAGCAGAATTACCATCCAAATTAATAGAAAGCAGTTCTGTCAGAGCCTTATCGATAATTTGTGGCAACGGTTAACGTCGGATAACTGTGAAGAATTCATATCCTTCATGAAAGAGATCGATGACTTGGACATTAAAAATTGCCCTATGACATTGTGAGCCTATGGCTAGAAGGGAAAGAAAATCTAAGAAAATTGTACGACCGTTTTCATCTTCGTTTCCCAAATGTAAGAGAATTTTTCAGTGATTATATAGACAGCTGTGGAGAGAACATTCCTTAAAAACTGAAACAATTTGTTGTTTGTGTTGATACACTCCCTGTGAGAACATCGGACTTATCAGCCCATCCTGCCTTACTCGTCCCTTGGGTCACTTTCCTGCGACTTCTATGGTGTATGCCCAATTTGCCATACCATTCTAAATGGCGTTCCTTCATTTTCTGATAGATCAGTGCCACACTGATACGTCTTCAAGTTTCAATGTTTGAAAGTGATACTTTGTAATGATGCCACTTATACACCTAAGTATCGTATCTTTGTCTCCATGAAATTAGTCAACAGTCCATCTCCTTTGCAGTGGACTGACAGTGCAATAGAGAGCGACAAGATGAATAACGATACTGTAGACCTTGTATTATAACGAAGTCTGTTGTTCTATGGCTGGAGTAGTCAGGTGTGAACTATATCGTTTGTTATAATTTAACACACACACACACATCAATTAATTATCTTGGGTCGCCACCATATTTATCCAAAATATGGAAAATTAAAATGTTACTGATCAGCTATGATGTGATCATAGATTCAAATATATAATAAATATTCCTACTCTATTGCAATGTATCAGTTGTACCAAACAAACAAAAATGTACTTAAAATATTGGTAAACTGTGGAATTTAACTATTCTGTTTCCCCTCCAAAATAGTGAAAAAGGAACGTTCTTAAACGGAAGACGATCTGCTCAAAATCAATTTATTGTAATTAAACATTCAGATGACATTTCCTATCATTCAAAACAGATAATGGTATTCACACAATCTTTTACAAATGCTAAAACATTGAGACAAAAAAAATACTGGCTGAGTCAAAGGTCGGAGGTTTTGTAAAACAGACTGCTATTAGATTGGTTACACAGGGGCTTGAAATTATCGTTAGCCCTGAGCTCCCCAGAGTAAATAGGCAGATCTCAAAGGAATAAAATAAGGGACAGAATCCAACAAGTTTGATTCATATAACCCTCCAGCAAGTGCGTCACCTTACCCACACAGATGATCATTGACGCCAGCGTCTCAGGCTCGCAGGCAGCAGTCGGTGGGAGCGAATGAGCTGAAATTTTTATCCGATCGTAATTGGTGCGACCTGTTAAGCAGGGTCGACATGTAACTTAACACAGCTTCACTGGCGTCGGCGTCGCTAGGCAGTTGCTGTGCGATTCTATCACGCTAGTAGACTAATCAATATTTTGCATAGGTGACACAAAGCCCACTTGGCACAAATCCATCAGTCACTTGCGTAATAAGATCTGTAAAAACAATGCCCGATTCGCAAAGGCGCGAATGCTCAAATAGAGACTTCTAGCAAAACGAAAACTAAACTATGGCCGCTCACAGCGTAACCACAGGGCAATGTAACGTCTGCGAAGTAAACACAAGTTCTACAAGGTCCGAATCTTCGGAATCACAAACCAGTCTAACCAGAGGACCGTTTAAGACGATGTCCTCCCCGCGAATCTAAACGGAGTATTGCGTGTCTCCCGAGGTCCGCACACTTCGGACGCTCAAACAGGAGTCTCCCATGGTCCGTACACTTCGGACGCTCAGACACGAGAGACTCTCCCTCCTCGCATTCTGCCGCAGCTCACGGCAAGTGACGGCGGCCACACCCACGCGCGAAAAGACGCACCAATATCTGCTAATGGCTAACAGTCAAACCAATCGGATGGCGTAGCGCCGTTGACAAATAGTTTAGCTGTCATTCTAAAATAATTTGCCGTAACAGGACGCGTTCTCTGCGGCTGCCAAGAGTCTCCGCCCACGCCACCAAAGCTTCCCGCGGATTTCACCGTTCCCAGGGTGAATGCTCTGCAAGGAATTTCACCTTGCTCCTAGCTACGGTCACACGACCTAAAAATGTTAACGTTGTGCTATATATACAGCCGCTGGAGCCAAACCCCTGGGGCGCCAGACGGGCAGAAAGCTTTCCTCTCAACCTAACCATTTGTCACACTAACTGTGTTCAAACTCTGCTGCTTTCTAGGAAGATTTTTAGATAACGCCTAAGGGCAATACGTCTCCATAAACCGCCCGGGCCCCAGAGCACTGTGCTATTCTTTGTATCCGGCAAATTCCTCTCTTGCGAAACGGCCGAATGACTAAAAAGGCAGTCCACGCTATCGTCCACCGTAAAACGCGGGCCAGCATTGTGTAAAGCGTTCCACACACTCTGCCGCCTGTAGCGTCGGCGCCATACAGGTCAAGCCAGCCTTTCTCGTCCTTCCCTGAAGGCGAGCGAAAGTTGGTGGGAGGGCGAGACCCCCAAGAGCGCCTTTGCTCTGCTCGGCCTGGCCCTGCCCAACACGTAAAACCACTTTTTAGAAGCCAAGCTGCGCCAATAAACATTAAAATACCGAAATTTTCATATAAACATAGAATGTACTACAATCCCAGGAGCCCATCACCCCTGATGTGTCCCCAAAGGCACAGAAATCAAATAAATAAAGATCTACAAAGAAAAATGTTACATATTTCAATAATTAGCGTAAAGACAAAGGTACAGTAACACAAGGTTAGTATGAAAAATAGACTAATCACAGCCCCCCGTCTCACAGTATTTAAGATGGTTTTTGTCCAACAGTCGCAGGTGATGTCTGCTGTTATATGCCATTCTACGGCGATGCCTGTTCGCCTTAGGTTGACCTCTTTGACAAGTCATTGTCAGAGACATCACAGCCAAGGCATTTAATTCACGTTGCTCAGAGAAGTCTTCTTTGTCAGTGCCAATGGTATCAACTTTCTGGGAACTATGATAATATTTTTCAGGATATAAATAACTTAATGATTCAATCATGTACACTTCCATTTGGCTCTGTACCACCCTTCAGATGTTACGGTCACTTCTGCATACTGTTTGTATTTTCACCACGTGCTCTTTACTCAGCTTGGCAACCGTTACAGACACTCCTGTTAAGAAGAACTAAAGTTCAGATATTCCCAAACCACCCTAGTCTCTGACATTAAGGGTAGGCTGGAATAACCCCAAATGTGTTCATTTGCTGCTGGTCTTCACAAATTGGAGGAAATACATTGACCTACAGCGAGTGTATTTCAAGTGTATGGTCAGCTGTAGAGCAACAAAGGAAATAAGACTAGGATTTTATGACATGTCGACATAGTGGTCATTAGAAATGGAGAACAAACTCGTATTTTTCATTAAGGATAGGGAAGGAAATCGGCCGTGATCTTCGAAATGAACCTGGCCAGCATTCACAAACAGCAATTTAGAGAAACTATGGCAAACCTCATCGCCTTTTGTTATTTCTCGTACCGGTATAGTTGTCAATAAAGGTACTGGTGCAGGATGCTTTGATGTCTAAAACATTGATATAGATAGTATAACAAGATATTTATTGACTTATATTTACAATACTCAACTTTAGAACATGTGTCTTTTTCTTGTTTCTTCTTGCTTCTCGTGTCGTCGTCCATATGATGCTAGCTGCGCTGTGACCTAGTTACTGCTAAGTTCGTAGCCGCGTTCTAACTTAGTACTGTCCTATTTCTGTCTTCGTAGCTGCCTGAGTTCTCTCTAGTAACTGACGGGCTGTCCAGACGTACGCCGGCCGCGATATAGCCGGTTGTAGAGGGCGCGCATCTACGGTTACTCCCTCCAGGATGCACGGCGCCTGGTTGCGATTGGCTTACGGTCGATCGAGGCCTTCTCCACGATCGTTCTTTTACGTCTGGCGTGTGGCGCTGACTTTACGCCTCAACATCCCTCCCCCCCCTCTCCCCAAAATGCCGAATCGTTGTCGTGTATGGAGCTCGACAACGGGGAAGGAGGCAGGTTCCTGCACTTACTGATGGACCTGAGTCTGTAGCTTCAGAGGACGGTAGACAACCGACCGGGCCCCACCATCCGGCCTGAGCTCGCGAGGGAACGTCCTCTGGGGAAACCTCCGAAGGGCCCACGCACACGACCTGTGGCTCAGGTGATGACGTAGACGGTGACGACGTCGGTGGCGACGTCGGTGTCAGATGATGCATGGCGTGCTTCTCGATGTTCATTGGGATGTCCAGGGGAGGTGGAGACGGCGACGGCTCCGTATCCATGACGTCGGGCCGCGGTGCCGTGAAGATCTGCGGCGGGGCCGAAGGCCGCGCGGTCTTCGTGTTGTGTGAATCTGCCGAGAGAAACGCAGAAGGATCAAAGGATACATAACAAGGGCGAATTTGGTTGCGGTGCCTGTGAATGATGCCATCGGAACCTGGAAATTCAAACATGTGAGCACCGCATGGTAGGACGAACTAGCGACACTCCCACCATCTGCAACCGCCAAAAACTCTGAAAAAGACTGGTTTACGCAGAGCGAAGCGATACTTGCGTGTCGGCAGCAGCTGCGCCGGGCGACGTGGTGGATGGAGCCGATGGAGCAGGGTGTGGTGGCGGCGGCCGCGTAGAGGTTCGGCTGACGATGACCCTTCTCGTGGATGCGAGCGGTAGGAAGCGAGGAACAGTTGTAGAGCCGCCTACCGTGAGTGCTCCGAATGAAGTTTGGACATCTGCTGCTTAAATGTCTGTTCGAAGCGTTCCGCAGCGCCGTTTGAATGCGGGTGAAACGGTGCACTAGATGCTTAATGCCATTGCGTTCACAAAAGGAGCGAAATTCTTGTGATGTGAACTGAGGGCCGTTGTCAGAGACTATCAGTTAAGGGAGACCTTCCAGACAAAAAATTGAAGACATCGCCCTAATCGTGCTACTAGAAGTCGTATAAGACATTGGCACTGCAAACGGGTAACCACTAAAAGCATCAACCACAATAAACCACTTAGTGTTCCAGAACGGACCAGAGCATAGTCAATATGCACTCGTTGCCGAGGTGAATCTGCTTTTGGCCACGCAAAAAATTTCTGAGGTGGGACTGTGTGGTCGGTAGTGCACACTAATCACTGTGACGTCATCTTTTCTATTTGGGTGTCCATACCCTGCCCTATACAGTGTCGTCGTGCCAATTGCTTAGTGCGAACCATTCCCCAATGTTCTTGATGAAGTAAGTTCAATACTTCGTTCTGCAAGAGTCGCGGAATCACACACACGATTGTCCACTGTCATTTAAAACTAGAAACACACCTCTATGCACTGAAAGTTTATTCTGTCTAGCAAAATAGCGACTCACCAGTGAATTTTGAATGTCACGTTGTGAACGAGGCCATTGTGTGCGAATGTAGCGCAGCAAAATTTTTAAATCAAGACCTGTTTCTGTGGCCCGAGCAATTTTCCTATAGTCCAAAGGAAAGGATTGCAACAAACTATCTTCTTGTGCATCTATCTGACAACACGACATCTCAGAAGCATCAAAGTCTTTGTCATGGCCAACCGAAAGACGGGAAAGTGCGTCGGCATTTCCATGGCGAGTTGTGGGTCTGTACACAATCTGGTACTGATACTGAGATAATAACAATGCCCAGCGTTGCAATTTGTGTGCCGTGCGCTTAGGAATTGGATTAGCAGGATGTAACAATGACTGCAAAGGCTTGTAGTCAGGGACTAAATAAAATGTTATCCCATACAAGTAGTGATGGAATTTGGTGACACCATACACTATCGCTAAAGCTTCCTTCTCAATCTGAGAATAACGGCACAGTGTGTATGTCAAAAGTTTGGATGCAAACGCTATCGGACGGTCCGTATCCCCATGTCTATGTGACAGCACTGCTCCTAGACCAAACGATGACGCGTCCACTTGCAAAGTAACTGGTTTTTCTGGATCAAAGTACACCAAACATCGATCACTGAGCAAAGCACCTTTTAACTGCTGAAATGCGCGTTGGAATTCTTCTGTCCAAACAAAACGAATATTTTTACGACATAGCCGATGCAAAGGGGCTGCAATTTATGCTGCTTTTGGAATAAACCTAATATAGTACGTTAAATTTCCCAAGACTGACTGAAATTCTTTCACATCTTTTGGTTCTGGCAGGTCGCGAATGGCAAGCAAATGTGACTGCATTGGGTGTTCCTAGATACTGCAGGTCCGGTTTGAAAAAGTCACACTTATGTAAGCGACTTGAGACCTGCATCTGACAAAACGTGAAAAAATTTCCTCAAATTTGCAATATGTTCTCCTGGGTTACGGCCTGACACAACTATGTCGTCCATATAGTTTGAACAACAAGGCACCCGAGCTGTAAGCTGTTCCAAATATCTTTGAAAAATTGCGGGCGCGGATGCACTGCGAAACGGTAAAATCAAATATTTAAACAAACCCAGATGTGTATTGACAACATAAATTTTCTGTGATTCTTCATCGAGTGGCATTTGAAGGTAGGCATTGCTCCATTAAATATTCCGGTCTCGGCAAAGGATAATTGTCTACAACTGTTTGTGTATTCACTGTAGCCTTAAAATAAACGCAAATGCGAATGCTACCTGACCGCTTCGGCAAAAATAACAAGCGGACTCGCCCACTGGCTAGCTTGAATAGGTTCAATTGCACCATTTCCTTACAATGTGCGAAGTTCCTGTGCTACTTTGTCGCGTAAAGCGAGCGGTACATCACGATCTTTGCAAAATTTTGGTATGGCATTTTCCTTCAAAGTAATGTGTGCAGTAAAATCTTTAACTATTTCTAGCCCTGCAGAAAATAAATCCGGAAAGTCTGTCAGCAACCTTTCGACCTTGCCTTTAGCATCATAACTGTTCACAATTAAAACATTGTCTTACACAGTAAAACCAAAAAGATCAAAAAAATCTAAACCAAAAACATTCTCTCCTTCGTGAGACTGAAGCACTTGAAATGTGACTGTGCGCATTTGCAATCGGTATACTGCAGGTAGTGAACACTGTCATAGTACAGGAATTTCATTACCATTGTACGCTGTCAACATTTCGGAGCATTCACATAAGGTTGGCGCCGGTGGCGACACATACAACGTGCTGACATGACGAAAGTTTCTAACCGATTTCTCCTACACAAACAGTAGTTTACCGGCGTTGCCTGGTGAAACGTTCTTGTGATGCCTCGTGGAAGGAGGAGAAATACGTAGATGGCAGGCATTTTATTCGTATGACTTTTATGGGTCGTGCAGCCACGTTTCGATCCCTGAGTCAACACATGGGGACGTTTGCAAGACAACAACCATCTGCACGAACAGTTCGACAACGTTTGCAGCAGCATGGACTATCAGCTCAGAGACAATGGCTGCTGTTGCCCTTGACGCTCAATCACAGACAGGAGCGCCTGCGATGGTGTACGCAACGACGAACCTGGGTGAACGAATGGCAAAACTTCATTTTTCCCGATGAATCCAGGTTCTGTTTATAGCATCATGATGGTAGCGTCCGTGTTTGGTGACATCGCGGTGAACGCACATTGGAAGCGTGTATTCATCATCGCCATATTGGCGTAGCACTCGGCGTGAAGGTGCCATTGGTTACATGTCTTGGTCACCTATCAAATAAATGTTCAAATGTTTTATAGCTTACGGGACTTAACTACGGGGTCTTCAGTCACTAAACTTACAAAGTACTTACAAACTAGATAATACTAAGGACGCCACAAATATCCATGCCCGAGGGGGGACTCGAACCCCCGACCATAGTGGCCGTGCAGACAGTGACTGGAGCGCCTCAGTCCCCTCGGCCGCCGCGGCCGGCTCGGTCACCTCTTCTTCGCATCGAACTGCATTCTGAACAGTGACCATTACATTTTAGGTGTGTTACGACCCGTGGCTCTACCCTTCATTCAATCCCTGCGAAACCCTACATTTCATCAGGATAATGCATGACCGCATGTTGCAGGTCCTGTACGGGCCTTTCTGGATACGGAAAATGTTCGAATGCTGCCCTGGACAGCACATTCTCCAGATCTCTCACCAATTGAAAACGTCTGGTCAATGGTGGCCGAGCAACTGGCTCATCACAATACGCCAGTCACTACTCTTGATGAACTGTGGTATCGTGTTGAAGCTACATGGGCATCTGTAGCTGTACACGCCATTCAAGCTCTGTTTGACTCAATTCCCAGGCGTGTCAAGGCCGTTACTAAGGCCAGAGGTCGTTGTTCTGGGTACTGATTTCTCAGGATCTATGCACCCAAATTGCGTGAAAACGTCATCACTCGTCAGTTCTAGTATAATATATTTGTGCAATGAATACCCGTTTATCATCTGCATCTCTTCTTGGTGTAGCAGTTTTAATAGCCAGTAGTGTAGATCAAAACTTGGTGCATGACGGGGCGGTTTTCCATTAACGTTACTGTTTATCTGCTCATATCTCATGAACTACGTGTCGTACTAAGATATAATTTCTAAGGTACATTCAGGACCACTGAGAACCAGAACAGGGCCCGGGGCAGGATGCAAGATGCGCCCCAACTCCAAATATAGCAGTCAATTTTCTTAAGAAGGTTTTAGGTTGTTTTTAACCCTTTAATTCCGATTGTCGCAAATTCGCATCATACCGTTGTAACCCTTTTATGTGGAAGAATAAGTATGATCGAGGGCCAGTGCCGACTGAAGCAGATTCTACATGAACGGGCCCAGTGCATGTGACGTGTGCTGCCATTAACTGAACGTTGACTCTACTTGTACGACGACCCTCGTTTATCGTGCTCGTGTTGCGAACGAAGAGCTGAGTTCATTTTCATTCTGTATGAGATAAAGATAACTACATAAGGAAGTTTCAACCTGAAAATATTTTGTTTTGTTAGGTGTTGCAACTCACTTTTAGATGTGATAACGTAGATAAAACTTTCAGTGGGCACAAAAATAATGTTTATGTAAAATACTATCATCAGGCATTTAGGCATCTTTATAGGAACATGTAAGAGATAAAATAAAATGCAGGAAGTACGGTAATTTCCATTCACCTTTGGTGCTAACAGATTTTGTTTGTGATTGACGTTTTCGCAGTTTTCAATACAACAAGCGTTGGGCTCCAACAAAACCAGTCCCAGGTAAGTCTCCCCTTATTGATGGAGTAGGTGATTGGTCCTGTGTAACAGGAAGGCAGAGATACAAAAGATCCAGCTGTAAAGGGCAGTGTACAAAATTTAAGCTTCGCCCTTGCAGACAAATTACTCAAATTGTTTCAAGCTATTTCATGAGCAAACTAACCTTTATCCCATGAATTAGGTTTTGACATAAGCACACATGTAAATCAAACATATGTTAATTATTTTTTCTATTCTTATAAGAAATTTCAATAAAAAATTTCTGTTAATGAGGAGTTGTAAGCCTTTTATTTCTCAAGTAACTGTTGTCACAAATTTAAGAGGTACCTAATAATACCATTCTTTATGAATATTGCTAGATTGATGTTCTGGGATTTTGTCATAATTTTCTCCACTTCAGTTGATATGAATACCCAGATTTTGAAGAGAAATGTGAACGAACTGCCTCAGCCTGACTAGAAAAAAGCCGGCAAGGAAAACGAAATAATGCTTGTTGACTTTCACTCCAAACTAACCAATCGAAGGGTACGTATTCATTGTTCGGAAGTAAAATGTTTTGGATGATTAGATGGTCCACATTTGACTGCCCCTTCTACTTCGTTTGTGGCAGCATTTAAAACGTTCAATGTTCCAACATAGAAACCATTAAAGTCACTGGTCGATTGTTCGTCTGCATAAAATAAATCAATATACATATATAAAAATGGAACGTGGGACATGTGTCCGTATATTTTACTTGGTAGCCAAAATTATTCACTGCAGACCACTGGCGATTATGTATTAGAGTAGCCTTTAGGTTCGCGGTGTGCACTATGGTGTTTTGGTCGCGGTGTGTGGTGGTGGGTGAGTGTGGCGAACAAAAATCCGTAAAATGTGGAGTAATACGACGATCAACAGATGCTCAAAGTTAAAAAGACTCAAAGATAAAACAATGGGAAACACACATACATTAACTAAGCATTAACTACACTGGCAATACACCAGTTATCTCAATATAAACACTGGAGAGAAAACTGTAGTGCTTAAGATAAAAATACTGACAACTGGATTAGAGAGGCAAATATACGTCGACGTCACGGTTTCATAATACTGTACTCCGTACTGTACTCCATAATTATTATCTTTGGCCGGCCGCGGTGGCCGAGGGGACTGAGGCGCTTCAGTCACGGTCTGCACGGCCACTACGGTCGGGGGTTCGTATCCCCCCCGGGCATGGATATTTGTGCCGTCCTTAGTCTTAGTTAGTTCATATGTAGTTTGTAAGTTTAGGGACTGATGACCCCGTAGTTAAGTCCCATAGACTATACAAACATTTGAACATTTTTATTATCTTTGTGCTCACTGCAATACACAAGACTGTAGACATACGTTAATGTATGTCTGTGACGGAAAGTTCGTAAGTCATAGGTTACTTTGGTTTAGCGGACAGTATTGTGTTACTAACAGATTAATACCATCCAGTTAGATGAGTAATTAACATCTGTGTTTGTATTCTTTGTTTAGCTTTTCTAGAGCAATAAATATACACCATAGCAATTCCGTCTCGATATCTATAAGAGGGTGGAAGATATAGTGGTTGAAAGTCGTCAGCTTATATAAAATTCGGACTGAAGACCAGCGATGACATTTGATACTATAATAGCAAAGAGGTTTTATCAGAGATCACTGGCTTTTATATACAGTGAAACGTGATGCACATTCTTCAGTTGTTTTTATCCAACAAACGTACGAATAAAGAAAACTAAGTGCATATTGCACTTTGGAAAGTAAAACTACCAAGAAAGATGCCAAATTCTAAAAAGAAATTTCGCGTTCTCGATCCGTTTCTAAAAGTCAGAAAACGGCGCTAAACGTAATTCTACAGCTGATAGAAAATCGAATTTTGTAGACGTTGTTTATCTTACACTGTAGGCATCAGAGATTTTTCCGATATTGCAACAGTCTCCATAAGGGGGTGAAATAGGGGATGAACTTTTTTTTTTTTTTTTTTTTTTTTTTAAATACGTTACTATTAAGGCAATTTTGAAGCAAGAAATACAAAACTTCGGATTTAGATTTTTGATTGGAATTTTAAAAACATGTGTTTCGATATTTTTGGAAATTCAATCATTAAGATGATGGAATAAAGGAAAATCTTTTAAGGGTGCTACTAAGACTATTTTGAAGCTAGAAATGTGAAAACTTGGATTTGGAACCATGATTAGAATTTAAAAAAAATTAGGGATGTTTTGAATTCTGACATCAGTGTTGCAGTAGAAGGTGGCAAGTTATATAAAAATACTTGATTAGGAAAACATTTTTAAAGCTAAATCTATGAAAGTTTATATTTAGAAGTAGAAACAACCAATTCAGACAATCCAGTCTACGCGTGCGAAGCAGCGGGAATTAAGCTAGTAAATAAATAAAAATTTTTAAAAAATTGTTTCTCTCTTTAACAGCTGTCAAATTTCGGCCGACCAACATTTCATCGTGGTTTTAAGGGAGATGGCCGACATCAGACCATGATTTTAAGATATAAGCGAGATATAAGCCAATAAATTTCATCTGCACAACTACATCGTATTTTCTTGGACTCCGTGACAGAGGCCTAGGCCCCTCCAAGGCCCAAGCCCCGGGGATTTTGTCCCCCCCCCCCCTTCTTCTGCCCTGGGTACATTTAGCTGTAAGTGTGTATACTGTCTGTAAAATTTCTTAGGGGTACAATAAGTAGTGTAGAAATTATAAATTGAAAAGTAGTTTTATTCCGTGAACAGCGAAAAAGTAGCGAGCCATAAACTTTTTTCCTTTCATCATTTCGCTATGGTTGTCAGCGAGAAAAAGTTTCCTTAATGTTTGAAATTATTTTTAAAGTTTGTTGCAAGTCGTTAAATGCTCTCCTTCTCAAATAGTGGACTGATAAAGTCACACTATCACGTGCCGCAAGACGGGAAAGTTTTTATTGTTTATGACGTCATATCTCATGAACTATCGGCCCTATCGCAAAATCCAAAGCTGACGTCTTCTACCTATAAGCTACATTGCTGCCAAATTTCAGCTTCATAGATGAAGCAGTTTTCGAGATTTCGTGTTTAGTGAGTGAGTGAGTGTCCTTTCGTTTTTATATAGATAGAGATTTCGAATTAAGAGTAGCAACTAGTGGCGTTTCGTTACAAGTCTGTTGGGCGTAGGGCTTTCAATGAGCGATGGGGGAGGGGAAGAGGACGTTGCTTTAACGACAACGAGCCGGAAACTCTTCTAGCTGTCATTAGTTGTCAAAATTGCCACTTTCACTTTCAAAAAACATAATCAAAGCTTCTCTGTTGTTTCCTACAGTCTGGATAAGTCTGAAAGTAAAATTCCATTGGATATGAGCTACTGATGCAGGGGCGCCGACTCCGTGTTTGCTCCATGGCTAGTGCACCCACCAAGAAATTTTTGAGGGTGCTGAGCACCCACATAAAATTGAAGTGGAAAATAAAATTGTATACATTAAAAAAATAGGGAAAAATCAAAACCTACCTTATGACTCAAGAGGCAACGCAAAAAGTGACCATAGCGAGAGTCGATATTTCATACGTGAAAGAAATGATCAGTTTTGCACGCGGGTTCCCAAGCGAGTAATAATGAGTGTCCTTGTTTTACCCACTATGCTAGCTTTATTCATCCTGCAGCACGTCGGTCCTTTTGACCTTTCAGGTGTACATATTTATGAACATTCAATTGTGTTCTTTTAGGAATTTAGCTTGAAGAATCTGATGCTAAAGTTAATCGTTTTTCATTATCTTTGTCACTTCCCTTGTTATTAAAATTATAGATTCAGTTGAAATTTGTAATGCTTTTCTCTCAGGATTAAAAAAACCTTGGACTATATTAGTACTGTCAGAGATGTCATGAAGTTATCTCGAAGTGATGAAAGTTTCGATGAAATGTACAGCTCTTGCTTGGAACTGACCAAAAAATTTTGATGTCGAACTTCAAAATCTGAAAATATTTCAAAGATTTCTTTAAACATTGGTGACGGTGTTCTACGGAACGCTTTTCTCAGAAAGAATAGCTTCGCACAAAAAGAGTTAGATTAGTGTACAGTGAAAAATTATTTCATTGCTCGTGTAGCAGTTTTGGGGTGTTACTTATATCGAAATAGCCACTTGTCAATTAGAAAGCTTTATTGTAGTGTCCTAATGCAGCCATGTTTCCCCTTTCTTCCTTCTCTATGTTGTAGTACCAAGAACCGACGGATAAATCAGTGAAAATTTCTTGATTTACATTTGCTCTACGTTTGTTTGGATTTCATATTAACAGTGATATCTCTGTATTCAATAAAAAATGTACACAGGTTATATTAAATTTTTAATGCAATTCCTCTATAGTATCACCTCCTAAAATACTTCCGATTGAGCGAAAAACTACGTTCCTCTGAGTAAGAGACAAGTACACATTCTCAAACAAATTCCCGACTTGGCTTCGTTTGTCAGCTGGGTTCCCATTCGGTCGTCTGCGCATGCGCGAAGCACTTCCATAAGCGTGAGACTAGGATCCATCCTATTCCGTCTACTAGCGATCGTATGCGTGCATCTCGTGCAAGTGGGCGCGTCTACACTGTACACGGACGGCGTGCCCGGTACATCTACATCTACATCTACATCTACAACCATACTCCGCAAGCCACCTGACGGTGTGTGGCGGTGGGTACCTTGAGTACCAGTAGCATCATGGATAATCTCGTAAGCTCTCACTTCCCGTGTAGAAGTGGCTTTATACTTAAGACAACACAAACAGCCATGCCCGAGGGGGGATTCGTACCTCCACGGGAAACGGCCTCGCGCATCGGAGCATAGCGCTTAAATGCACTTGGCCACTCCGTCTCGGCGCCACACGCTCGTCTCGCACATTAACTGAGACGCGACTGTGACTTGCTACCTACCAGCCACAATAACGCACTTAGATCACAGTATGAAAAGGTTGTAGTTACGTATTATGCTTCAGTCTTTTTTCTCTTCGATTTTGTATTTTTATTTACCTTGCGTTAAGGACTAGTATGCAGTGATGCATATCTTTGCTTAGTTATGTCATAATGTGGATGCTCTTTTTTAAGAAGGGAGGGAAATGATGGATGTTCGTTATTATCAAGTGTCGAAACAGCATGAGCATCCCAAAGAAGGTAGTTGCAGTCTTGACGCTGCTGCGTATCATCAGAGGAGAAGTACTGAACCACCTGTTGAACACCAGTCTATAGACTTACGAATGCGTTTACCAGTCATTGTTGGAAGCTGCGGCTACATTTAGAGGTATGTAAAGTTAGAATCGAATTCACAGACTGCAAGGCGTATTAGAGGAATTGCATGAGGAGTGTCTCGGATATTAGTGAAGTTATGAGAACTGCTGATGTGGCTAACACCTAATGCCACAGTCGTCAATACGGAAGAAGAGGAGATGGATCGTAACAGGCACAAACTTTGCAAAGAAAAAACTATTTAGAGTGGCGAACGAGAAAGATTTGTAAGGACAAAAAAAAACACGTATGAACAGTGCCAATGTGTCAGACTGGGTAAGATGCCAGATCAGTTCCAGTCTTAACACCAGGAAGGCACTACACTACTTTTGTAGAAGCCTAGAAGGCCAATTCCCAAGTTTGACCCATATTTGCATTGTTGTTGTGTCAGGAGCGACTCTCATTAAATGAAGTCTTAGAGTGAACCAAAGTGATGTCGATCCGGTACAGGTACACAAGAAATGGCGATGACTTTGCCCTCTCTAACCGCCCAAAGCAACCACACCAACTGATGGCCGCAACTTACAGATTTCACCTCAGAGGAACCCTGAAAGGAATGCCACGAAGCTTAATAAACCCACAGGACGTCGCATTTCGACTCAAACCATATATAACTTTTGTTGGGGTGTAAAGTGAGCGTCACACGCCAGACGCAAGAGAATGATCGTGGAGAAGGCAGCGGATGATGTCCAGCAGCCATTCGCACGCCAGCGCCGCGGCTCTTGGAGGGAGTAACGAAGATGCGTGCCCTCTACAAGCGGCTATATCTAGACCGACATGCGTCTGGACGGGCCCGTCAGAACTCGGCTACGAACTAGGCAGTAACTAGGTCTCAGCACAGCTAGCATCATACAGAAGATGACGCTGCGAGAAGCGAGAGGAGAAGAACTTCATATAAATTATTTGGTGTATTCTTCAGTAAATAAAAGTTGTATC
Source organism: Locusta migratoria (assembly GCA_026315105.1). Lineage (NCBI taxonomy): Eukaryota > Metazoa > Arthropoda > Insecta > Orthoptera > Acrididae > Locusta > Locusta migratoria. The sequence continues at coordinate 113,817,870 of CM048745.1, forward strand.
ACTAATGTGAAAAGTTGTTCTAGCTCTCTACACATCTGTGCACCGACCCTTTGCTGAAAAGCTAGACTGGGATGAGAACTCAACAAATGGCGACGAGTATTTAACAAATTTACCCTGGATTATTTTACCCAAGAAGACGTCATAATCCTACAGAAAAATAAAAAGAGACACTTGGAGACAAGGAAAGCAGCTGTATGAATATCAAGGAGTCAGACGTAAAACCAGTACTAAGCAAAGAGGGGAAAGCTGAAATGAGGAAGGAATATATAGAGGGCCTATACAAAGGAAGTAAACTTCAAGGCAGTATTCTAGAAATAGAAGACGAAGTGGAGGAAGATGAGATGAGAGACACGATACTGCGAGAAGACTCTGACAGAGCGTTGAAACATTTGAGTCGGAACAAGGCCCCTGGAGTAGACGATATTCCGTCTGAACTGCTGATATCGTTAGGAGAGCCAGTCATGAAGAAATTGTTCCACCTGGTATAAAAGATGTACGAAACAGGAGAAATACCCTCAGACTTTAAGAAGAATATAGTAATTCCAATTCCAGACAAATTTGAATATTACAGAACTGTCAGTTTAAAAAGTCATGATTGCGAAATACTAACACTAAATAATACAGGCGAATGGATAAACTGGTGGAATCCGTCCTTGGAGAAGATCAGTTTGGATTTAGGAGAAATGTAGGAACGCGCAAGGCAATTTAGCATTTGGAGATTTGGAGGAAGCTTTTGTCAATGTCGACAGGAATACACTCTTTCAAATTCTGGAGGTAGCAGGAGTAAAATATAGGGAGCAAAGAGTTATATTCAACCTATACAAAAACCAGACGACAGTTCATCATCATCATCTTGCACAGTTTGCAGCCACAGGCTGGGTGTTTTTGGAACACATACCTCGCCACTTCATCCCGTCTTCCCATCATCTCTCACTCTGGCACAGTCCTCTCATCTCTTCATGTCACAATCCTCCACTCATTTTAGCCATCTATCCTTTGGTCTTCCTGTTGGTCGTTTCTTCAGTATCTGTATTTCGTATATCCTCTTGGGGATCCTCTTCTCCTCCTTTATATTTAAATGGCCATACAACTGCAGCCTTGATCTCTCTATCCTATCCTGTAAGTGCTCATCTCTCACTATTTCTCTGATCTTCTCATTCCTCCTCCTGCTTCTTCTTGTTATCCCTATTCTGCTTCCTAGAAATTTCATTTCCCCTGCTTCTATTTTGCTCCTATCTCTTTTCTTTGTCACCAAAGTTTCCGATGCATATGTCAACATCAGAACATAATAATTTTGGTATAGTACTCCTTTACTTCTCTGTGGTACATCCTTACTCCACACTAAACTCCTAAAACTAGAACTCCACACTAAACTCATAACACTAGAACTACACGTTCTATAATCTCCTTGTCATTTCTCCCATTTTCCTCAATTACACTTTCCAGGTTCTTGAAGCTTTCTACCATCATCAGCTGTTCACCTGCAAGTGTTATTTCCTTCACTGGTCTATCCTTTTTCTTGCTGATTAACATGAACTCACATTTACGGATGTTGAACTTCAATCTGTATTCTCCCACTGTTTCTTCCCAAGCATCTAGCTGCTCCTAGATTTCTTCCTCCTTGTTGCCCCAGACCATGAGATAGTCTGCAAACACCATTGCTTTCATCTTTCCTTCCTGAAGTTTCCCTGCTACCTTTGTCAGTATGTCATCCATAACCACAATGAAGAGAAGGCGTGACAATGCACTGCCCTGCTTCAGTCCACACACTTGTTTGAAGCATTCTGTTCTTCCCTCTCCCACTTTCAGACAACTCATTCTTCCACAATACATCTCCTTCACTCTGCTTACAGTTTCTTTTTCCACTCGCCTAATTTCAAGTGCTTCCCAAACCTTTGCCTACACACACTATCATACGCCTTTTCTATGTCTAGAAAGGCCATCAATAGGTCCTCCCCATATTCATAATGGTGTTCTTGAAGTTGCCTTACTGCAAGTATGAGGTCCACTGTCGATCTTTCAGTCGGAATCCACACTGTTCTTCTCTCATTTCCCTCTCGACTTTGACTCACATTCTACTTTCCAATATCTTCTCATATGAGGAGCATCGTTTCAAATCGTATTATGTCCAAAAAAATTAAATTTTACAGGAGAAGCAAAAAACTGATTACACGTAACCTGAGGAAAATTTCACAAATTTTAAAATTTTGCAGTTGTTATATTTGAGGTGTACTTCCAGGTACGTGAAAAAGTAAAATAAATTTCCAGTTGTGTTCTTCAAATTTAGAGAAAATGTGTTGGACTTAATATGCTGCAATTTGTAAAATATACAAATAAAAAAGATTACTGTGGTAAATACATAACTAAGCATTTATTTTTGTTTCTTTATGGAATAACATTAATTGCCTCAGATTTAAGTTGATGAGTACATTTGGTTTTCTTTCCTCTTTTTTGGCGTCACCTTGAATTATCATTAACAGCAATTTCTTCCACCATAATAGAAAAACTATTCTCTTACACAAACTTCATAATACAACTGTGATTATTGAATGCATAGCATTGTTGAAAATAGTGCGCCACCTGTTAGCAGAGCAAAGTGACTATACTGCTTCACGCTGGACACAATATGATTTGAAACACACGCTACAGTGGACTGAATACGATTTAAAACAACTAGTACTTTACAGACGCAATTTACGCTGTTAGTGAATCCGATTTGTTACATTTTGATTTGACAGCTTGAAAGATCGCTATGTAGACTATACAAAAATGTATCAAATTCAATATTGTCCACGGGTGGACTTACTACGATTTGAAACAATGCTCCTCATATACTTTTGCACATTGTGACATCAGTGTGGCCGCGGTGGAGTAGCTGAAAAATGTTCAAATGTTTGTAAATCTATCGGACCAAACTGCGTGGTCATCAGTCCGTAGCTTACAAACTACTTAAACCTAGGTAAACTAACCTAAGGACAACATACACACCCGGCAGGTGGAGTAGCCGAGCGGTCTAAAGCGTCTCGCTGCAGAGCGCGCGGTTGCTCGCCGTGGCGGTTCGAGTCCTCCCTGGGGCATGGGTGTGTGTGTCGTCATTAGGTTAGTTTACCTAAGTTTAAGTAGTTTGTAAGGTACGGACTGATGACCACGCAGTTTGGGCCGATAGATTTACAAACATATACATCAGTGTGTCTCATATGTAATTTCTGCACTCCTTTCTATTTCCTTTCTTGGATATTGGGACTATTAATCCTTTCTTCCAATCTTCTGGGGTTCTCTTTTCCTTCCATATCACCCTCATCACCCGATACAGTCACTGTTTCCCAAATTCCCCTGCTTCCTTCACCAATTCCACACTCATTTCATCCATGGTGCCTTTCATCTTCTTTATTGCCACTTACACTTCTCTCCAAGTCAGGTCCCTCTCCATTCCTGTACTGCACTTTCCGTCTTCTACTGTGCTGCCATCCTCATGTCCATTTGCATTCACCAAATCCTCAAAATACTCTTTCCACTCTGTCTTGGAAGTCTCCCCATTGTGTATCTCATTTCCATGTGTTCCACCATCACCACATCCTCTCTCAGACCTCTTCTCTTATTTTTGACCATCCCATATAGTACTTTCTTATTTCCTCTGCTGTCCTCCTCCATCATCTCTGTCCACTTCATCATCCACTTCTTCTTTTCCCCTGTGACCACCTTTGCTGCTTCCTTATTTTGCTTGTAATCCTCTCTTGCAAGATCAATTCTTTCCTGAAACCACACTCTGAATGTCTTGTTCTTCTTTCTCGCTGCTTCTTTTACTCTACCATTCCACCAAGGTGTCTCGTTACATCGCTTTCTGTTGCTTGTTTTTTCGTGTACTGCTTACTGCAGATTCGATCATTGCGCTTTTGAACTCCATTGATTCCTCTTTGCCTGTTTTTGGATTATCTGTTGGCAACTTTTCCCTTATTTTCTTCTGGAATTCCCTCCTTGACTTTCTTTTCCTTCAGATTCCAAATTTTGATTCTTCTTTGCTGGTACTCTGATCTCTTACACTCGTTCCATTCCCTCAGGTTCATAACCAGTAGCCGGTGGTCGCTATCTAAGGCCTCTGATGGTATTACCTTTATATCTGTGACACTACTCTTTGTTTCCCAGTCGTACAACATGTAGTCCACCAAGGATCTCTTTGTTAAATCACTGCTGTACCATGTTATTTTGTGGTTCTTTTTCTTCTTAAACCACTAATCCATTTCTTTTTCAGAAATCCAGCAATTTTCTCCCTTCAACATTCCTTCCACCCCATCCTTCTGCTCCCATTACATTTTCATATCCTTGCCTATCGCTTCCTACTTGTGCATTTAAATCCTCCATGACTGTGATGCTCTGACCACTTAGTTGTTGTTGTAATTCCTCTTCAAATTCTTCCTTCTCCTGAGCTGTACATCTGCTTTGAGGGGCATATACCTGGGATATCACCAAGCTTCTTTTCTTTAGTGTTACTCTTGCTTTCATAATTTTGTCACTTATCCCCTTTACTTCTTCCTTTACTTCTTATCCCTCACAGCCAGCTGCGGTGGCCGAGGGGACTAAGGCGCTCCAGTCACGGTCTGCACGGCCACTACGGTCGGGGGTTCGAATCCCCCCTCGGGCATGGATATTTGTGCCGTCCTTAGTCGTAGCTAGTTCGTAAATAGTTTGTAAGCTTAGGGACTGATGACCCTGAAGTTAAGTCCCATAAGTTCTACAATCATTTGAACATTTTTTTGGAACATCCCTCACAACTACTCCCACTCCATTTCTCTTTCCTTCACTATTCCGAGTCCAGTACAATTGGTAGCCTTTTCGCAGTTTCCTACGACCTTCTCCTTTCCACCTCGTCTCTGCCAACCCTAGTATATCAAACTTTCTTCTCTGCATTAGATCCACCATCTCCACCACCTTCCCTGTTAGCTTCCGTATGTTCAATGTTCCAATTCTCAGTCTGTTAGCCCAGATGGGTCGTCGTCTTTTAGATCCGTCCACTCTGATGCCAGTTCCTTCCTGTTTTGAAAGCAATATACCAAATCCAGTACTGGCTTGCTGGGCCTATCTTGGCTTCACCGATCAGCTGCCACTTTTCAGGGTTCCTGTAGGGCCTTCACAGCTACCGTAGCGGTCCCAGTGCAGACGAAGTCCCTTCTGGACTTCATCCCCTCAGGCAGTCCCCTACTTCATGTTGTTGCCCGTGACCCACCACTTGGAGGAGGGTTTGGTATTGTGGGAGACAGCAGTTATTAGAGTTCAAGGGCATGAAAGGAACGCAGTGGTTGGCAAGGGAGTAAGACAGGGTTGTATCCTTTCCCCAGCGTTGTATAATCTGTACATTAAGCAAGCTGCGAAGCAATGTAAGGAGAAATTTGGAGAGGGAATTAAAAGTTCAGGGAGAAGAAATAAAATCTTTGCAGTTTGGCGATGACATTGTAATTCTGTCAGAGACCGCAAGGGATCTGGAAGACCAATTGATTATTATTATTATTATTATTTAGCGAATGGCAATACAGATGAACTGTAACTAGCAATCATGAGTTTGTTTGGTTTTACAAAATTTACAACGACAAGAAAAAAGTACATTAACTGCATAATTTTACAAACTATAAAAGAGGTAAACAACTAAATCTACAAATTAATATCTAGGTTTTTTATCCATTCAAGGACTGCCTCTGTCACTTCAAAGAAATCTTATAGATTTCCCTGATAAGTTCTTCTGCAGCAGCTTGTAACAATGTGGTTGATTGTCTGGTGCTCGTTTCCACACTCAAACTGGGAGGATGAAGCCTTTCCCCAACGGTCGAGGTTTTCAGCACAGACGCCATGGCCTGTGCGGATCCTATTAATTGCTTTCCAGGCACGACGTGGTAATTCCATTCCAGCTGGTGTTGCGTCAGGTCTTCGGAGGGTCTGATATTTCTCACAGGCAATATTGTTCCAGGTTTCTGCCCACTTTATTTTAATGTTGAATCCAGTTGCCTGCAGTGATTCTGCCAATAAGATGGATGGTTGCCTAGTTTTTAGACGGCTCATTCAGAGAGCAGGCTCATCATAGTGGAGTGGAAGTTTGGGGATTTTCAGTAATTGTTCATATTCCTTGAGAAGGGCGTTTTGTCTTCGAAGGTCTGGAGGCTCAATGTGACTTAGACTTGATAACCAGTGAACAGGAGTAGATCTGATGCAGCCTGTTATTGTCCTCATTGTTGTATTTAGCTCTACGTCAATTTTCCACACTTGTGAGCTATTGAGCCACACTAGAGCACGGTAGTCGGCAGCAGAATAGACTAGACCTAAAGAGGAGCATCGCAGAGTTGTAGCTCTTGCACCCCATGAGGTTCCACTCAGCATCTGTATGATATTATTACGTGATCTTAGTTTTGCTGCGGTGTTTTCCACGTGTGTCTTGTAGGAGAGAGTTCTGTCTAGAGTTACTCCTGAATATTTAGGGTAGTCTTGGTGATGAAGGACCTGACCATTAAAGATAATAATTAACTTCGCATTGGCCATTCTATTGTTAATGTGAAAGCAGCAGACTTCAGTCTTCGTTGGGTTTGGTGTTAGTCTCCACTTTTTAAAGTATGTATCCATTATGCTCAGGTTACAGAAAGGATCTTCTCACCAGCTTCAAGAGTTCTCTATTGGATGGCCATAGCTAGATCGTCTGCATAAATGAATTTCCCTGACTCTGTTTCAGAGAGGTCAGACATGTAGAAGATGAACAGCATTGGTGCCAAAACTGAACCTTGAGGGACACCATTATTAAGTTTCTTCTGCCTGCTTAGTTGATTACCAAGGACCACTTGGAAGTGTCTCTCAGATAACATGCTATTTATGAGCTTATTTATGGTTTGGCATTGTATAACACGTGCGAGTTTGTACAGGAGTCTTTCTTTCCACACTGTATCGTAGGCAGCCGTGAGATCAATAAAAGCCACTGATGTTTTTGATGTTTTAAGGCGTTCTTGGGGTGAAGATACCCGCGTCCGCAGCACACCTTAAGCTGCACGTGTCCCCTGGGTGGTGCTAAACGAGTATCAAAGCCGGCAGCCAGACCTACCTGTCACGGATCTCCTGGCTTCAAAATGAACGTGCACCAGCATCACAACGGTTCTTCTCAGAGCCAACCAACTAGACATCTGAATCATAACATTCGAATCCTACAGAGCAATTGAATAGAATGGATAGTGTCTTGAAAGGAGGGTGTAAGATGAACATTAACAAGACTAAAAAAATTATGATGGAATGTAGCGTCAGAAAATCAGGCGAGCCGGCCGCGGTGGCCGAGGGGACTGAGGCGCTTCAGTCACGGTCTGCACGGCCACTACTGTCGGGGGTTCGAATCCCCTCTCGGGCATGGATATTTGTGCCGTCCTAGTTCGTAAGTAGTTCATAAGTAGTTTGTAAGTTTAGGGACTGATGACCCCATAGTTAAGGTCCCATAAGCTTTACAAACATTTGAACATTTTGAAAATCAGGCGATGCTGGAGGCATTAGATTAGGTAAGGGGGCAGTAAAAGTAGTAGATGAGTTTTTTTATTTGGGTGGCAAAATAACTTCTGATGGCCGAAGTAAAGAAAATATAAAATGCAGAATGGCATTGGGAAGAAAAGCGTTTCTGAATAAGCGAAACTTGTTAACATCCAATATTAATTTAAATGTTAGGAAGTTCTTTCTGAAAGCATTTGTCTGGAGTGTAGCATAGTATGGGAGTGAAACGTGAACGATAAGAAGTTCAGGCAAGAAGTTGATAGAATCTTTTGAAATGTGGTGCTACAGACGAATGATGAAAATTAGATGGGTGGATCACGAATTGGGGTGAATAGGAGTTTCTGACTTTCCCTGACTAAGAGAAGGAATAGGTTGGTGGGACAGAGTCTGAGACATCAAGGAATCATCAACTTAGCATCAGAAGGAAGTGTATGGGGTAAAAATTGTAAAAGGAGACCGAGGGACGAAAATAGAAAGCAGATTCAAAAGGATTTGGGTTGCCGTACGTATTCTCAGATGAAGAGACTTGCAGAGGACGGGGTAGCGTGGAGAGCTGCATCAAACCAGTCTGCCGACTGAAGACCACAACAACAACTTTCATTACACACAAAGTTTCGTTTCATCCTCCTCAGTCCTGTGAAATTTTTCTTCGATAGTGTTGCATTTTGTTGGTATTTTATTATTGATAATATTCCCAAAAGGCCTTATAAATATTTTAGAAATTTCTGATTCTTTATTATGTACAAAAACTAATGTCTCCTGCAGGGGATATTAGGACACTAGGTACCACAACTGTCAGTATGGGGTGTGACATTTCACTTAGCAATTTATGTCAATGTGCTTTTATTTATTTCTGTTATTAATAGTAGGGGCTGATTTTACATTAACTAAAAGTGTTCCATGGAAATCCGAGTGCTCACAAACCGCGTTTCCATTCTGTCAGCTATTTTAGCACTGCTGCAGAGTGAACAAGTGGCCAGTTAGTATGTCTTTTTCAGTTGCAAGATGTACTGACACCTTCATTTTATGTGTAGAGATGCCTAGCACTGTGACCAACATTTGAATATTGTCACGAGATTTATCTTGTTTTACGGGACTGAGAAGGCTAGGACTATTTTCGTTATAATTTCTCTCTGATTTACGGACGCCAGTATATCATCCGCAGTAGCTTTTGCCGCGTCTATTGCGCGCACAACCCAGCAAACGCCGTGTGGTCTGCGGGGACGTCACGCGGCAGACAACGAACGTCTAGATAACGCCCCAGGCGGCGATCGCAGACGGCTGCCCGGCAGACGCAGATCAATAACCCGCTGCCATGACAACCCCCCCTCCCCCGGCCACTTCGCCAACTGCCGCCCGGCCCACCACGGGTTAGCTTTACGCCAGGCGACCCAGTTCACTGCGTGTGTACGAGTTTGCGCCCTCCTCGTAAGGTGCACGCCGCGGATCATCGCATCCGACGGGTTTCACGCCACGCGAACTTCATGCCGTCCATGGGTCTCCGCCGAAGATAGCCTTAGCCAACTGAAAGAGGTTAGTGAAGCCAATTAAGTGGGCCTCGAGTAAAAAATGAGCTCTAAATCGTCGCTTTGGCTTTTGTTTCCTTGCTAGCCGGGGTGAAGAAGTCCGCTTTTAGGCCGAGGAATGCTACATTTAGTTATCGGCACTTTGCTTGATAAGCATAGAGAGCACGATTTTTTTAGTGGCATAATATTAAAACGCAGAACCTGAGCAATTATGATTTCAGCTTATTGCGTCATTAGACTGGGCGGTGTGAAAAATTAATAAAACTGCTGCCACAAGAAGGAATAACGATAATAATAAGAATAGTAATTTCTGAAATACAATCGCATGAAATGTTGAATATTTGTGTTTTGTGTGTGAAATGAAACCCCTGGTTTGGTTGTAACTACTAACTGACAGTTCCGAGAACTGTGTGCACAAACATCTCTGGATGTAAGATATGTAAACACTCTGCAGTCTGATTAGATTGAACCATCACCTATAAATCAGTGACAGAAAAAAAGGAAAATGCTATCTATTTAATTAATTAACCAATGAATCACGAAATTGTTTCACAAAATATTGCTAGACTCTTTCATGTCACATGTGCACATGGGTATTGGAGTATTCTTGCGTTATATAATTAATGTGTTTGGCTTTATATAAACTTGCGTCGACGTAAAAACGTAATACTTCCAATATTCAAAATAAATGCACGTTACAATAGTTGAAATTTTATTCATTAATAAGATGAAGTAGCATGCATACGACCACTACTTTCGACAAAATAAACCATTGAAAATATATTTGAATTGTAACTTCTTTGTGGAACTATTGCCAGAGTACTTTGGAAAATAGTTGAAAGAATATACTGCACAGCATAGTCAGTTTTTATTTTTTTAGTAACGGAGTTTTTGGGGTATGCATAAAAAGCCTATTAAGTGGGCCTGTTTGGGCTTTTTAATTTCAATATTTGATCACGTTGCACTTCTTATCGTATTGGCTCACTAAAATAATTACGAGAAATGTTGTTTATATTTAGTTACTATTTGAAGACAGTATCAGCTGTTATTTTATTTCGTAGAAGAAAATGTTCAAATGTTTGTAGAGTCTATGGGACTTAACTACGGGGTCATCAGTCCCTAAACTTACAAACTACTTATGAACTACTTACAACTAAGGACGGCACAAATATCCATGCCCGAGGGGGGATTCGAACCCCCGACCATAGTGGGCGTGCAGACCGTGACTGGAGCGCCTCAGTCCCCTCGGCCACCGCGGCCGGCTATTTCGTAGAAGATTGTACAGTGGCAATTCTTACAAAACTAACTGGTAACGTCTTCATTTAAGTTTGTGTTAATTTACTGTAGATACAGTAGTAACTGAGCAAGTCACTTCATTTGTAGCAAATAGTTCATTTGATCACAGTAGCGGGTAATGTGTAGTGAAATTAGTTGCTAATTACAGTGGGAGCCTTGAAACTTGACACCAGTCCTAAAAAATTAATTTATGCGTATTTTTGAACTACATAAAATTTACATTAAATAGGAAATATAACATAATAAAGGATATTAATTGCTGATTTACTTTCACTCACTGTTTTGATTTGCCCTATGTGTGAATCACGTGTAGAACAAAATACAACTGTTTAGGTACTGGTATACATATAAAATCTGTTTTCAATCTGGTGAAAAGGAATGACAAATGTGATATGTACTATAGGCTCTGTCTAACAAGTACGAAATGAAAGAGACGAAAGGTTGATCAACATCGTATTCCTTGAGTGTCAAATAATTGCCTTCTGTCGTGCAAAGAAGCACTGGTGATACTGGATAACACAAACGTAAGAGATATGGATAATGTCTATATATAAAAGGCAATGTCCCGATTGACTGACTGACTGCTAATTGACTGACAGACTGACTGACTCATCATCGCCCAGCCCAAACCACTGAAGATAGAAACTTGAAATTTGTAGAGGTTGTTGATATTAACAGAACGCATGGGTTTCTCTCTTCGGCATTTCGTTTTTCTAAGCTCACAGCCAACCTGTCCCGTATCTAGTGGGACGGTGGGGGAGGAGAGGCGGCAAAGGGGAGCCAAATAATCTCCAAGACAAGTGTTCCGGTTGGATGGGGTACAGAGTGGACGCCAAATATTCAACTGCAGGGTCATCAATTCCTAAACTACTTATGAACTATGAACTAACGAGGGAGGAGTCGAACCTCCAACGCGGGAGGCCGCGCGATCCATAACATGCCGCTCCAGACCGCTCGGCTACTCACGCGCGGTGACGGGTTGGTGGGGGGGGGGGGGGAGGCATCCGCAGCGAGTTTGTGACACTTACATGGAGTGACACGTGCCCAAAGAGGTAATGTGTTGACTCCTTCCTGGAGCTCAGGGCACTACAGGCGAAGGACATGGCAGTGGCGGACTAAGGCTGTCGGAGGCCCGGGGCGGCGGCAGAACAAAATGAGGCTTCCTGCCTACTTGCAAATACATGTATTACTATAAAAAAAGTAACTTTCGATATTTGGAGGCCCTCCCAGGACAAGAGGAACGGGACAATCTAAGAAAAATAGCTTTCGAGACCTGTAGGCCCCAAATCGAGAGACCAAGAGCGCTCAAAAATAAATAAATTAATTAAATAAAATAAATAAATAAAAAATGAAGCACCAGCTGTTGAGGTATTTGGCACCCCCCCGCCCAATACCAGAGGCCCGAGGCGGTCCGCCCCCTCTCCACTCCCCCCCCCCCTTTAGTCCACACTGAGACATGGTGTTCCGAAAGTAGGACTGTGTGTCGCTGGAGGGAGGCGACTTTTTTTTTTTTTTTTTTTTTCTAGAAGCACTGTTGAAGATATTTAGAGGATTATTATGAAACATCTGTTCCAAGGGAACAGACATTTTCGATGGCACCGCAGTCGTTTATATGATATTAAATAATCAATTATTTTCTCGCCATTTGCGAATTCTGCCGACAATAGCTGCATTATTTAAGATGTTCTATTTTTTGGTGACAAATGAAAATTTGTGCAGACCGGGACTAGAAACCGGGTCTCCCGCTTTTTGCGAACTGTCGCCGTAACCACTCGGCCAGCTGATGTGGGCAAATGTGACAAATGGAAGTTTGGGTCTGGTCGGGGAGCATGTTCGGGTGGCCGAGTGGTTAAGGCGACCGCTCGCGAAAAGCGGGAGACCCAGGTTCGAGTCCCGGTACGGCACAAATTTTCATTTGTCACCAAAAAATAGAAAATAATACAGCTATTGTCGGCAGAATTCGCAAATGGCGGGAAAATAATTGATTGTTTCATATAAATTTAGAGGACCTTCATTTGAGGCGGACTGCAGAACGATTCTACTGCCGCCAATCTACATTTCGCTTAAAGACTACAGGGGTAAGATCAGGGAGATTAGGACTCGTATGGATGCATACTAGTATTTGGTTTGCTCTCATTCTATACGGGAGTGGAACAGGAAAGCAAGTGACTAGCGGTGGCACTGAGTGCCCTCCGCCCCCTATCAAATGTTCAAATGTTTGTAGAGCTTATGAGACTTAACTACGGGGTCATCAGTCCTAAACTTACAAACTACTTATGAACTAACTAATACTATGGACGGCACAAATATCCATGCCCGAGGGGGGATTCGAACCCCCGACCGTACTGGCCGTGACTGGAGCGCCTCAGTCCCCTCAGCCACCGCGGCTATGGTACCCATGTATGTACTATTTGTCCACGATAACTTGACGATTTTATTGGTGCTGCCACAAGCGGAGAAAATCGGCATCAGTTGAAAGATATTCGTTTGTTTACATACGCTGCCAACTTTACAATGTTCCTTGACGCGAAGAATTACCAAGCCCCTACCACGCTGTAGCGGAGTTTGTGACACTTGCGGGAAGTGACACTTGCGGCGAGACCCGGACGCTGCAGGTAGTGAACACGGTGTTCCAGAAGTAGGGATACATCACCCCTACTCCACGCCCTCCAGCCGCTACCTGTGCCGCATTCAGAGGATTTTAATATTTTATCAAAAAATGAATGCTACGACAAGAGATACAGCCATTCAAATTTACGGGCACCATAACGTTTTCCCTTCCTGAGTAAATGAGCTGTTTCTTGTAGTTTCAACACACAGTAGCCTTTTTCTTGAATGTTCTGTATATAAATCTTCACACAGACTTCTTCAGGAGGAGAGTGATACGGATCTCTGATTGTAAGCCACTGCCTATTATCTTAGACCTTTTTGACTGTACTGAACAGGAGTTCCGCGTATTCCGTAATTTGTATTTATACAGTTAACACGCAGTGTAATTTATTACCAACTATTGGGTGCCAATTTCGGTTCATTTTTCCTGGAAGTGTTGCAACTTGTTTCTCCCTGTTGGTTTATGCCAAGTTCGGAGTAAAAATTGTTCTATATGACGGTGATAGAAAATAGAATTTGTTTTTAGCATTTTTCGGCGTGTGACATTCCCTTACACATTCCGTATTTCATACATTTCTTAGATGTATTTGTAATTCGAATACAGCCAAATCGTTTTGGGGGTCTACGAATAAACGCTTCAAGTATGTAAAATACTCATTGACTTATTATTAACGTTTTTTAATTGAAGGTTTAACGTTGCGTCTCCTATTAAAAAGCATAGTAGCTACTTTTAAAGAGATGTAAGTTGCGTGATAGTGTGGTTAACTACATAGAGGTCAGTTACATCAACGTATCTGTGCAGGATGCCTAATATATTTATTGCTTGCGCAGATGTCTTGATATGCTTAGTGTTCTGAATAATATGCTTTTAGGAGGTATGACTGTGGAAAGTCATCGTCTTGTAGTAGAATAGAATGTCTTAATAACTCTCCAAACATTATACGTTTTTGTTTTCAGGAGGAACACTCAACGAATTAATATGTAGTTAGAACAAGTTACTATATTGCTCTTCAAAGGGTTGTGCAATTTCACTGAGTTTCGTGTTATGTTGACAGTGTGGAAACTTGACAACAGCAGTGCTAGACTTCCTGGTGTGCCTGTACCCAGGAAAAGCCATCAGCCGCTCCAAGGGCCCCAGGTTCCCCGCAAATGTCACTCCCCGCAAGTGTTCCAACCCCCTGTCCCCGAAGTGAAGCGGCTGATCGCCGCCATTTGCAGGGAAGAATCCTAGTACTGGGGTTGTGATTTGAAGTTAGGGTTGCCAGATTGAACTCGAGGCCACCCTAATCATCTCCTCCCTCCCAGCAAGTAAATGAGATAGTGCATATTCTGCACCTACACATACACTCATCAGTATCGACCTTTTGTAGCCACTCTTTATAATTTTCTTCCTGCAACCATTCTTCACGGAACGAGCTTAGATATCGTCTCTTCATTTCACTGTTATTACTCACTAATCTGAGTTAATGTAAGCTTGTCTGTTCTCACACGATCCGAGTATTCCAAAAATTGCCGGTAAACTGATAACAAACAATGAACGAACGAACACAAATAATAGACGTCGCCAGTTGACACGTTGCCGCAACAGTGTTTGCTTAATAATGCGCTAGCCGATTACTACTGATGCAACAATGAAAAGTTTTCAGAGCAAGAATAGAAAAGTAGCGTTTTGTTGCAATAAGAAATTGACATTTATATAAAGTTATTCATAATTACTAGAGAGGAGCCGGCCGGGAATAGCCGAGCGCACTGAGGCGCCTTGCCACTGTGCGCGAGGCTGCTCCCGCCAGAGGTTCGAATCCCCCCTCCCCCCCTTGGGCATGGATGTTGTGTTCGTCCTTAGTTTAAGTACGTTAAGTTCGATGTAGATCGTCGCTACATGAGCATACTACTTAAAAAGCGTCGAAAAAAAAAAGTTATGATGAAGGTTACATTCGAGCCCGGAGATGAGAGTCATTGGCCCGTAGACCCGGAGAATTCATTCCAAGCCGGGCACTCCGGGCGGCGCCCGGAGATCTGGCAACCCTATTTGAAGTGTATGAGACGCAACAAGAGCAAAATAAAGCACAAAATAAACGCATGTTTGTTAAAAAAAATACTGATTATTGCTGTCTGTTTAAAAAGTATTCTTAAATGAATGAAGTTTCATAATTTTCGAAATAACGTCTGCATAGAGACACGAAATTTAAGAATGTAAGGCTCTTTTCTGGTAAGGTTGAGCGAATTTTCATCGAGATATATGCATAAGTTGATTCCATGAAACTTGTAAAGTAGCAGAGAGTGCTATTTTTTTAATTCAGGTAATTTTCTATCAGGTCCTGTTTACTTTTCGCCGACTACTCTGTACGTTTTGCACGCTTATTTTTGTAAATCACATTTTTGTCTACATTCCTTTCCATATTACATAGAATTTTTCTTTCAACTTCCTCGACTTTGGGTATGAATAATTGTAATAACTCATAAAATTTTAAATACGCATTTTATTCGCACATTACTTTTTAACAGAGGTAGTACTTCTCAAAGTGGTTGAGTATGCAACGTTCGATCAAGTAATGACCATTTACGAAGTACAGTTACCATCTGTTAAATGTCTAAAAACAATTATTCGACCTACTTCTGCATCATACTTATATGTGATAAATACCTCTTATACGCCTATTTATTCATTCAGCTCAAATTAGTTTTTTTAGTAATTCATATGAAAATAAAATATAAGTACTTGTCACGCACCAAAGTATGTTTTCTCAGTTTTAGAGAATCATTTGTAAGAGGAAACCTAAACAAAAACAAAGTCTCATGATTTCTTGTTTCTCCATGAAAATACTATACGGTATACAAGTAATGACTGATCTGTGAAATGTAACATTGTTTCCGTCTTCGTCTTTGCTTCCGCTCTCGCTGTTACAATTAAAAGCAGTACACTAACGAAGCATTCTTACTCACGATTGCCCTGCAAATGGCGGCTTCTGTCACGTTCAATGTGGGGACACGACACTAGCGCTAGCAAGCGGTCTAGTTTTTATTTAGTAAGTCTATGAGAATTACTGTATACATTGTTAGGGTAAAGGTTCCAGCACTGCAGCAAACAGTCGATGCTGCCGTCCGTTCGTGCAAGACAGGCCTCCTGCAGCTCCCAGCAGCCACCGCGCGAATCTTCAAGTTATCGTGGCCAAATAGTAGATGTAGATGTACGATTCACCGGCGTGTCCACTGCAGGTACCTTTGAGCTCGCTCGCCGTCTTGATTGTGAGAGCTCGCGGTAAAATGGAACGCCCTAACGTCGTTACATAGCGCAACACGGCCGACTGGAAGCTCAGGGAAGTGTAAACAACGTGAATGATCATAATTAGGTCCGGCGTTGACTTATATACGAACATATAGTATATATGGGAAGCGTTTACACCAAAAAATTTAACTTTTCTTCTACTTTGGCTGTACACCATATTTTAAAACCGTGTCTACTACGTAAAGCTGTAGCAATAAGCAAGGTAACAAGCCCATAACTTCATTGGTTTTCGAGTTCTGAATTTTAGTACGCTTTTAAAGGTGTCGTAGAAAACCAACTGTTGGTACAATACTCACAACACAGTATTCATATCGCACGTTTTGTAGGTACATGCGTAAGAAATAGTTCATCGGTTCTGTGCATTCATCTTATGAAAAATAGTAATCATTTCTTTTCAGTGTTTATTTAAAATTTCAGCCTTAACTTTCCTTTAATTATTGTTATTTAAATGTGATGATAACATAAATTATATGTACGGTAATGTTCATGCATAGAAGTAAGCAAACACATCAATATTACTTCCAGCAAAAATTTCATGGAGATGTGTTAATACTAGCCGCGGTGGAGAGCCTAGCGGTCTAAAGGCGCCTCTCTGCGGGCGCGCGGTTGCTCGCCGTCGGAGGTTCGAGTCCTCCCTGGGGCATGGGGGGCGGGTGTTGTCCTTAGGTTAGTTTACCTTAGTTTAAGAAGTTTGTAAGTTACGGACTGATGACCACGCAGTTTAGTCCGATAGATTTACAAACATTTGAACATTTTGTTAATACTAACAATAAAAAAACTTCGCCCTGATTCAAATCAAATGTTCCTAAACATAAGGGACTAAGCTGATGAGATCATCGCTCCCTAGGCTTGAAAGCTACTTAAACTAACGTTTGCTAAGAACCAGTTATTAATTTATTCTAATTGTCAGGTATAATCACATCTCATACCGAGCCACTACTT
This sequence comes from Locusta migratoria, assembly GCA_026315105.1. Classification (NCBI taxonomy): domain Eukaryota; kingdom Metazoa; phylum Arthropoda; class Insecta; order Orthoptera; family Acrididae; genus Locusta; species Locusta migratoria. The sequence goes on from CM048745.1 coordinate 113,835,033, forward strand.
CAATTACGTTACAGGATAAACCGCCTGCGACAGCAATAAATACCCCGCCACCTATGTTCTTCTATCTATCTTCCCTGAAAACCATATGCACTTCTGTAAAAAAAAATCAGCTTTAGACAGCTTCCGGTACCTATAATGATGTGAGATTTAGTACTTTCTATGAGCCATTGTAACTCTGGTACTTTCCGAATACTGCTACGACAATTTACAAGTGTAAGACCAGTAATTTTTAGATCTGTGTTCCTCCTATCGTTGACTTGTCCCGCCGCGTCGGAGCGGTCGAGCGCATTGAGGCGCTATGCTCCGATGCGCGAGGCCGTTCCCCGTCGGGGGTTGCATGTATGTTTGTGCTGTCTTTAGTATAAGTTAGATCATAAGTAGTTTGTAAGTTTAGGGACTGATGACCCCGCAGTTAAGTTCCATAAGCTTTACAAACATTTGAACACTTTTTTTACCTGCCTCCTTTGAGACTGAAACACTTTGTGTGTGCTACTGACGCCTCTAACTTAAAACGCGACACAGCTCCCGCTACCCGTGTAGCCGCTTCCTGCGTATAGTGGACTCCTGTCCTATTCAGTGGAACCCGGAACCATACCGCACGATGGCTCAAGTCTTCAGCCTGTACGATCGAAGAACTGTCTGAGCCTCTGATTCAGACCCTCCACTCGGCTGTGTACCAGAGGTCCCCATTCAGTCCTGTCAAATATGCTGCAGATGGTGAGCTGAGCATCTTGCAAGCAAGGCTGGCAGTCTTGTAAGGTGGCTACTTAATGGAAATTTCCTACCTTAAGTTTTGGGATTATATATGTTGGCAACAACTTATATATAAACATCCGTGTTGGGTCCGCAAGGATTATCTTTGGCGGCCGGTAGGCGGGGTTTTGCTCGGTGTTGCCGCGTAGAGTAGGAGTCAGAGTAGTAGCGGAGCGTGACGGTTGCACTGGAGCTCGCGGTGGACACAGTCCGGAGTTCTTCATGATGCTGCTAACTTTTTGGTAATTTACTTTAAATGTTGTTCACATTGCGCAAGGTCACTCATTTCATTTTATTCTATTCTATATCACTTTCCATTCAGTAGGAACCTATACACAACGTTGATTAATTCTTGGCTCGTCACTGTAATTGTCGTAATAACATAGATAGGGCATTAACCAGACGTAAAATAAAAAAGCTCTTCTTTTCACTTTTTGACATTTTGAGTTTTTTTTATTAATCCTTTCCTGAGGGTAGGGCTGCATCCCTGTTTTAGAAACTGCCTCATTGCACGACTTCCCAATAATATGCACATTCTTCATTTTTACAGTTTATGTTACTCGTGTCGAATTTGCTGATTGCCAATTTTCTTTAATACAGATTTATTCAGTTTTATTGGTTTAATTTTGTTTGTGATTATTCTTGACGCTGTAAATGATTGTAAGTTAATGGTAATTAAGTACAATGTAACAAGTGGGTGACATGAACGATATGAAGTGAAGAATGTGTGTTGGTGTGAAGCGAGGTATCACTTCCCTTTTTACAACAAAATAATATTTCTTGCACACCTTTATTTATTGTGTATGCAGATTGATTATAAAGCAATACTAAGACAGGGCCAACAAGTACAAAACAGTACGACATTCTTTTATTGTTCTCGTAAAGTGACTATCAGCCAACCAAGATTTTGCATCTTTTTAATCCTTCTAATATTGCAGTCAGATAGCGTAAGTTTCGATGTGACCAAACTTGCCTTACGTAGGTAAGCATTACGTTGCGCACTAATTGTCAAGTTACTCTCCTAGTAGTATTGCAGTCAGATCCATAATGTTAGTAGCCCGATACGATCTTTCATTTTCGTAGACCTCTGTTAGTACTGAAGGCAACACAAACACACACACTTACACAAACACATACACGCACACACACATATTAAGTATGCCCACTTACATATATACTAGTTGACCCGTTGTAGTCTTTTAACACTTCAGATAGCCAATCAAAACCAGTGAGAATCTCTTGCAATCCAAAGCGACACACGTCGTTGGTACCAACGTGAGCCACCACCTGCAGTTGTCTGCAGCCCGTACTCTTCATGGCATCCAGAAGGATCTCTTCCACATCTGGAATGACTCCATCCGGTATCCACACAGAGTGCACGTTGGCCTTCTTCCTTTCCTTAGCAGCAATCTTCCTTAGGGACTCCATTACCCGCCTAATGTTGGAGCTCCCAACTACAAACAAACCCACCCTCTAGATATCCCGGATCTAGCAGACTGTGAAGTCATCCCAGGATGAGCGACACCTTCCGATTCAGGAACATTGTCCGGAACAGACAGCGCCTCAAACCTGATGGCAAGACGAACCGGGGAGGCCTCATGATCGGTCTCCCCAGTATGTCTTTCGCTGTCTGCCAAGCACTGGAGCGACCTCCCATGGGTGGGGTGTCTGCGACCAGCAACATGGGTTGTCGCTGCCACAGGCCTATCGGTGGACCCGCTGGGTATCCGTTCAAAATGTTCAAATGTTTGTAAATCTAGCGGACTAAACTACGTGGTCATCAGTCCGTAGCTTACAAACTACTTAAACCTAGGTAAACTAACCTAAGGACAACACACACACACACACATGCCCCAGGGAGGACTCGAATCTCCAAGGTAAGCAACCGCGCGCTCCGCAGCGAGACGCTTTAGATCGCTCGGCTACTCCACCGCGGCGGTATCCGTTCGGTTTCTACGACCGGCCAACAGCAGTGGCGGCGGAAAAAGGGCACCAACAAAGGAAATGAAAAAAAAGCATGCACGTTCAAAACGACGTGAATTTGAATCTAATATGCACGAGAGCACAAAATAAATCTGATAGAAAAAAACCCAGAGAAAAACTATTACTGTTATGTCGCTTCTAATCAGAAGGCGGTTACACTTACGAATAGAGGTGCCCCCTCCTACCTTGGCCAATGACTCATTCCCCCTCCCCAAACAGCGACCAAACCCCCACTTCTCCCCCCCCCCCCCCCGCCCACACTCACGCCCGAGATATTTTGCCATTTAATATTGAAATTAAATTTATTTTATTTCACGTTTTGTAAATAGTTTTATAAAGCCCCCTCAGGCTGGCCAAAAGTACTAATTTCTCACCCCTCCCCTCCCTGTGGGCATCTCTGCTTACGCAATATGAATGTGCGGTCAGCTGCGTATCAGCCAACAGCCAAAGCGATGTTGCCTCATCCAAGGAGGTTAGAATCTCTGGAGATGCCCTAACCCTGAAAAAGTGAAGCCAGCAAACTGGGGATTCCGGCATTTGTTTGTGCCCAAAACATTGGGCATAGTGTGTGTGTATAGGAGACCTAGTCGTTGAAATGTATGTCATATGTAAGTTAATACTCCAATGTGACTGCCGGCCGCAGTGGCCGCAGGGACTGAGGCGCTTCAGTCACGGTCTGCACGGCCACTACGGTCGGGGGTTCGAATCCCCCCTCGGGCTTGGATATTTGTGCCGTCCTTAGTCTTAGTTAGTTCATAAGTAGTTTGTAAGTTTAGGGACTGGTGACCCCGTAGTTAAGTCCCATAAACTATACAAACATTTGAACATTTTCCAATGTGACTGTCAATTAAGTTTCTTTACGTAAAGAAGGCAATATTCACACTGGGTCTTAACCGAGAAATCTCTGTTTTGGGCACAAAAGCATGGCTCCTCTGGCTGCCTTTTCTCAGCATAGATAATGGCACCGCCCTTTATTCTAACCTCCTTGGCCTCATCTCTATGCTAGTGAGCATTTGTCTTTGTGCTTGGATGTAATCTGATGTAACCATACAGTCAGAGCAGAAAATCTGTTATTGATCGACGGCCGTCGCACACGTCTCCGAATGTTTCTACGCCATTAGAAACAGACCTTAATTTCTGTAAGATTATTTGTTATTATGCTACTGCAAATAACACTTTAAGGTATTTGAATAACTTGACCGTCATCAAGGTTTCTTCTAATTCGCGCGTTGAACGCTTAAAAAAGGTAAAGCAGTCAACAATCCGAAGATTGGTTTGAACTCCACAGTGCTTTACTAGGCAAGGTCCAGATTGGAGGTGGTATGCCGTTGCCTTCCTCCGACCTTCGAACTGACTTACCCAGCCAGTTATAGGGGGACCTACAGTTTAACGTGGGTTCCGAACCACGGTGCTACTCGATATTTTTCACATTAGCAACACTGCCAGAGGTGAAAGAAGTGGAAAGTGACAAATAAAAATCCTAGGACCTGGCGAAAGCCATGTATTTCTTAATTTAATTAACCTATCTCATAAATGCAATGAAATGTTCTTACTTTCTCTCTCACTGAACTTTCTCTCAGTTTATCAATGACACGTTTATTCTCAAAAAAATGTTCAAATGTTTGTATAGCTTATGGAACTTAACTACAGGGTGATCAGTCCCTAAACTTACAAACTACTTTTGAACTAACTTACACTAAGGACGGCACAAATATCCAGGCCCGAGGGGGTATTCGGACCCCCGACCGTAGTGGCAGCGAAATTTCGTTCGCGTGTTCCGCATAGTACGAGAAAATTAAGTTTTGCCTATGTCGGTAATTAATTACACGCCACTGATTGGAGAATGCTCACGAACAGACGAGCAGTGGTAATCAATATTTTGATTTACAATTTTTCTCTCTCCCAACAACGACTTCAATATCCTGACATTTTGAAATTTCCTCCCGATATTTTAGTTTCCGCTCTGGCAGCCGTAACTGCAATATGTTCGCTCGTGTATATGCTAACACCGCACAGCAAAATAAAACAATCGGTTGGCAGCTTGCTACAGGGGTCGCCACTTCCAACGGCAATTTCACGCCCAATTATCAAAGGAGCTGTTTCACAGGTTGGCCGTCGGCTAGGGCGGCAGCAGTGTCGAAGCGATGGCGACAGCTCTCGAGCAGTGGTGCCAACGTTGTATCCCGATACAGGAGGGTGAGAATATATGCTACATTTCCCGACTGCTACCTATTTGTTTGTATTACGGAGATTGATCGCCGTAAATTGCAAGATATAATGACACGCTGTAAGGTGATCGCTTTCTGATCAGCGAAATTTGGTTGAGTTTGGGCTGCTACGCAATGTGTTACGTATCTTCATTGACCGCGTAAGCAATGTGACTACGTTGGGCGCCTCTTCAGCAAGAGATTTGTGACTGGCTGGAAGACTTCCTACGTAATAGAACGCAGTACGTTGTTCTCGACGGCGAGTGTTCATCAGAGACGAGTGTATCGTCAGGCGTGCCCCAGGGGACTGTGATGGGACCGCTAGAGAGAGAGAGAGAGAGAGACAGAGTAAGTTGTAATTTGGGGCTGTTTGCTGATGATGCTGTGGTGTATGGGAGCAAAGATGACGTTCTTTTCGTGAATTTCTGTTGAGGAAATTTAGAGGGCCGGAATTTGAAGCTGAGTGTAGTACGATCTTGCTGCTGCCTACTTACATTTCGCGCAGTGTGATCACAAAAACAAGTTAAGAGAAATCAAGGCTCGTACAGAGGCATATAGGCATTCTTTTTTTCCCTCGTTCTATTTGGGAGTGGAATAGGAGAGGAAATGCTAGTAGTGGTACAGTGTACCCTCCGCCACGCACCTTACGGTGGATTGCGGAGTATGTAAGTAGATGTGGAAGATAGAAGAATGCAAACCCGTACTCTAAAATGTTTCCCTCCTTCATCTCCTGTATACCGCGGATATGCCTGCCCCTCCCATACACTTCTACCAATATGCTGGTGACAGCACTTTCCTTCCTTGGCACCCACCCTTGCCCGCTCCAGCCGCCTTCTCCAAGAATACCTTGACCTTTTCACCACTCGGTGTAACCGGTGGCTCCTATATAAATCCTGCCAATACCCAGGCGATCATTGTAGGTCGCACCATTCCTTTCTTCCGCCCCCGTAATTTCTACCTCACCCTCCACAACAGTCCAGTCCGCCTCACCCCTACACTAAAAATAGGATTATGTTACAAACCTTTCAGGGTCCTTAGGAAATTTGGAAAATGACCATTGTGGTATCTTTTCCTGGTTTTTCCTGCAGTTACTGCGCTACAACCGTTCCCGGCTCAAAAAACCATCACAAAAACGAATATAAGCTGTAAGTAACACGACACATAACAGGCGGAATTAGCAGCACACCAACTGCTGGGATGGAAGCTACGTTGGATATGCCCCCATTACACCTTTGGGTCAAGATGGAGGCAGAGACTGGTGCATACAGACTCAAATCTGGCAACAAATGGAACTCTCCTAAGGACAACACACACATCCATGCCCGAGGGAGGATTCCAACCTCCGACGCGGGCGGCCGCGCGATCCGTAATGTGGCGCTCCAGACCGCCCGGATAGGTTTTTCCTCTCGCCGGAATTGTGCTTAAGTGGTAGGGGTAAAAATGTACACAATATAGAAAACATGATCCTATTAAAAGTTGTGGGGCACTAAATTCTGCATTAAAGGAGACTAGTCACGTACTTTTTGGACCACGCATTCCCGTACTAGGTGATCATCAGAGTTGGAACAAATTTTACATCTTTACAATTTTTCTTCTTTTTAACCTATGTTTTTTGGTAATAACATCCAAACCAATCAAACCCATATATCAATAAATTGGCTCACATGAAAGTTATAGAGGAGTAAATTGCGTGTTCTAAGAAACCTAAAGTGAATTTTTTGGACCACCCATTTCCGAACAGCTCCACCATAAACTGGGACCATTTCTCATCATCATTGAAGCCAGTTTAAATAAAGTTCTTCAGTAATGTTTATAAGCACTATATTAAAAAAATTCTACCGCACTCCTTTGTCTTGTTTATTTAATATAGTAACACATTAAATATTAAATCCTTGGAATATATAACAAGGTAATATTAAAAAATGATTTCATATACAATGTAATGATATCTATTAAATTGATGTGAAGATGGAGGCAGGATAAGAAACCATAATTCTTGAAATTTGCCCAAAATGGTCATAATTGATGACGAAACATGAGTTTACGGTTATGACGTCGAAACCAAAGCCCAATCGTCTAGTTCGAAGCATCCCGGAGAGACAAGAGCGAAAAAAACACGCCATGTTCGATCAAATGTCGAAGTTTTGCTCACAGTTTTGTCACCTTCAATTACCGTGAAGTAGTGCATGATGAATATTTGCTTGAAAGTCGTACTGTCAATAAGAACTACTACCTTGACGGTACGTGCAGTTTGCGAGAAGCAATACGCAAAAAAACGACCGGAATTATGGAACAACATTCCGTGGCATGACGGGTAGTCGGGTATTCTGCCGGATGTCAGTGTCTTCTCTGCACAATATTTCAGCTACGTAACTCGTAACCTTCATCAGGTGCGACCTGAGACTGCCTTCTGAGTTTGACGTTTGACACTTTTATAAACTGGTCTCGACCTTGGTCCGATGTATATAGAGTTTCAGCACAAGGTTGCTGTTCCTCTTTTGTCATTTCTTGATGGTGTTAATGTTTCCTGGCTTCTTGAATGGTCTTAAACTTGTTGTATACATGTGGCGTCTGTTTCGAAAGAAGAGACGTCACTTCTGATCCTGCAGTTGTTATTATTTAATATTCACAGAATATATGACATCAACTGCGATTGGGCAAAGCTGAAAATGTGTACCCAGCCGGGATTCGGATCCGGGTCTCCTACTTTCTAGGCAGTTGCGCTGACCCCTACACCACTGGGGACACAGTGATCACCGCACCTGCAAGGGCTACCTAAGCACGCCTCCCGTCAGATACAAATTCCCAGCTTCGCCCTGCCCACAGTACTCAAACTCGTAGTTATTAAACTAATTCCCGTAAGAGTAAGGGCTTCAAACTTGCCCACCACTCCCCACTAACGATAGGATCATTGTTCTTTCGGAACAGACGCCACATGTATATATATATATATATATATGCCGTGACGGGCAATTATCCTTTCGTTAGTGGGGAGGGGTGGGCAAGTTTGAAGCCCTTACTCTTACGGGAATTAGTTTAATAACTACGAGTTTGAGTACTGTGGGCAGGGCGAAGCTGGGAACTTGTATCTGACGGGAGGCGTGCTTAGGTAGCCCTTGCAGGTGCGGTGATTACTGTGTCCCTAGTAGTGTAGGGGTCAGCGCAACTGCCTAGAAAGCAGGAGACCCGGGTTCGAATCCCGGCTGGGTACACATTTTCAGCTTTGCCCAATCGCAGTTGATGTCATATATTCTGTGAATATTAAACTTGTTGGTCCTGCAACAGAAAAAAATACGATCCTGGCTGCTAGCAACAGCTAGCGGTTTGCTTTCCTGCGTGCTCCACTAGGGCGCGGGTCTCTTCTCTCCCATCTAGGGTACTCATCTGCCTCGTGGCAGATGACTTCCCACCGATTAGGGGAAAAGATGGGATGGGAAAAGGAGTTTGAACTCCTTGTTGGACAGGATCGTGGATAGGTTCTCTCTCATATGTTGAGAGAGATGGACAGGTTTGTGAGGGAGACTGGGTTTGAGATGGGACGGGAGGAAAGGGTAAGGATTGTCTAGGTGAGGGTATGTCCTGTCTCGGATGGAGGAGACGAGCTTGTCAAGAACCTTCTTGACGCTGTGCTTGTGCAAGTACTCTTCCGTTTCCGGAGGCTCGTCCTCCATGACCACAGTTTCTGTGGTCATCGTGCTCCAGATCCATACGTCCTCCTCTTCTTCGGACACTTCCTGTCCAGGAGTAGATGTGTCCACCTCCATGTGCGCCCCCTTGGCCTCCTGCATTGCTACAGGGTCCGTGGAAATGCCTGTCGGTGTGACTTCTTCTTCCGTCTGCGTCCCTGCGTCCATCCCTGCTTTCCTCCCCGCTTGTGGGTTGGCAACAAGGGCGGTTGCCTCTTCTTTCGCGGCGCGAAATTCCCGCACCAGTTCTTCAACTTGGCGCCGCGCCGCGTCGAGTTCGGCGCGAAGCAGCGCTCTCTCCTCCGCCATGGCGGATTTGAGAGCGTGCATCGTGTCGATGGCCGCAGACGTCTCTTCGCAGCTTGGTCAGCTGTCCCCTCTTGGGGGAGGAGGCGGATCGGCAGCGGGTTCTTCTTGGTTCTCCATGCCCTCAGTGGAGCCCTTGTCGGTGTGTTTACTTCCTCCGCCGTTCCATCTACAGATGTAGCTGCAGCGGCGAAAGTTGGCGGCGTGTGGGCCACCACAGTTGGCACACTTCTTCGCGGCTTCCCGCGTCTTCTTACAGTTGCACGTGTCGTGCGCCTCAGCGCACTTCATACATGCAGCTGCGTTTTTGCAGTCCTTGGCCAGGTGGCCAAGTTTCTGGCAGTGAAAACACTGCACCGTCATCTGCTTCTTCTTCTTCTTCCGCTTCTTCTTCTCATCATTTCCGGCCATATGCAACACCTCGCAAGCGAGATGCTTCATAATGGCGGAAAGAAGGCCACCCTTTGACCTTCCCGTGTCTCCTCTTCCGCGACCGAACATGGCTGCTGGAGAAGTCGGTTGCGAGACGAATGCTGCTGCTGCGCTGCCGTGCGTCCGCTCCGCTCGTCTGCCCGCTGCGCTCTGAGTGCCTTCTGAGTGGACCAGGTCCAGTATTTATGTCTGCGGCCTTCCCATTCCACTGGCGGTTATAGGTGCTCCTTCTGTGGTCCGCGCCCGCCATACCCGCCTCTGGTCGTGCCATTCGCGGTCTGGTGTTCTGTTTGCGGTCCGTGCCCGCTTTCTGAGGTGTTCTGGGTCGCTGATGTTCTGTTTCCCGTCCGCTGCAACACTGGGTGCTCTCTCTGTGGTCCGCGCCCATCGTACCCACCTCTGAGAGCTTCATCTTCGGTCTGACGCTCTCTCTGTGGTCCGCGCCCTTTGTGCCTGTGCGGGAATAGCTCCAAGTAAATAAGTACACGCACTGCTCTTGGTTACACTTCAACAACAACAGTCTTTTATTTTACACCAAAGAGAAAAAATACAATGAGTCATACAAAGATATCATCTAATAATTAATGGGCTGCGACATCCTCCCCACCCTGGACAATCTCCAGTGGTATAACCAGTTGGATTGGCCTGGTAATCTCTCTTCGATCTGGCGTAGTGAGAACAACAGTCCGATGAAGTCCATCCCGACCTATCCATAAGTCCTTTACTCTCGCCCATTTCCACATATGTCGGGGCAAGGTGTCTTCCTGCAGAAGGACAATGTCGCCAACTCTTATCTTCCGATTTCTACTGACTCTCTTAACTTCATGAAAACTCCTGAGTAGCTGTAAGTGGTCTTTCTTCCAACGATTGCAGAAGTCTTATGTTAATTTCTGCTGGAGTTTGAATTCTTTTACTAAGTCCGTTGACTTTGAGGGCTTGGGACCTTGTGGTAAAGAAGAAAGTCTGCCCCCCCCCCCCCACCAAGAAGTGTGCTGGATTGAGCACTTCGTCATTGGCCTGTGAGATAGGTCTGGTATTGAGTGCAGCTTCAATACTTATAAGGACAGTTTGAAGTCTCTCTCCGTCCAGACCGCTTCGCCCGAGTACTTTCCGAAGACATCGCTTTACAGAACCAATCATCCTTTCCCAAAAACCTCCCCACCAAGCCGCACGTGGAGCGATGAATTTCCAGGTGATATTCATTTGGGCGGTATACTGGTGGGTTTGATTAGACGTGAGGGTTTTCCACAGTTCAGATATTTCTCGGTTAGCTGTATGAAATGTGGCAGATAAAAGATGTCGGTATGTGCTTCAGATGGAGCTAACTCAACGTGGTCTTGTCTGATATACTGCAACATCTGCGTGTTGTCACTATAAATTGTATGTGGAACATCCCGTCTGCTAACAAATCTTTGCATGGCTAATAAGAATTTATCGGCTGTGGTGGCACTAACAAGTTCAAGATGGATGGCTCTAGTTACTGCACAGGTAAACAGAACAATGTATTGGTACTTGTTCTTCCAGTTTTAGCGAATAAGGGTTCTGCAAAATCAATTCTAGAGACCTCGTAGGGTTTGTGTGGCGTCACTCTATCTGTAGGTAGTGGGGTCTCTATTGCTTGACCTGCAGCGTGATGAGCTATTTTGGATGGTAAACAGTTGTGGAGGACAGTTTTTATGACACGACGGGCATGTACAATCCAAAATAATGATCTAAGTTCGAGGTGTACAATCCGAACCCCAAGGTGATGCAATCGAATATGAGTATACATTATCAATAGCTTTGTGAAATGATGATTCCCTTCCAGTATGAATGGATGTTGCTCTTCTTGAGTCAATTCCGAGTACTGTAAAAGACCTCCTAGACGCAGTAGTCCTTCATGTAGGTATGGATTTAAATTCTTGATTTTTGAATTGTTGGGCAATGGTACGTTCTCCATTAAAGCTCTGATTTCTGGTAGGAAGCATTCTGTCTGTACTGATTTAATCCAAATTCACGAGCTGCTGTCATTTCTTCTGCAGTGAATTCTCCGTGGATCCTTTCTTTGTTTGCAAGTTTCCTTTGGAAGCGAAGAACAAATGCAGTTGTTCGTAAAAGCTTTCAGTAAGAACTGAATCTAGTGGGATCTATTACTGGTTTTATAATCTGGACAAGTGAAATTTGCGAAGGTATGTATGATTTCTTATATTCTAAAGAGCAAGGAGAGGTGGTAACTTCATGAAGATCTTCTGGCCACTGAGATGGGTGCTAAGATAACCACGTTGGTCCCCTCCACCAGACAGATAATCCCTGTAGTGTTTTCGGACAGACACCTCTGGAAAGATAATCAGCAGGGTTGTTCTTTCCGGGGCAGTGTCTACACTGAGACGGCGAAGTGTGTGTTTCGGTCACTCTATTACAAACAAATGTCTTCCAGGAATTAGGATTTGATCGTATCCAGGTTAAAACTATCGAAGAGTCAGTCCAGAGCGTTGCATTGCCAATGTCACAGTTGGTAGCATTGTAGAAATAACGCAGCAGTCTCGTTCCCAACAATGCAGCTAGCAATTCAAGACGGGGGATTGTTACTCTCTTGATTGGCGCTAAATGATTTTTGCTGCGTGCTAGGTATGTGTAAGCAGTGGCGTAGCTATCATAGGGCTAGGCGGGGCAGTGCCCCTGGGCCCCCGAGCTCCCGGGGCCCCTCGGCCTTCTTGACCGACGATCGAAAAAAGTGACAGTAAAGCGTCGAATTTTTTATTCCATTTTTTTTACCGTCCCACCCTATCGTCCATCATATCCCCTTCCCCTCAAACCAAGTTTCCCTCAGTACCCGCACTGGGCCACCGGCTAGCGGAACAATGCTTCTAATTAGGCCTTCACAAGACGCCACTTTGTGGCGCTGCTGACAGGCGAGGCTGCCACCCAGTGTGTCCAACAATAGGCACACTTCAGTCGGCGTAACAGCAGAAGAAGCGTCAGCATCAAAGCTGCTCACAGCAACAGCAGCGTCAAGTGTTGTGGCATGCAATGTGAAAGATCGCGCTCCTCCAAATACAATATAAATACATTTACTGTACAGTACTTCTTATTGGCAAATAGAAGTGTACAGTTCGAATATCCGAATAAATCGGTTTTCCGAATATCCATGTCCCCAAATTATTTCGGATAATAGACGTTATACTGTATAGAATATTTTAGTTGAATTAAGGAATTTCCACTTTTAATTTCTCCTGCCGAAATTTACCCCAACATGGACGGTTCGCCAATTATGTAAGAAAATTATAACAAAATATGCATTATTAGAATGTGAGGTTACGGAAGTATTTACCGCAGTTTTATTCTTCTGTAGCAGCCGAAAGGTCGTTCAGAAAATTGAAAATTATCAAAACGCATCTGAGGTACAGTATGGCTCAAGCTTGACTCGGACATTTGTCACTCATAACAATCGGAAACGACGGACGGACTAATGACGGCACAAATATCCATGCCCGAGGAGGGATTCGAACCGCCGACCGCAGTGGCCATGCAGACTGTGACTGGAGCGCCGCGGCCGGCGGAGGCTTTTGAAACGTGGTGTTACAGAAGAATGCTGAAGATTAGGTGGGCGGATCGCATAACTAATGAGGAGGTACTGAACACAATTGGGGATAAAAGGAATTTCTGGCACACCTTGACTAAAAGACGGAATCGATTGGTAAGACACATTCTTAGACATCAAGGAATTGTGAATTTAGCATTGGAGGGAAGTGTGTGGGGTAAAAACCGCAGAGGAAGACCAAGAGGAAGACCAAGAGATGGGTACAGTAAGCAGATTCAGACAGATGTAGGTTGCCGTTCTTATGAGGAGTTGAAGAGGCTTGCTCAGGATAAGGTATTGTGGAGAGCTGCATCAAACCAGTCTCCAGACTGAAGATCACAACAACAACATATAACTCACATGGCCCAGTCATATTGGAGTTTCCTTGTTTTTATAATTTATTATTTGGTGTTACATATCACTTATACAGTAGATAATATATCACATACAGTTTTAATTACAACAAAAATGAAACAGACTGAAAAAATTGGGTAATTCCACTTTGTATCTCTAACACTTGCATGCACTGTGCTTTATGAAGAAACACTCTTCGCAAAATTATGATTCACAATTTCTTTCATTTCTCTCGTCAAAATTCATTCTTCATTTTTTCGTAGCATCCGTACACCTATGACTTGCTGTTCCCATGTTCACAAGAGCACAATCTGCAGGCAGCTCGGTGGCTACGGTGAGAGATTTCTCAGGAGCATCGGCATCTTCTGTATGGAGTAGTCTCGAAGTCACTTCCTCTTTGAATTCTGTGATTGAGATGATCTTCTTGTGGATGTATTGGTAAATCACAAGAGTATCTACCAGTGCTCACCCTGTCAACAGTTCAATTGCAAGCCTCCTGTACTATTCCACACCCCGCCTTAGACAATAGAGGAGTTCATTTGACGAGAGAGATCTATAAATGACTGATTATAGTTAGTTATCATTCTTTTTTTTTTTCTTTTTGCCCCTCTTGCTTTGAACCTCAGCTTCTTCCTCTCCATGAAGAGCATCAACACATTCCTCTTATTTTTCCGTTTCAGTAATATCTTCATTTTCTTCACTTATGTCCATAACTTCATCTTAAAGCTTCTGCACATGCCTTTGTTCATCTACATAACTTCTACAAGACACTTTCTTCTGCTACAGTATCACTGTGTTACGGAGCAAACAACACTGAATAAAGACTGTTGTAACAATGCAGAAAAATAATAATGGAATTGTACGCAAGCAATCTTGTGGAATGAAAGACTTACAGGAGTACTGACCCAAAATTATTAACAATATAGCAAATGACACACCAGGCACTTTACTCTGGCGCCATGTGAGACATATGTAACTCACACAAAAAACAAACTAAGGTATTAAATTGCAATATTTTCAACTTATTTGTACTTAAATTGCTTACTTCAAGCAAACTAAAGCAGAATACGGAAAAAAAGTAAATGATCCCCGGGGACGGTAACCAAAGTATACCTTTGGCAGCCAGTATGTTAATATAGTTATTGTTAAACAGAATGGACTGAGACAAAATATTAAGGGTATACGGAACGCCTATGCTTACAATGTTAAATTGAGCTACAATTAGGAACATTTTCTCATTTGTTATTTGGACGATACTCTTGAATTTTTCACAGAAAGCAGAGATATGTTCTGCTTTTATGCTGAATTATTAATTTTGAAAAAATAATGTATAGTTTTTCAGATATTTTATTTTTTGTAAATGCTAAAAAAAGTTATACATTTTAACAAGTATTTTAAAATTTACATCCATTAATACAAAATAATTCCACATATCTTTTAATTCAGACATATTAGAAGGTCTTAAGGAACAACTACAGAAAATTTCATCTTTCTGCTATAAATAGGCCCTGAGAAAATGTACCTTATACACAAAAAACTAAAGTTACGGGAAATTAGCTTCAAAGTTTTTACTTCAGTACAAGCCTGCTCCATAGCTTGTATCATCAGAATCGTCCAACAGCTTCCTCTTGATGGCTCTCCTATGCTGTCTAGCCATCTTTGAATATACTTTTATGGCATTATCTGAAGACCTGAGCCGTTCCTTGTCCAAACAAAGCATAGCTGCAGCAGTTCGTAGTCCTACACAGAGCCCCAACTTCTGCAGAACTTTGCACTTTGTTATATTGCCCGGATTGAATGAGGACACAGCATCATAAACGCCAAAGTGAAGTGTGTTTATACCCACAAACACAGTTTTAGGTAGCCTATTCCATATCACATGGTTCACACACACATTTGGATTTTGAGTCCGGCCATGAAGACATTTCTTTAGTAGACTAATATCTGCGAGGTCTCGGAATATTGGTTTTATTTCATCCAATACGGCAGGTGGTAGGTGATGAGGGTGATTGTATTGTTTTAGTTATCTTGCCTCTGTTGTACTTGCACCAACTATCTTCTCCTTTTGGACACAGTCCATGTTGGGAATTCTCAATGTGGCAGCAGTATCATTCAATGTATCACTACCAGTGTTGAGGTTAGTCGCTACTGGGAGATTAGATACTGATAAAGATGAATCAGACGAATTCTTAGTACACTTTACTTTCTTGCGCCAATGTACACGCTTTCTAAATACCTTCAGACTAGGTCTTGGCATGTTGAAGGAAAGAAAACTCAGTGACTTCTCCACATACGACTTTCACAACAATGACATGGATGTACTCACAAAGGAAACAATACAAATGGTGCAGAATCTATTGTCAACTGTCTAGCGGTGTAGCAAATAGAAAAGCTAACTCTCTTGTACTCAATTATATCTCTGGCAAGGCTGTCTTTATCAGGTATATTTCGCGTCTCATATACAAGATGCGGAACATCGTGTGTCGAAATTATTTTAAAAAAATTATTTAAAATAGTTCTATTCACGTCATCGAAATATTTTATACGTGGTATTAAACAAGAGAGTGTACATTTTTCGAAAATGCATTTACACAAAAATCGATTTTTTCATCAAAAACTCATTCCGTATACCCTTAAATGCATACAGTATATTTCAGTACAGTAGAACAGTATTGGGCATATGATCTGTTGTGGGGATGTGACAGGTGACAGCAGGAAGGGGGACGGGAGGGGGGAGGGTTGGAGTGCAGAAGGCGCGGGAAAGGGCAGACCGCTGCAATGGTCAGGCATTGCCGTTCTTCGTGCGCCTGCGAAACGAATAGCGAGAAAGCGAGCCCCACTCTGTCTACCCCATTACATCGCAAAAGGAAATTACAAGGTGTTTTACAAAGCTATACCGACCCTTCCACAGTGTATCTCATAAATCACAGATGACGTAGTGCGCAGACAGACCTGGAGAGTGCGCATTTTCCACAAAATGCGTTCGCCAGGAAACAGGCATGTTTGTTTTCCACAAATGCGTTAATACTGAAAGGAATACAGAACAGAATCTGCATACCTTTGTGAGATTACCGCCCAATAGAAATATTGGTAATTAATAGCATTTGATAATTAAACAGTATGAAGTTCACTGTAAACATTGACCATGCCAATGCACTAAATGTTACACAATTTTAATCTTATTAATTATGGTAGCAATGTATGTACGCAGTTGGGTGACAACATTTATAGTTAGGCCATAGGTAGAAATTCTCCACGTTAAGATTTGCTGTGTGCTTGTAGCTGACGGGAGGCCAGCGAGCAGGTCGACGTTGGTGGCTTGTTCCAGCTTAGGATTTTCCAGGTTCGTTTCCGGTGAGGGGAGAGAGGGACAATGGCGAGTGCCAGGTGCAGTGCAGTGCACAGCGTGAAATAAAATATTCTAATAGTACTTGCATTTGAAGGAATACGTTGCAGTTAGGAACCTTTAAGGCCCTCATTACAAAATAGCCTATTGATAAATAAACAATACATTAGCTGATATAGTCACATCTAGCGTAATATCTTTAATTGACAATGAAAAGTAATAAATTACCAATGAATACAAGACAGTTACACAACCAGCATGGCAATGTTTGTTTATAAAAATAATATATTAACTATTTCTCATTTTATTTTCAATTAATCTTGTGTATTTTATCATGAAGTATTCAGTTGAATCACTTATCTGTGATATAAGAAATTGCACGATTATAATAAATAGTACAAAGGATGTTTATACCAATATAAAAAACTAAGAAGAAATTTGTTAAACGTGTAGTGTAATTATTTTGATTTCAAGTAAAGTTTTAGAAATGTATTGGCTGAGCGCTGTACGTTGGCAAGTCGGTTAGAACAGCTCATGGGGAAGTTGATGACGTAGGGAAAAAACCCGGCAGTTGGGCTTTTGGCGCGCGCTCGCGCGTGGGCAGGAAGTGACGAGTCGGGAGCGAGTGGGTTAGCTGGCCGGGAGGCGTCGCTCAGCACAGTCGGCATGTGGATCTCCAGGTGGAGACTTTAGATTTTTGTGTGGCAATTGCCAAGTGTGGTTGCTCGTCGTAGACTGCACCAAGTTGTATCGAGTGCTACTGCGTGTTGTGAATATTTAGCCGCTGGAACAAGGTGTGCATCGCACTGAATTAAAGTGACTGTGTTTTGTTAGTGTAACACGTGTCGTCACATAGGCATGAACATAAACGGTGTTTGAGACAGACACATGGTGTGAAAACAATTTGCGACAAATATT
Source organism: Locusta migratoria (assembly GCA_026315105.1). Taxonomy (NCBI): domain Eukaryota; kingdom Metazoa; phylum Arthropoda; class Insecta; order Orthoptera; family Acrididae; genus Locusta; species Locusta migratoria. The sequence continues at coordinate 113,852,577 of CM048745.1, forward strand.
CATTTTGTCTGGGGGCTCACGAGCTATAACTTTATTTGATAAATGTGTCGACGTACAGACGTATCAGCCACAGGGTTTTAATATGGTGTAATAAACAACATAAAGTGAACTTTCACGTGTTTTCAAAAATAGTAGTTAGTACATCCTTTTCTCACATGAACTTACTTTATTATGATTTTTTTGTTAATCATATGCAGGGAAGGAAAGCTGTGAACGTGTGATATCATCCCCTAGAAAACGAGTCAAACAGTAGCTATCACAGTTCCAGTGTTTTTGCATGTTTAGGAATTTGATTCGCAGTTGGTGGTTGTGAGTTTTAAAAATTAAACTTTCCCTATTTTAAACTCTCACCCCGACCTTCACCCTCGCACATTTCTACTCACTACCATGCAATGGAAGGCGGGAAATTTGATTCGGCATTCTGTGGCTTCTTCCTGGGAACGGCGCCTTCCTATAACATAAGAACTACTCTCTCTTCAGTTTGCGTTCATTCTAACAGTATACCCTCCGCCGCATTCTGCTCAGTTCTTCTATGTGAAAAACTGTGTTTTAAAGTAATGGCGAGAATTCAGCACATCATGTAGTCTTTTAAAGTACGTTTCTACCCGCACACTATTTGTTTATTCTGCCATTTAAAAGTTTAATTACATTCACGGATCAGAAGTTTCATGTAATAATTACTTTGTCCCAATAGTGAATTGTGGATCAAGACGGTGCCCTCCACCCCACTGTCGCGATAATAAGCGGAGATATCGACTTAGTTATTTCACTTATTACTTTTTCCTGGCCAGACATTAACATATACTTCAAGAAGCCTGGTAGGGGCACGGCTCAATCCAAACTGTTTCATGAAACAAAATCCGGCAACTTACTTTTGATGAAACCCTCCTACACGAATATTTCCCCTATTTTCCTTCTTTGACTGGGCTATCAACGAAATGAGCTAACAGCGCAGTAGTTCAGCGAGAGTGAGTTGTCGACACTAACAAAAGTCCGCCTGCTGTCACCGCTGACGAAAAATATCCCATGGGACATTTTCATCTGCATGTTCTACCCAGGTCCAACTCTATCTCTATCCCTCTGCAAAATTTCATCGAAATCACCTAGTAATTTTTGCGTGAAAGCATAACAAACATGCAAACTTTCATACTTATATTAGAGAGTACGATTAAATATTATCTGCTGTGTGACACAAAATAATTTACTTAGTATTATTTAGGTTTGCCTTATTATGTCTTCCAGTGGGCGGTAAGGAGCTGATGATGAAGTAGTTTTGCACCTGTACAATATTAGTGTAAACAGGGCCCCAATGTCATTTTTCCCCCGGGGCCCTTGGTGACATAGCTACGCCACTGTGTGTAAGTATTTCCGTTGACCTCACACACGACGTACAAGGCGGCACCGTAAACTCGCTCAGAAGCTTCGCAAAAAACGTGAACGCACGAGCCTTTGTTCCCTGAGACTGAGATGCACCTCGGTACAAATATATTGGATAGATCCGGAAGCGACGATAACTATGTCCGCCATTTCGAAGCAAGCTGGTGAGGCAAGATTTCATCCCAACCCAATCCTAGTAACCATGTGTCTTAGAATAAAATTTTTCCGGTGATTGATACTGGCGATACAAAACCCAGAGGATCATAGAATCTTGCAGTAACTCTTAACAAATTCCGTTTAGTTGCTATCATGTCTAGCGTTTTGTCAATGATAGACTTTTGAGTAAAACAAAGCAAGTCATTAGCGGTGTCCCATAATACACCCAGTACTGTAGCGTTCATTTTTATGTCTTGTCCTTGGGACTTCCATATTTCGGTCAGATGTGGTGAATTTGTTGCCCATTTCGACAATGGCAAGTGTATTTGTTACATCAGCGAGGTCAGCTCGCAATAGAGTGTCACTAATTCGTCTTGTTCTTCAGTTCCCGCTGCAGTATCATCCATGTATGTATTCTTATGTATGACGGCTGCGGCCGTGGGGAATTGCGGCTTGTAAATAGCTGCCAGTTCCCTGAGAGTGGCTGATAACAGGAAGGGGCTGCATGCAAGACCGAAAGAAAGGCGTTTGAAGCGGTAAACAGTCGTCTTCCTTGTTTGAATCGGTTGTAAGTTTACACTGACAGGAACCTTGTACCACAGGAATCTCGTGAGATATCGGTCAAATCAAATGTTCAAATGTTTGTTAAGCTTATGGGACTTAACTACGGGGTCATCAGTCCCTAAACTTACAAACTACTTATGAACTAGCTTATACTAAGGACGGCACAAATATCCATGCCCGAGGGGGGATTCGAACCCCCGACCGTAGTGGCTGCACAGACCGTGACTGAAGCGCCTCAGTCCCCTCTGCCGATCTCGGTCATCTGAGTGAAGAGCAAGCTGAAGGAAAGCTTGACTGATATCGGCTATAATGGCGAAACGTTGTAAGCGGAATCGTAGAAGTACAGCCATTACTTCTGGAAATAGGTTAGGACCAATTTCTAAAACGTCGTTAAGAGATGGTGCTCCTTCTTCATGAGCGGACCCGTCAAAAACAATGCGCCATTTTATAGATCCTTGTTTTTCCCTTTTGACTATGTGATGTGGCAGATAAAAGGTGTCAGTATGTGATTCAGATGGAGCTAACTCAACGTGGTCTTCTCTGATATACTGCAACATCTGCGTGTTATAGGCATGTCTCAGCTCGTTGTTTTTTAGTAGACGCCTTTGCAAAGCAGCGAAACGATTTTCAGCATTTCGTAAGTTATCATGAAGAACTAATGTGGGCTTACGTGGAAGACTAACTACCCGTCGTCCATCTTGGATAAGGTAAGATGCATGAAACTCTTCCAAAAATGCGGACTCCCTCGCTCTCATTGCAGATTCTGGTTCTGAAGTAATGCCTATCGATTCCAAATCCCAGAAACTCCTGATCTTATTGTCTGTTGGCTCTGATAATGTGTGGCTAATGAAGTTAACTTTACTATGGACTGCTGAAACGCCTGGTCGACTTTCGCTAAGTATCCAGCCAAACTCGGAAGATATTAAGACTAGAGACGGAGATATTCGTATAGGCGACGTGTCGGAACAATTTGCCCGTATTGGTCGGCTCCTATTAGAAGATCAATAGGAACGTCCGTGTGTTCGTGCATGGGATCCGCCAGTGATAGATTACATGCGTGTTGCATAATTGTGGCATCTCGTGGTACAGAAGGACGGCTGACAAGGGGGGGGGGGGGGAACTCTCAAAGGCGTTGATACTAACGTGCTTGTTATTCCACATACTTCTTAGATTCAGACGGACGCATCGGCGTGTTTCAGATGTGGTAGCTATGGACTCAAAAGTGTCGACCTTTAAGACACGAGTGTCTATCACTTGTAAATTCAGATTGGCAATCAAGGATCTGTTAACGAAGGTGGACTGACTGCTAGCGTCCAGAATACAACGTATAAGTTTTTCCTCGCCTGGGAGTCCTGTAATATAAACACAAGCTGTCTGTAGGTGCGTGAAACTGGTGCGTCCTGTGTTTACATTACCCACTGAACTAGCATTCGTTTGCGCTACACAAGATTTAGATTCTTTGCGGTCACAAATAGATCTGTGATGGTTGCCTTTACAAAAAGAGCAGAGAGCCACGCCTTTCTTCGCGCAATTTTTGACAGTATGTCCTTGCTTGAGGCAAAGGAAACTGCGTTTACATGACTTCAGTACCTTTAGGCGCTCCTGTACCTCTAATACGGTTTGGCAGTCCTGAGCCCAATGACCTCGCCTAGCGCAGAACACGCAATACGGCTCTGGCTTCCGCTTATTGTTGCGTTTAGAGCGAGTTTGCTTAGACTGTATGTTAAGAGCCGAAGCTGATGGTAGCACGTTTGAAATTCGTTGAACTTCTCGGCGGATCTTCTGAGAAATAAGCCCTCCGTCTATTTCTTCCGATAAAAACTCTATTAACTTTAAAACGTCTCCTTCAGAGAAGTTGTGTCTCTTTACGTGTATTATCCAGCGGCGACATATTTCTTCTGGGAAGGCACGCAATATCTTCGGAACTAACACTCTGCCATAGGCATTGACGTCTTCTCCCAATGATTTTAATGCCTGTATTCTTCGGTTACATTCCATGAATGTTAAGTTGAGATTCTCTGTAGACGCGAACTGTATAGGCGTAATCGCATCTAAATAATCTAGGTGCGCCTGCACGATTCTGTTACGATCTCCGTACCGTTCCCGCAAAATTCTCTTTTTATCCTCGTAAGTGGAAGCTGTTACGGCGATACCGTCGACGAGCATTTTCGGTTCACCTTCGAGATAGCCTCGCAGGAAGACGTGCTCATTAACAGTGGACAAGGAGGGGGAGCTATCGACTAAACTTTCAAATTGTTCCCAAAATCTAGGCCAACTTTCCACGTCTCCTGAGAAAGGCTCTAATTTAATAGACGGTAATTTGACTGTCATAGTAACTGCATTGGCCGGTAGGGTCGCGTAACTAGCGCTTAAAGTTGTCATTGATTCAGAGCGTTTTCTTTCAATGCCGTCGGCCGCGATTAAAATGGCGTGCTTCACTTTGTCAATATAGTCTTCACATGCAATTACATCATTATTGTAATCCTCCTCTGGCAGAAAGTCGTGTATTTCGTCGCCCAACTGCATAACGATTGATAATGTTTCCTCCAGACGAGCCTTTTAGTGTTTAAATTCGGAGAGCGGTGTCTCAGCTGAGAATTCTCCGATCGCTGTGACGAATCGAGTAATATTCGATCTCTGATGTGTTCGCTTTCTTTTCAAAATTTGTAATTTTTGTGTCGACATATTAGGAGTACTTTCGGAACTTAATCTTCTGTCAAAACACTAGTTGTCGTGCACAAATAAATATTATGGCAGCAATGAGTAAACAAAGTAGACATCTGCTAGTGACAAAAGCGGCGCGCAAACAACCAAAGATAATAACAGTTGCGAGCTACTCCCGGTCTTCAATAATTGAAAATCAACAGTCAATACTTCACAGCAGTCTTATCAGCAGTAATTCAAGAAGCTGCAGATTTACTTCAAAAGTAGCTCAAGGCGAATTACTTAGTAAGCGTGGAAGTCTGTTTCCGCGAGCGTGATTGCTGCAGCGTAATGTTGCTTATCATACCTCAATACAACAGCTTAGCTGCTCCTCCTTATTAGCAAAGGCGGAAGTGTAGCGTGCAGAAATCCTCCCACTTGCCGCTGCGGCGTTTTCTTCGGTCCTTTCTCGATTTTCGGCACCGAGAAAATGTGCGGGAATAGCTCCAAGTAAATAAGTTCACGCACTGCTCTTGGTTACACTTCAACAACAACAGTCTTTTATTTTACACCAAAGTGAAAAAAATACAATGAGTCATACAAAGATATCATCTAATAATTAATGGGCTGCGACAGTGCCCGCTCCTGGACGTTGTATCTTCAGTCCTGCCCTCCTGGTGCTCTGCTTTGGGAACGTTCTGCATGTGCATGGCTCCAGCGCTTGCGTCTGTGTTGTACTGGTGCTGTCCTCGTTGCTCCGTCAATGTTCCAGAGCAGGGTCCCAGGCTCTACTTAGCTGGTAGCCTGTGAGACACAGGCATTGAGCAAGCTATAAAGGAAAGCAAGGAGACATTTGGAGAAGGAATTAAGATTAGGGTGAAGAAATAAAAACCTGGCGTTTTGCTGATGACATTGTAATTCTGTCAGAGACAGCAAAGGACTGGAGGAGCAATTGAACAGAATGGGCAGTGTGTTAAGGACCATATAAGGTGAACATTAACAAGAGCAAACAAAGGGTAATGGGATGCAGTCTTAGAAAATGAGGTGATGTTGAAGGAATTAAATTAGGTAATGAATCAATAAAGGTGGTAAATGAGTTTTGTTACTTGAGCAGTAAAATAATATACGATTTTCTCAGTACAGAGGATATAAAATGCAGAATAGCAATGGGAAGAAAAGCATTTTTGAAAAATAGAAATTTATTAAGATCGAATATTAATTTAAGCAAAAGGAGGCATTTATGTGGAGTGTTGCCTTGTATGGGAGTGAAACTTGGACGATAAACAGTGCGGACAGGAAGAGGGCCGCGGTGGAGTAGCCGAGCCGTCTAAAGCGTCTCGCTGCTGCGGAGCGCGCGGTTGCTCGCCGTGGAGGTTCGAGTCCTCCGTAGGGAATGGGTGTGTGTGTTTGTCCTTAGGTTAGTTTACTTAGGTGTAAGTAGTTTGTGAGCTACGGACTGATGACCACGCAGTTTGGTCCGATAGATTTACAAACATTTGAAAAGGAAGAGGATAGAGTCTTTTGAAATATGGTGTTACAGAAGAATTTTGAAGATTAGGTGGGTGGATCGCGTAACTAATGAGGAGGTACTGAACAGAATTGTGGAGAAAATGAATTTCTGGCATACCTTGACAAAAATAAGGAATCGATTGGTAGGACACATTCTTAGACATCTAGGAATTGTGAATTTAGCGTTGGAGGGGAAGTGTGTGGGGTAAAAATCGCAGAGGGTTACCAAGAGATGAATATAGTAAGCAAATTCAAATGGATTTAGGTTGCCGTTCTTTTGAGGGGATGAATAGGCTTGCTCAGGATAGATTAGGATGGAGAACTGCATCAAACCAATATCTGGACTGAAGACCACAACAACATTTCATGAATACATGAAGATGAAATCTATTCCGAATTTTTATTTTCATTTTTAATGTAAGACTGGAATAATGTATATAACCAGGAAATACCGGGTATAGAAACTAGTTTATCATATTTGTGAAAGCATAAAAAAAAGATTTCTTACAATTCTTACTGTTTATTACACCGGAGGTAACAAAAATCTGTTTCTACAATATACCTTCTAGAACATTTTGTAAATTAATGTAATGTGTTGTGTACTACCGACTGCACGCCAAATAGTTAGCACTTCTCTTAATGTCCTACATCTACATGGGATATTCTGCTAATGACATTTAAGTGCCTGGCAGAGGGTTCATCGAACCACCATTATACTATTTATCTCCCACTCCATTCTCGAATACCGCGCGGGAAGAAAGAACACCTGAATCTCTCTGTTCGAGTTCTGATTTCTCGTATTTTATTCTGATGATCATTTCTACCTATGTAAGTGGGAGTCAACAATATATTTTCGCATTCGGATGAGAAGGTTGGCGATTGGAGTTTCGCAAGTAGCCCACGCCGCAGCGATAAGTGCCGTTGTTGTAATGATTCCCATTCCAGATCCTGTATCATTTTCGTAACGCTGTCTCCCCTGTATCGTGACAATACGAAACGAGCTGCCCTTCTTTGGACTCTTTCGATGTCCTCCGTCAATCCCACCTGATAAGGATCCCACACTGGGCTGAAATACTCCAAAAATGGACGGACAAGCGTAGTGTATGCAGTTACTTTTGTAGTTCTGTTGCATGTTTTAAGGGTTCTGCCAATAAAACGCAGTCTCTGGTTCACCTTTCCCACGACATTATCTACGTGTTCTTTCCAGTTTAAGTCTGAAGTAATAGTAATTCCTAGATATATTGTAGAGTTTACGGCCTTCACTTTTGATTGATTTATCTTGTAAACAAAGTTTTCCGGATTTCTTTTCGTACTCATGTGGACGACTTCACACTTCTCATTATTTAGAGTCAATTGCCAATTTTTACACCATACTGATATCTTATTCAGATCGTTGTGCAGTTGTTTTTGATCTTCAGATGATTTTACTAGACGGCAAATGACGGCGTCATCTGCAAACAACTTAAGAGAGCTACTTAGATTTTCTCCTAAATAGTTTATGTAAATAAGGAGCAGCAGAGGACCAATAACACTACCCTGTGGAACGCGCGATATCTCTTCTGTTTTAGTCGATGCCTTACTATCGATTACTACGAACTGTGTCCTCCTGTAAAGTCTCGTATGTGACACATCGCGTGTGCAACATTCTGCACGTGCCGAGTGCTGGTCAGCGTTCCCTCCACAAATGACATAGGTGAACGAGAGTTGTAGCTTATCGCACTTCCGACCGTGAACCCGGGTATGGGGCTAGAAGACAAGGCCTGACAACTGGCCGTGCCTACGTCACACCGAGATGCCGCGAACGCAAGCTGACTGGCCAGCCGCTACGAGGCGGTGGGCGTGGCCCAGCGGCCAGCCAGTCAGCTGGCGGCTGCGGACTCTCTGTGTGATGTAGGCATGACCAGTTGTCAGGCCTTGTCTTCTAGGCGGTGTTGGTGTAGTTCGTTGAGGCTAGGGTGTCATACTTTTGATCACAGGTTTAAGGGAGATGACCAGAATCCAACCTTGATTGTAAGGGAGAATAAGGGAGATTTAGTCACAGTAAATTTCAGATGCACAACTATCGTATTTCCTTGGAAACAATTACAATAAATCAGACATACTTTGCTTTTTTTTTACTCGTATATCATATTTTGAAGTAACTCTACAACTAGAGAGACCGTTTTTAAGAGTGCAATGGCATTACTAAGATTTGTTTGGGGAGTAAATTCAAGAACAGCATGCTAAAACGTATTCTGCTGCTCCACAGTATATGTATTCCTTAACTAGGTCTTCTTTGCCAGCTAAGATCTCAGTACACACATCAATACCAGGAATAATGTACAGAAGCCTTCACTTACGTAAGTAAAATAGGGGTCAGAAAGACATATTTAAGCAAAGTTTCCAGTAGCCATTAAGAGCTTAACTTTCAGACAAAGCACCGTTTAAAAAATTGAGGGATTTTTTTATTGCCCTACTTCATCTACTCCATAATGACTCATTGTTCAAATGTTTGTAGAAGTTAGGGGACTTAACTACGGGGTCATCAGTCCCTAAACTTACAAACTACTTATGATCTAGCTAAGACTACAGACGGCACAAATATCCATGCCCGACGGGGATTCGAACCCCCGACCGTAGTGACCGTGCAGACCGTGACTGAAGTGCCTCAGTCCCCTCGGCCACTGCGGCCGGCAATGACTCATTGAATAGAAACTATAACTTCAGGTTTAAATGCCCGTTGGATTTCTATTTTTACTTGATTACAACAGTCAAGTCATTAAGTACTTTAATGTACGATCAATGTATTTAAAGTGCCAGTTTGTTTTTCCTTCTGATTTCGTATTAATTCTGTAAATATGAAAGGTTTCAAATATTTGGTCTTTTTTACACATACTTGCCGAGTAAAGTTCACTGAAATATTTGTGTTGCGTCAGTCTGTACATAAATAACTAATGAAACGCTTATGTTTTAACATCGACGTCTCCATAAGCCGCTTTCGAGTCATTGCCATGGTAGAAAAACGTTAACTACTGATCGGTACGACGCTAGCGCAACGTTGAATTGGCAGTATTGACCAAGAAACAAACATTTCCCTCACAGCACCATCCATTTCAAAGGCTGTATTAAGCACAGACAGTAATATAAAATAGTATCAACAATAAAAAACGTTTTCGAGATTTCTCGATGAGAAATTATCGATAGCACCTCACGGGCTTCGGGTTATAACAGCGATCACTGACGAAATACGGGAGAAATAGGTGGACAATACGCGAAACGGGAGAATTTGAAAATAATTGCTGAAATACGGGAGAACCCGTATAATACGGAAAAGTTGGTCGTCCTAGTTGAGGCACACGTCTCGTATGCAAAAGTCGCGCCATCTTCGAGCGTTCAGACTTAAGTTGACCACACACGTTCAGACACACGCTCCGTGTGCCGACGGCTTCAGTAACCGGTTGGAAACAGTTTATTTTATTTATTTATTTTTTACGAGTTCCGCCTGAATTTCGTCGACCCCAGCCGCTTTGTTCCACTGTAATCTACTGGCCATTTTCTCCACTTCCTCAAATGAGATCCTGTTTCCATCGTCAAATACAGTGGAATGTCAGGTCTCAAATGTTTACACAGGATAATTGAGAAGGCGTGTGAATCGGGACAGGTTCCGTCTGACTGGACGAAAGCAGCAATAACGCCAATTTTCAAACATGGAAATAGAAAAAATTGTAACAACTATCGAGGTATCTCTTTAATTAGCGTTGTAGGCAAAATATTTTCTGGTATTGTTGAAACGAGAGTGCGAGTATTAATTGAGGACAAGTTAGGTGAAAATCAATGTGGTTTTAGGCCTCTTAGAGGCTGTCAGGACCAGATCTTTAGCTTATGGTAGGTAATGGAAAAGTGCTATGAGTGGAACAGGGAATTGTATCTATGTTTCATAGATCTATAAAAGGCTTATGACCGTGTTCCAAGGAGGTAGCTACTGTCAGTTCTACAAGATTATGGTATAGGAGTCAAACTTCTGCAGGCAATTAAAGGGCTTTACGTAGACTGTCAGGCAGCAGTCAGAGTAGATGGCAAATTAAGCTAAGGGTTCAGGGTAGTTTCAGGGGTAAAACAAGGATGTAACTTGTCACCACTGTTGTTCATACTATTCATGGATCTTATGTTAAAAACAGCAGACTGGCAGGGCGGGATTAAAATAGGTGAAAACAAAATAATCAGTCTCGCATATGCGGATGACTTAGTTGTAATGGCCGATTCAATTGAAAGGTTACAAACTAATATTTCAGAACTCACTCAGAGGTGCAAGGATTATGATATGAAGATCATCATCTCCAAAACGAAAGTAATGTCTGTGGGAAAGAGATTTAAACAGATTGAGTGTCAAATAGGAGGAACAAAGTTAGAAGAGGTAGACAGTTTCAAGTACCTGGGACGTATTTTCTCACAGGATGGCAACATAGTGAAAGAACTGGAATCGAGGTGCAGCAAAGCTAATGCAGTGAGTGCTCAACTAAGATCTACTCTCTTGTGCAAGAAGGAAGTCAGTACTAAGACTAAGTTAGCGGGACACCGCTCTACCTTTCGGCCAATTTTGTTGTATGGGAGTGAAAGTTGGGTGGATACAGGTTACCTTTATTCACAAGGCAGAGGTTACAGATATAACAGTAACAAGAATGATTGCAGGTACTAATAGATGGGAACAATGGCAGGAGGGGGTCCATAATGAGGAAATCAAAGAAAAACTGGGAATGAACACTATAGATGAAACAGTTAGAGCGAACAGACTGAGCTGGTGGGGTCTTGTTACACGCATGGGAGAAGCAAGGTTACCTAAGAGACTCATGAGCTCGGCAGCGGAGGGTAAGAGGAGTCGAGGTAGACCAAGAAGAAAGTACTTAGATTCGGTGAAGAATGATTTTGAAGTAAAAGGCATAACATCAGAAGACATAACATCAGATGAGGCATCAATGTTAGCATTGAATAGGGGATTATGGAAGAATTTTATTAGAGGTACATGCTCCAGACTGAACGCTGAAAGGCATAATCAGTCTCTAATGATGATGATGATGGACAATGGAGTCCTCCTAAAGTTCGTACTGACATGTTAAATGTCAACACGACACCTCCAACAATCAAGAGAAGTACACTGACACGAGAAACTTCTCATGAAATGGTTCACAAAATATAAACTTTATATAAATACTCTAACACGAAAATTGTGCTACAGATTACTAGTTTATTCGTACAAGAAGGCCAATGAAAGTTACATAATTCGAAAGATTGTTTGTCGTAGATTTCACGAATATAAATATTATGTGTGCATTTAGCCATTAAAAGTGGTAAAAGGAAGTAGAAATTTTCCTATCTACAGCTTGGATCAAGTTCTACATTCTCCAACATTCAGCTCACTGATTGGCTATTCGCCTCGACCAAAAACGCTGTAATGAAGCGCATCTGCAGTATTAAAATAAGTGAATATCGTAACATGGAGTGCTCCCAACTCACTTTCTTGTGCCGTTCAAATGCTTCCTTTTCGCAGTGATTAAGAGTGGATGTTGAAGTGAATGTTTTCATATGAATGCCGATATAAAGGATGATGCGCCGGGAGAGGCATCTAGCGGTGCTCGGGTGGAACTACGAAGTGGAGAATGCCGATATAAATGATGATGCGCCGGGAGAGGCATGTAGCGGTGCACGGGTGGAACTACGAAGTCGACATGTTGTCAGCTTTGAAATTCTGAATATCGCAGTATCGAAATAACATTATTTCTTGGCGTTGTATAAATATACGAACACCGAAATTGTAGTTCCATTTCAAATATTAGGCTAATGAAAGTTATATAATTCGAAAATGGCATGAGAAGTATATACTTCCGTTTTTATTTGTTGTTATTGTGTCAGGCATTTTCCTTAACACGTAAAAGGTACCGTTTCATACCTCCCAGTGCCGGTTAAATTTCACCAAATATCCCAGCGGTCTCCTATGATAATGTTGGCAAAAGATGCTGAATAGTGAGTGTGGTGTCGCACAAGTCTGAAGTGCGCGACAGGTACTTTCGCCGCGGCCGCCATGCAAGCACGGAGCGGCGTTCTTACGGCGTCAGCCACGAGCGCCCTCTGCTGCAACTCCGCTCGTGGCCACCACGGAACTGCATCAGTCACTTGGCTATCGGATAGGCACTAGGACTCTCATCAGTAGGCAGGCCTCTACCTAGTTAAACTATGTACCGGCATTCCACTAGTCTGCTGCCCTCCAAGTTAAGTATTGTATTATTTCTACGAAATATATATCTTGTACTAATCTAGCTTAGTGTTTCTAGTTTCTGCTGCCCCACTGGCTGGTCACCTCAGACTCTGTACCCGCACACGCATGCATCCTATTTTCCTGTGTCGGTCTCTCGCTACTCGGCCACCGACACCTAGGACAACCGGCGGCAACGAGACACAAAAGTGAGAATCCTGTGAGTCTTCATTTTAGCCAATCGCTTGACAACGCTGATGTTTTCTCATGAAATCTTCGCTTTACGAGGGCAATTATTTTTACTGAGCGGACGAGAGTACATATAAGAACCTGTCAACCCCAAAAGGAGGAACAACATTATTTGTTTACTTCATGGTCTGTACGATACACTAATCAAGTCATTCTATGTGGTTCGAACAAATGGACAAAGATTTTCTATCGTGTTGTCGATGTTGCCAACATAATCACGCGAGGCCGCCGACATGATACGTAAAATTTTACCCCCAGTGATCATTATGAACACAATTAGTCGATTTTCGACCATAGACAATATTAATAATAATAATTTCAATGGTGAGAGAAAAAAGTTTTTAGTCCTAAAGTACAACGATACACTCAAACACAGTTTCAAAAATGTTCAAATGTTTGTAGAATCTATGGGACTTAACTACGGGGTCATCAGTCCCTAAACTTACAAACTACTTATGAACTACTTATAACTAAGGACGGCACAAATATCCAGCCCGAGGGGGGATTCGAACCCCCGACCGTAGTGGCCAAACACAGTTTTCCACAATGATTACGAAGGTACATATAACGGTGTAATGGTTTCTGGTGCCCGTGTACAAGAGCAGCAGAAACAAAGTAACCGAACAATTCGCCATACACTCGGAGAGAGTGGACCTGTTGGTGAACAGTCGAGAGATATGCCATGTAATCAACACCATTCGCGAGACGAAGATAACGATAGCAGAATGTCATCAACAGCCATACGGTGGCATTGTGCCTTGTGCGCGGTGAGGGCTTCATTTATGGCCTCGTAAACTATTCCACCGTGATAGTCGTTGGGGTTGTGAGGCGAGCATGCCCCGACAGATTCCCCCACGCGGCCAGTACCTGTCGACACGCTAAAGCCTTCCTTTCACGGGACGTGGAAACGCACGTGGAGGACGAAGTGGTCATGCCGCAGCGTGGAATACCACGTTCCAGTACACTGCGAAGCGTGGAATAATCTGCCATGTTAGAATTTTGCTTCGTGGAGTGGAACGTGGCCAATGAGAAACGACCTGGTTTTCACGTGACAAGCAGAACTTTTGAGTCGCCATATTGCTAACGGAACTCCGTATGTTTTTTCCCTTCTTCTGTTGTAGCGTACAATGTATGGTATAACCTTTTTAAACTGTTAATATATTGAAGAAAATTTGAAATCGCGTCATTTTATATATGATTTGTTACAATAAATAACCGGAAAGATCATTTTCATACCTTTAAAGGTTCCCGTATTTAACGTGTGTCAGTGTTATAATTTGTATCATGTGAAAGAATACCGTTGTTTTGCTACGGTATAACGCTTTCTATCATAGAAGCGTCGTTGTGATGCTATGTTATACATAAATAACATATTACAACATGTTTTAGAAGCGTAGTATACCTAAAAACAATCATTTGCCGAAGCGCAGGAATAGTGTAGAGGGTAGCGTCGCAATCTGTGGTGTAAAGATTGCAAGCAGAACTGGTTCCCGTAAGTGCACTTCCCACATATTTTTATTTTTTACTCTTTTGTTTCCTTAACGTTCCTGGTTCTATCTAGCTCAAGCATAATATCCGATATTTTTTGTTATTTCTTTTTAAGGCGACGTATTAGCGTGGTGGTTAGTGACACGAGGTTATGGAGGAACAGAGACGTAAATAACAGGTTCGCATCTACACTCTCCCAGATATTTTAACGATTTGTTTTAATTACGGTTTATGTAACTTATTTGTTAATTTAATACAATTATAGTATCCTGTATTCGACATTATTTATTAGAAACAAGAACGAACCTTGTCCACGAGAGAATTTGTTCAGTTTTTTCGTTCTAGGCTACAGGAACAAATAAAATTCAAGACAGTACCCTACGTCACTGCGTTTTCCCCACGGTGTTTGAATTAAGTTTCAGTTTAGTACAGTGTTGGAATAGTTTAGTTTCACAGTGCAAAGTGAACATGGCTTGCGCGTGGTTACGGAAGCAGATGTAGTGTAGGAGGAACAGCGTTTATGTACAATACTAAAAGCAAAAATTATCACAACGAACATTGTCGAGTTGTGGCGTTGTCCCGCGTGTATAACAAAATGTATTGGTCAGAACCTATTATCGAGGAATATGCAGAATATGTATAATGTGAAAAATGGGAATGTAGAGCAAGACAATTGGAGCTGATGCAAATTATGTATTTCACCGTTGACAATATTTTTTTTAAGTATCTTTGCCAAATGTGATTTTATCGTAATTTTCGTTATAATTCTCAACCACTTTCAGACAAAATGTACCGTCTTTGTCCTTCAAGAAGAAAAAAATACAATTTCTGTAAGAGTATTGCAGATAGCATTTTTTTCCGACGATCGCTAACAGAGATACTGTATAATTTTACGCACATCCAACTTTGTAAACACAATGATCTACCCGTCAACCCGCAACGGGCACTGGAGAGCGTTGCAGCCGCAAAGCAAATCACGATGACAAACACGTTCCGTGGGATGTAGCGGGTCGTCTCAGAGCGTGCTGTAGCTATACTAGGTAGACATCACGTGTGACATGCGCCACGTTGGGACAACACGTCCCGTGTGCGGACGGCTTAATGGTCGTGACCTACGTGAGCGACAAAAGCGAGCGACAGTGCGCGACGTACAACTATGCGACATTGCAGCTATAAGCGGCGACATGGCCGTGTGTCGCACATGAGCGCGATAGCTTATCGATATAAGATGGCCGCTGGAACCCATAAGCTGTTTATAAAATCTGGCACCAACAGTGTCATATCCAGTGTATAGAATTACGAGAGAATGGGTTTACCAGTCATTGTTGGAGGTTGCGGCTACATTTCGAGGCAGTGGCATATCCAGGGGGGGGGGCGGCTGTTGGGCTGCAGCCGCCCCAGACCCTCCTCAAATATTTTTTTTTTTTAGTTATCACGTCAGCTCGGAATGACCTCAGTCCCCACCAGACCACGATCCTGGATACGCCAGTGGGTACCAATAAACCGTAGAACAATGATAGCTCCAGAAAATAAGGCGTAAAAAGAGAGCTCTGCGTTATACGAGGCACGTCCAGAAAGTAAGTTCCGTTTGGTAATAAAATGAAATTGTACACAGATACAGAAGAAATTTTTATTGCACAAAATTCTACAGCTCTTAAACTACTTTTCCTCATAACTGCCGAAATTTTGCAGGCATTTGTTATAGCGTGGCACCAGGTTTAGTATACCTTCTTCATAGAAATCTGCCGCCTGTGTCTTCAACCAGTTGGAAACAGTTTCTTTCAGCTCGTCGCCATTGGTGAAATGACCGCGAAGGAAAGACTTGAGATGTAAGAACAGATGAAAGTCGCTAGGAGCGAGGTCAGGGCTGTACGGAGGATGGTCAAACACGTCCCAGCCAAATCCCTGTAGGAGGTTTTTCGTCACATTTGCAGTGTGTGGTCGTGCGTTGTCCTGAAGCAAAACAACACCTTTTGACAGCAGTCCCCGACACTTATTCTGAATTGCACGGCGCAATTTCCGAAGTGTGTCCCAATAAGCATCTGCTTTGTTTGTTTGACCACGCGGTAAGAAGTCAATGAGTAGGATGCCTTTCGGGTCCCAGAACACTGGGCACTTCATTTTCCGAGGTGTCATGATTTGCTTCTGCTTTAACTTTGGTGGGGATGAAGTGTGCCTCCATTCCATTGATTGCCGCTTACTCTCAGGGGTGTCGGAAGAAACCCACGTTTCATCTCCTGTGACTATCCGTCTCAGAAATTCTTCGCCGCTTTCAGCATAACGGGTCAAAAACTCAAGTGCACTACCCATCCATTGTGTTTTGTGTTGCTCAGTGAGAATCTTTGGTAGCCAACGTGAGCAAAGTTTACGGAATTTCAGTTGTTTGGTAACAATTTCATGCATCAGTGGTCGTGAATTTTGGGGGAAGTCCATAGCGAGTGAACTAAAAACTACGGTTTTCCTGGATCTTGTCAGCAGTCGCGTGAACCAGTTATTCTGTAACCCACTTCGTTCTTCATCGTGCACATCACTACGCCCACCGTTGAACTGTCGGACCCATCTTCTCATCATCGAATCACTCATCGCATTTGGTCCGTAAACATCGCAAATTTGCCGATAAATTTCACTTGGTTTCACTTTCCTCGCATTCAGAAACCGAATCACCGACCTGATTTCACAGGCGGCGGGATTTTCGATCAACGCCGACATTTCAAACAAGCTCAACAAAGCGTACGTAACTGACGGCGATCTCCAAATGGCGCACGTTCTTCTCCTTCATACACATCGTCTACATCGCATGTGCGAAACTGCAATCGCAGCGCTGCAGCGGAGATAAATTGAAACGGAACTTACTTTCTGGACGCGCCTCGTATTTACGAAATGAGGAATGTTCGTGAACTATTTCATTCATAACTTCAAATACGAAAGTAGACTATGAAGATCTCCAGCCAAATTCATCAAAAATACTTAGTTTAAGTATTTTATTAGCCTAGGAACTAATAACCAAAGAAGTCCCATAGATTTACAAACATTTGAATTTGAACATGACGCTGTGATCTCTGGTAGAACAGTACAAAATGTGAGGATATTAAAGAGATTGTTCAATCTTGTAGAAAAGTTTTCACTGTAGATCTTTTGACATGCGCGATTCAATGTCAGCGAGGGAATCAACACATTGTATTGTGCCCACTCTGCTAACAGAACATCTTTCCTCATCAAAACTTTTTTTATAGGATTGAAGAAAATGGTTACCTAAAAATTAACGATGAAACATAAACATGAACTAGTTGAACAGTAAAACTGCAGCAGCTTCCAGAGCTTTGAAGAAGCCACTAGAAATAAAAATCCCAGTCACGGGAGATTACGCCAGCTCTAACTCAGACAATGCGCATCCGTGAATCTGGCTGCTTGGAAGTCCAATAGGCTTTTTTGTGGTTCGAGTCTGCTAGTGTAATTGTTGCTGTCATTGCTTACACAGCAAGCAGCTGCACTCTAAGTAGCCAGAAGCAGGAAAAAGCGCCGCTTATACACACTTTTGGATCTGCCCATGCGCGTGAGCGCTCACATCTGTTTTTACGAACCACATAGTGTATGTAGGAGGTACGGCAACCATGAGTCGAAACGAAAGAGGCGTTCGGTGAGATCTGTTATTTGCACTAACACACACACACACACATACACACAGAGAGAGAGAGAGAGAGAGAGAGAGAGAGAGAGAGAGAGAGAGAGGTACTAATAAATCTAATATATAAAGCAGAGTGTCCGTATGTTTCTATGTGTTGCATACAAATCTACAGTTTTGCTCCGATCTTTATGAAATTTTGTACACGTAAGCTTCAATCTATGAGGACGGTCGCCGTACGTGTAAGAATCACATATGATATATAGTTCACGAGATATGACGTCATAAACAATGAGCTGCGCGAAAAACTGCTGCATTTTGCGACAATGCTGCTCATTTTCTCCTAAACCATTGGTCCGATTTCAACCAAATTTGGTACACACATTCCTTACCGTGAGGTAACATTTTTTTAATGGTTAAGAATCACATACGACACATGGTTCAGAAGGTATGACGTCATATACAATAGGAATCGCAAAAAATGCCATATAATGCGGCGAGACTTTCGAAATACGCTGTATGAGAATGACAGTACTTAGCGACTTGCAACAAACTTTAAACGTAATTTCAAACCTTTATTAAACTTTTTCTCGCTGGCAACCGTAGTAAAATGATGAAAGAAAAAAAGTTTCTTGCTTACTACTTTTCCGCTGTTTATGGAGTAAAACTACGGCTCTCGATATGACGTTACAATTTATAATTTGAACACTACAGATTGTAGCGACAGGAAATTTTACAGACAGGATACACACGTACAGTTGAATGTACCTTCTAAATTGTATCACAGTAAGACACGTAGTTCATGAGATATGAGCACATAAACATTAACGTTCCGCTGTTCATGGACTAAAACTCCGCAATTCGGTATGACATTACAATTTACAATTTGTACACTACAAATTGTAGCCTCAGTAAATTTTACAGACAGTATACACACATATAGTTGAGTGTACCTTCTAAATTGTATCACAGTACGACACGTAGTCCATGCTATATGAGCACATAAACAGTAGCGTTCATGGTAAACCGCCCCATCACGCAACAAGTTTTAATCTATTTCTTCTTTACTACTAATTTTATTTCAAAGATATTTTACAGACATACAGCCCTTATACAAATGAATATATACCGGAAATATGGCAGGAATAAATAAATAAATACCCGAGCAACGCCGGGTTTTCCGCTAGTTAAAAATATTTGTTATTTTACATGTTGTCAGGGAGGTGGTCTAAATATTTTTGATTAAGTAGACAATGTCTATAGCCTTGACCGCAAAATGTATTGACAATGATGACCGGTTTCAACTCATCCGAGAATTACTCAGAAATGAGTTGAAACTAGTCATCATTGTCAATAAATTTTGCGGTCAAGGCTATAGACATTGTCTACTTTAACAAAAGTATTTATACAAGGACTTGTTGGCCTGCCGGCCGCAATGGCCGAGCGCTCTGCGGCGCGCAAGTCACAGTCTGCACGGCCACTACGGTCGCGGGTTTGAATCCCCCATCGAGCATGGATATTTGTGCCGTCCTTAGTATTAGCTAGTTTATAAGTCGTTTGTAAGTTTAGGAACTGATGACCCCGTAGTTAAGTCCCATAAGCTCTACAAACATTTGAACATTTGACCTTGTTGGCCTGCCGTATTCATCAGTGTAATTACCGCTTACTTCTTCACGCTTGGATGTACAATTCTAAACCTTGTTCAAGTAGTTTTAGAAAATAAAATTTACATGTAATCCCAGGTCACCAGGTGCCAATTTTCGATCGCCAATGGCGAGCTGGCGACTGTAAATTTTGCACCTTGCTCTAATTATTATTAACTGTATAACTCGAATCACTGATCTCCATTAACGTCAAAAACGTATTTTCTACAATTCTAACAGCAGTTTTACTCTGATTGTTGCCAACATAATATCGAAGCACCTGAGAGGCAAGTTGGTAGCCTTACTTGCGAAGGATCCCATTGGGGTTTACTCCTAACGGTTAAGGGCCTAACCGGTGGACTCAAAATATGTCCGAGACGCCCAGCTTTATTCCGAAGTCAGGGCCACTTCATACGTTGCCCGTGGTTCGTAAACTAGGACCTGACTACATGAACCCATACCATGAATTGCCTGCAAAAGTTTGCCTCTTACTCCATAATCTTGTAGAATTAACAATAGCTTCCTCCTAGCCTTTTCGATCACCGTGTTCCTAGGAGGAAGCTATTGTTAGTTATACAAGATTATGGAATAGGACGCAAACTTCTGGCCGGCCGCGGTGGCCGAGGGGACTGAGGCTCTCCAGTCACGGTCTGCACGGCTACTACGGTCGGGGGTTCGAATCCCACCTCGGGCATGGATATTTGTGCCGTCCTTAGTATTAGTTAGTGCACAAGTAGTTTGTAAGTTAAGGGTCTGATGACCCCGTAGTTAAGTCCCATAAGCTACACAAACATTTGAACATTTTGCAAACTTCTGCAGGCAGTTAAAGGTCTTTACGTAGATTGTCAGACAGAAGTTAGAGTTGACGGTAAATTGAGTTCACGGTAGTTTCAGAGATAAGACAAGGCTGTTGTCCATACTATGTATGAATCATTTGTTGAAAACAGAAGACTTGCAAGGAGACATTAAAATAGGTCAAAACAAAATAAGCCGCCTCAGATATGCGGATGACGTAGTTGAATGGCAGATTGATTGAAAGGTGCCGCGACGGTACGGCCGAGCGCATTGAGGCGCTATGCTACGATGCTCGAGGTCGTTCCCCGTCGGGAGTTCGAATCCCCCTTGGGCATGGATGTTTGTGCCGTCTTTAGTCTAAGGTAGTTCATAAGTAGTTTGTAAGTTTAGGGACTGATGACCCTGCAGTTAAGTCCCATAAGCTTTACAAAAATTTGATTTCGATTGAAAGGTTGCAATCTAATATTTCAGAGCTATATCACAGGTGCAAGGATTATGGTTTAAAGATCAGGATATCCAAAACGAGATTTAAACAAATTTAGTGTCAAACAGGAGGAACCAAGTTAGAATACGTGGACAGTTGCAAATACTTAGGATGTATTTTTCACAAGATGGCAACATAGTGCAAGAACTGGAATCAAGGTCTAGCAAAGCTAATGCAGTGAGTGCTCAGCCTCGTTCTACTCTCTTCCGCAAAAAGTAAGCCAGTACCGCCGCTCTATCTTTCGATCAACTTTACTGTATGGGAGTTAAAGTTGGGTGGATACAGGTCACCTTATTAATAAGGATGAGATTAGAGATCCGAAAGTAGCAAGGATGATTGCAGGCCCTAAGAGAAGGGAGTAATGGTAGGAGGATATCCACAATTAGGAAATCAAAGAAAAACTGGGAATGAACGCCATAGACGAGTCAGTCAGAGCGAACAGGTTGAGATGGTGGGGTCACGCTACACGTACAAAGTTACGTAAGAGACTCATGGGTTCAGCAGTAGAGGGTAAGAGGAATCGAAGAAGACCAAAGAAAAAGTACTTGGATTCAGTGTAGAATGTCTCTGAACAGCCGCGCGGGAGTAGCCGAGCGGTCTGGAGCTCCATGTTACGGATCGCGCGGCCTCCCTCGTCGGGGGTTCGAATCCTCCCTCGGGCATGGATGTGTGTGTTGTGCTTAGGTTAGTTTAACTTCGTTTAAGTAGTCTGTAAGTCTAGGGACTGATGACCAACGCGCCGGCCGCGGTGGCCGAGGTGACTGAGGCGCTCCAGTCACGGTCAGCACGGCCACTACGGTCGGGGGTTCGAATCCCCCCTAGGGCATGGATATTTGTGCCGTCCTAGTTTGTAAGTAGTTCATACGTAGTTTGTAAGTTTAGGGACTGATGACCCCGTAGTTAAATCCCATAGGCTTAACAAACATTTGAACATTTTGATGACCAACGTAGTTTGCTCCCATAGACTTACAAACATTTGAACATTTTAATTTGTCTTTGAAGTAACAGGCTTCGCATCAGAAGAGGCATCAATGTTAGCATTGAATATGTACCATGGAGGAATTTTATTAGCGGGACTATACTCCAGACTGAAGGCTGAAAGGCATAGTCAGTCTCAGCGAACGTTCCGTACCCAAAGATTGGAAAGTTGCATAGGTTACGGCAATTTTCTAAAAAGGCAATATGAGTGATCCGCAAAATTACAGGCCTATATCACTGACGTCGGTTTGCAGCAGGATTTTAGAACATATACCTTCCTCAAATATTATTAACTAGCGCGAAGATAACGACCTATTGGCCCATAGTCAGCACGGATTCAGCAAGTAACACAGCTAACTCTTTACTCACTTGATGTGATGAGTGCTATCAACAAGGGATGTCAAATAGATCTCAAGATTTCCGGAAGGCTTTCGATACTGTACCTCACAAGCGTATTCGAATCGAACTGCGTGCTTATAGAATACCGACACAATTGTGGGATTGAGTTCATGATTTCTTGTCAGAAAAGACACAGTACATTGTAACTGACGGAAAGTCATCGAGTAGAACTGAGGTGACATCTGGCGTTCCCCAGGGAAGTGTTTTAGAGCCCGTATTGTTCCTTATTTTTATAAACGATTTAGGACACAATCTGAGCAGCTGTCTTAGGTTGTTCGCGGATGATGCTGTCAGTTATTCGTTAGTAAAGTCACTAGAAGATGAAAAGCAACTGCAAAATGATTTATATCTGCATGGTGCAAAAAATGGCAATTGACCCTTAATAATGAGAACTGTGAAGTCATCCATATGACCACTGAAAGAAGCCCGTTAGACTTCATTTACACGATAAATCAGTTAAAACTACAGGCCGTAAATTGAACTAAATATCTAGGAGGAACAATTACAAACAACTTAAATTGGAAAGAACACATAGAAAATATTGTAGCAAAAGCAAACCAAAGACTACGTTCCGTTGGCAGAACACTTAGAAGATGCAACAGTTCTACTAAAGAAATTGCCTACACTACATTTGGAGTGGAAATAATTAAAAGGCTTTATTTGTAGCGTCGATATCTATTTGCGAAATTTGTTCCACAAAATTTCTCTTCCGAATGCGAACAGAGTTTGTTAGCACCAACCTACATAGGAAGACATGGTCATCAAAATAAAATAAGAGAATTCAGCTCGGAAACGGAAAGATTTAGGTGTTCCTTTTTTCCGTGAGCTATATCAGAATGGAACTGTAGAGAAACATCACAAAAGCGGTTCGATGAACCTTCTGCCATGCACTTCAATGTGACTTGCACAGTATTTATGTAGACTAGTATTACCTGTAGTCGAAAATCGACCAATTGTGATTACAATGATCACTGGGGGTAACATTTTACGTATCATGTCGGCGGCCTCGCGTTATTATGTTGGCAACATCAACAACACGATAGAAAATCTATGCCCATTTGTTCGAAGCATATAGAATGACTCGATTAGTGTATCGTACAGATCATGTAGTAAACAAATAATGCTGTTCCTGCTTTATGGTTGACAGGTTCTTGTATGTACCCTCGTCCGAACAGTAAAAATAATTGCCCTCGTAAAGCGAAGATTCCATGAGAAAAAATTAGCGTTGTCAAGCGATTGGCTAAAATGGAGACTCACAGGAGACTCAGGACGCCGTAAGAACGCCGCTCCGTGCTCGCATGGCGGCGCGCGGCGAAAGTACGTGTCGCGCACTTCAGACTTGTGCGACACCACACTCACTATTCAGCATCTGTTGCCAACATTATCATAGGAGGAAGCTGGGATATTTGGTAAAATTTAACCGCTACTGGGAGGTATGAAACGGTATCTTTTTACGTGTTAAGGAAAATGCCTGACACAATACCATCAAATAAAAACGGTAGTATATACCTCTCATGCCATTTTCGAATTATATAACTTTAATTAGCCTAATATTTGAAATGGAACTACAATTTCGGTGTTCGTATATTTATACAACGCCAAAAAATAATGTTATTTCGATACTGCGATATTCAGAATTTCAAAGCTGACAACATGTCGACTTCGTAGTTCCACCCGTGCACCGCTACATGCCTCTTCCGGCGCATCATCATTTATATCGGCATTCTCCACTTCGTAGTTCCACCCGAGCACCGCTAGATGCCACTCCCGGCGCATCATCCTTTATATCGGCATTCATATGAAAACATCCATTTCCTTTAACCACTCTTAATCACTGCGAAAATGAAGCATTTGAACGGCACAAGAAAGTGAGTTGGGAGCACTCCATGTTACGATATTCACTTATTTTAATACTGCAGATGCGCTGCATCACAGCGTCTTTGGTCGAGCCGAATATCCAATCAGTGAGCTGATTGTTGGAGAATGTAGAACTTGATCCAAGTAGTAGATAGGAAAGTTTCTACTTCCTTTTAGCACTTTTAATGGCTAAATGCGCACATAATATTCATATTCGTGAAATCTACGACAAGCAATCTTTCGAATTATGTAACTTTCATTGGCCTTCTTGTACGAATAAATTAGTAATCTGTACCACAATGTTCGTGTTAGCGTATTTATATAATGATATAATGATGATAATGATGGTGGTGGTGGTGGTTATCTAACAGCAGTGCTCTAGAGGTGTGCACACTTAGAGTTCGAATAACCATACGACGAGATCCTATAAAATTTCTTGAGCAGCAGCAACGGCTCTTAGAAGCCGCACATCCGCTTGTATGGTCAGGGAGGCAGCCCGTTCCAGAAATAGCCGCATCGTTCGCTGTTCCGCGGGGAATGCCCCGTCGCCGTGTTTTGTCGTCGTGCTCCACGCAAGAGGTGAGAACAGTGCCAAATTGCCGAAGCGCGGTGTAAATTTGACAGGGAGGCCCAGCCGTCAGTGGGTTTCCCAGAAGTCTCATTCGCACCTGTGCCCGTGACTCGGCAGATACATTCCGCAGCTGTATTCAAGGCCAGGGGCCTCAACACATCGCGAAAGGGAACGAATTCGCAAAACATTGTTGCTCAGGTGCCCAGAACGTTTGTTGTTTTTCAGAAACAACCACTAGAGCGAATCGCACCGCCTGGCTTTCAGTTCACAACACACACAAAAATATATGCACTTACCATTTGTAGGAAAACTGCCATACAAAATAGCAAAACTTTTCCAAGGCACAGATATCCAAATCAACTATTACACAAACAATAAAATAAAGGACAAAGCAACCCATAACATTAAAAAACAGCAAACCCTACAGTACATCAGGAATTTACAAACGAAACTGCAGCTCTTGTTCGAAAATATACATTGGCCAAACTAATTGAAATTTCAGTATTCGTTTCCGAGAACATATGGATGCTCTTCGTTTAAAAAAACTTAAACAAATTCACATTTGCTCAACATATAGCCGAGGTAGAGCATCAAGTAACAGACATATCCCAAAAGCTAAAAATACTCCACCTAGCCAACAAAGGGAAAATTGAAATTGAACAGAATTTTTTCTAAAAAAACTTCCACATTTTACTCAATAAACCTCATATTAAAAACATAACCTGAGCCAAACAAAATGCAATGTATGTAAAATAAGTAATATTTCTCCTGTGTATATGAAATAATATGTTAAATTATAATTTACAAATTGGAGTACTGTAAGTAATTCAACATGATGTTAGCACAATTCAAAATGTTAAAAAGCGATAGGTTAACCAAAATCAGATGTAAGTAAATTATAAACAAAATATAACTATGACCACATATATTATAGTATATTATAGTTTTTTTATTTATTATGGCATAACCCATTCAGCCAATCTTTAATACATATTCGAATACAATTAACAGTTTTTTATAAATTACATTAAACCTACAAAAAGTGGATTAATTAAACACAAAAATTATATCTTTATGCGTTCAGTTGCCAAAAACCGATATAAATGTTTGTACAGTGATATATCTTGTTGCCAGTAATGTCTTTAACAGTAGTAGGTAGGTGACATCTGTTTTGCACCAGGTACTGTAAAAATTTGCATCGTATCTTTGTAAACATCCGAAAACAACATGATCAACATCCTCCTCTGCACCACACTCACATAGGGGCGAGACAATGAGATTCAGTCGGCGCAAATGTTGCCTGAACCGCCCATGGTTAAATCGAAGGCGAAACATTGTGACTAAAATTTTCTATTGAACAGGTCGAGAGAATAACAAGGCCGAGCAGGAATACATGGTTGAATATCCGCATAATACTTTCCTCTCAGTTTGTTTGATAGGTGCCATTTATTGTTCCATAAGGTTTTGACCTGTTGCCGTACGTCGCGTAGAAGGTCTGTATAAGGAACGTGATGGTAAAACTTCTTCTCATGATGAATGGAATCCTTGACAAGATAATCGACAATTTCGTTGCCCTTAATACCGCGATGTCCCTTGACCCACACCATAATGATTTTCTTATTACAACGCTGTAAGGCTCCAATGTGGTCTAATATCTGGTACACCAGGTAGTTGTTGGTATTATTTATAACATGATTCTGTATGAGCAACAGTGCTGATCGTGAGTCTGATAGAATAATGGTTGTATTATGGTCCATCCTGCCAGCATATTTGAGTCCCTATAGTATTGCAGTGAGCTCTGCTGTAAGTACAGAAGCTTCCAGTGGGAGCTGGAATTTTTCATAGTATTGTGTATGTTCGTCGTAATAAGCGCTTCCAACGCCCTCTTTAGAGTGTGATCCATCAATGTAAATGTGGAGCGCATTTTCCCAATCACGTAAAAAGTTCTTCAGCAGAAGCGAGTCCATGTAGGTTTCCATGTAAGAAATATTCGTTCGAATGTCTAATTCTATCATTGTATTCCTGTAATCGGTCATGAAAACTGGATGGTGCGAGACTGTTGCGATTCTGTGACACTGTGGTAAAATATCATAAAAGATGTATGCTAGTGGTGGGAGTTTCTTTCTAAGCCAGTATCATTATACGTTAGCGGCGGAAAAATACCACTTCCGTTTTGGAGCAGAGACTATACACAGCAAGGATATAATCTTTGGCACGATGTGACAGGAGCCATTTTAAATTGAGCTTATTCAGAAATTATGAACTATAAACATTAAGAATGCAATTATGATGCCTTTAAGAGTAATCACGAAAACGCTCACCTTATAAATAAATAGTAGTTTGTAGCAAATTAACAACGACACTTTTCAAGTGTAGGTATAAGTAATCCAAAGCAACTTTTAGCTCATGTCACCTTAGTGTAATGGATAGCGATGTGGGTTCGTAATTTGTATTATGTATAAGTGTATGTTCGAATCGTATCCTCTCCCAATATTTTTTTCGTCTTTACGTTTTTAAATGAACTTCTCTGATTGTATTAAAAGTTAGTTCTACGTTTCTGTCTTTTATTTACATTTAAAACTGATTAGAAAACAAAGGACAAAACAGTTATTTGGATAGTAATTTCCGAATATGTGACGATTTCCGAGTGTGTGTTTAGGGGAATACTGTCCTAATAACAAATCACTGTAAATGTACCGTAATAATATTTTCGGATGGGTAATATCACTTAACAAAATACACTGAGAACGATAAATATTTCTGTATTTGAGACTTGGCAGTAGACATTATTCATTGGTGGGGTCATTAATAAAGAAAACGTTGATGCCTTAACACAGGTTTGTCTGAGTAATGTGATAATACAAATATTTTATAAGCAGCTTCTTATTCATCTGCAGAACATGGGCTAATGACACAGTGTGCATTAAAATGTTTTATTGTGGGTACAATCCAAACAATCTATTGGTATCGTCAATTATAAGATAAATAACGGTCGCAGCTACTGGGACTTCAAGATACTGAGAAACACAGATGTTTAAAGACGTTTCCCAAGTTCTTATCTATTGTACATTTTAAGCTTTTATGGCAGTTTGTTGACATGTTGTCCGTTGGCATCTGTCTCGAGTTTTTCTGTCGAAGTTTGAGGTTAGTCAGACGTTTCGCCCCATTATGAGCTGCTGACATTGCCCAAGCAAGAGCAATGAAGTCTAAAATTTCAACAGCGCTAGCCAATTTGAATCTAAATTGGTGGTAGCGAAACGTAAGTTGTAAAATCAAACTAACGTGGCTGAAAACGCTTAGACAGAAGCCAACAGGGCCTATGTACAACATAGATTGTGGCTGGGTACACGATTTAAAGAACGTTATTACTGAATATTTTTTTTAAAATAAGTAGTTGACTAGTCACTGAAAGATACGTACTGTCTGTGACTCGATAGGAAAGAAAATTACGTAACACCTAAAGAAATACCAAGCTATTTCGCGAGTAATGAACAAACTGAAGTAAACACTACCCAAGTGTCAACACAAAGTAGCATGATCGTCTGCTTTGTTTTCATTCTGAGTTGTCACTTTGCGTTGCGTAGCCTACTCGAAGATCTTGAAGTTACTGATACTATACTTCTGACTGCGAAATTACAGGCACTTCCGGTTGGTATTTTTCCGCCGCTAACGTCATGTGCCAGTATCTACTAGCAAAACATATCTCTGACAACGCTCGAATCCTCGAAAGCAAAGGGTCTTGTTCAAACTGAGCTCTTTTGAGTAAGTATTTTGATCCAATGTACTGTCTTCTGAGGTCTAGCGGAGGTTCATTAGCTTCAACAAGTAGAGCATTCGTAGGAGTTGATATGAAGGCATCCAGGCAGCATCTTATCGCTTTAAATTGGCAACTGTCAAGCATTTGTAGAACATAATCAGAAGCCGATCCATAGCAAAGACATCCATAATCCATATGTGGTCGAATTAATGCACGATAAAGAGTCATACATACTCTAGGGTCAGCACCCCACCCACCTCCTGTAATTGAATGAAGAACATTAATTGCCTTTTCACATTTCTGTATGATGTACTTCACATGCGTAGACCACTTGAGCTTTTGATCAATAAAGAGGCCAAGGTATTTGACAACTTGTACAACAGGCTTTCGAAAAGGACCCAGTGACATTGTTTTTGGTGCCTGCCATCTATGTCGCGTGTTAATACAAACTGCGGACTTTTCTGGATATATTTCCAAGGAGTTCTGATTCAACCAACTCTGAAATTGCTCCATAGCAACAGACATTAGAAATTGACATTCCATGAGATTCCTGCTTGTAGTATAACAGCAGAGATCATCTGCGTGTTGTATCACTTTACAATTGTTTGGCATAAGCGAATGTAGGTCTGCAGTGTATAGATTAAACAATAATGGAGATGAAATAGACCCTTGCGGCAGACCTTTGCTCGTGTACCGGAGTCCTATATATCCGTCATCTCGTCGTATAATCAGTGCTCTATTGCTCAGTAAATAACAGAGATTGTGGATAAAAACATTAGGCATGGCAAGGTTCTTCGCCTGCTGCGCTAGCCATGGGAGCAATACGCAGTCATGCGCTTTGGTGAGGTCAGTATAAAAAACCAGGAAATACTTGTTTTCGCTAAGGAAAATCTGGATGTCAGTAACTAACTCAGTAAGTGCATCAGTAGTACCACGACCCTTTCTAAAGCCATATTGACAATTTGGAAGTAAGTGCTGATGTTCTACCCACCATTCTAATCGATGTTTAATCATGCGCTCAAAAGTTTTGTGAAAGCATGAGAGTAACGTTATTGGCCTGTATGATGTAGCTTCTTCCCGCGGTTTTCCACTCTTCTAAATAGGAACAATTCGTCCCGTTTTTAGTTCTTTTATATCTGTATGAAGGAACCATACTGCATGATATACTTTAAGTAATAGCTGTTTCGCCACCATTGGAAGTTACCTAATCATTTTGTACGATATGTTATCCGGTCCGGGGGCAGAATTTGTATCCCGTAACAATGCCCTATTAAGGTCCTTTTCATTGAATGGTTCATTAAGAACATGTAGTAACTCATTCTCTGGTTGAAAAACTTCCATATCATGTTCCACTGAATCCAGCATTACAGACTAAATTTTTCGTCAAAACATGCGGCGAGAGTGTGAGGGATACATCAGAGCGATTGGGCGTTCTGCGGATACCATTGATCTTATTCCATATTGAGGACATAGTAGTGGTTGTGTTTAGGTTATCACAAAAGATTTTCCAACTGGTCCTATTCTTTTGTTTCGATAAACGCTTCACAGATGTTTGTGCACGAGTGTGTTGCATATAATTTTCTAATGTAGGGTACCTCCTGTAAGTCTTTAATGATTGTCGTCTTTTGGCGATAGCAGTGTCACATTCTTCATCCCACCAAACTGGAGAGCGCATGCTGCGATTGCGAAAATTTGAACAGCGAGGAATCACAGAATTGGCTGCATTTTCCATCATTTGAAGTAAATTTATATAATCTTCATAGGCATTATCACGTTCCACATAGTTGTATAAATGTTCTGCAATCTTCTCTTTAAATTTGTCCCAGTCAGCTTTCCTTGTGTTCCGTTTATAAATGGGAGAATGGTTTTTATCAGCATGAGCTACATGTGATAGTGTTATTAAAATTGGCAGGTGGTCCGAGCCGAGAGGCTCTTGTAATACTTCCCAAGTAGTAGTCACCGCAATAGCAGGTGAAGAAAAACTAATGTCCACGGCACTGGGACGTTGACCTGGCCTAGTGATTCAAGTAGGTGTTCCATCATTCAGTATTGGAAGATTAACTTCCACAAGTAGTCTTCCTATTCTATCAGTATAGGATGGATCCCAAAGGGAATGATGTGCATTGAAATCGCCTGTTGTTATCTTTGGATGCTCAATACTGCCGATCAAACCTCGCAATTGTTCAGAAGTTACACTCTTGTCTGATGGTCGGTATATTGATAAGAGGTTAATATTGCGTCCAGCAATCGTTAAAGTAACTGCTATTGCATTGATACTCTACTCACAAGGAATTAATTGTATTGGCGTGTAATCAATCCCATGTTTAATTAAGATAGCAGCACCTCCATAACCATCCTCGCGATCACTACGTAGCAAGTGATATCCAGGAACTGAAAAATGCTGAGACGGATGTAACCATGTTTCTATAAGAACACAAACTGTAATGTCGATTGCCTTAAGGCAGTGAAGCAGAGACTCCTTATTAGATCTCACCGAACGTGCGTCCATTATAATATTCTTTTAATAGCGTTAACAATTTAGAACAGAAGATGAAGTGAGCGTCGAAAGAAAAAGTTCTCTGATACCCGTATCAAGTATGGAGGGTGTGGGTTGTATCGTCAGATTTACTTGCTGAAGTATCTTGAAGATTATGGTATAAATGTGATTTACCAATTGTTGAGTAATCGGCACTTTGTCGTATAACCTATGGTATTGTGGTGGAAAAAGATTACCAGAAATTGCCGTTATATCATGCTGGTTTGGTATCCAGTGGTTTTGATATTCAGAAGAGACGTGCGACGTAGCTGCTGGCTGTTGATGTCAGTTATGTGTCGGGGTGCTGGAGAGCGGAGCTACGGAACAAGGTATCAGCTGTTGGTGGTCAGTAGATGTTTGATTAGGCTGCAGCTGCTGTAGAGGAGGAGGGGGAGGCGGAGATAAAAATGTGGCAGGTGTGACACATGTGCTTTCCTGTATTGAGAATTCACTGATCGGTCGTGTGGATTGTAAATTTGTTGTCCCATATGGGGCATTTGTTTGCGGAAGTGTTGGGAACTGTTTTTTACTTCTTGTATCCAATACCATATTCTGCACAGCCTGAGAATAGCCTCTATTTTGGTACTGTTTTATTGCTGTTTGTAACGGAACGTTATTCATTGCGATAATGTATTTAATGTCTGCACATTTCTTAAATTCAGGACAGCACCGATCAGTTGAACAGTGATTACCAGAACAGTATACGCATTTTAATGTGGTACTCTGACAATTTTAAACTTCATGCCCACTGCCACATTTTGCACAACGTACCGTTCCACGACATTGAGCACTGGAGTGATTGAACCGTAAACATTTGTAAGATTGGAGAACAGACTGAACGAACGGTTGTACTGCACAGCGCATTCCTAGTATTGAAACATATTGTGGAAGATGTTGTGCTCGGAATGTTAGAACACATACAGGGTTGGGTAAACTTCTCCATTCTGATACTTTTTTGTGTACCGTTTCACATGTAACACGGGGGCAACAATTGGATTTCCTGCAGTATCTCCTCCTCAGTGAGCAATATATCAACACCCCTGATAATCCCTCGTTTTTGAATCACGCTCTTTGGAATGATCACTTTTAAATTCCCCTCCACCCATAATTTACTATCAAGCAGTTTATTGGCTGCTAACCCAGAATTTTTTTCTATTCTTATACGATTTCTCCCAGTTTTGGCAATGTCAAGAATATGTTGTTTGTCTATCACATCAGCACTAAATATTATTTTCCCTATGCTCATTGGGTGTAAGTTACCAATAGTTTTTTGTGCACTTTCTACAATAATTATAAAAGGTCCAAGATCCGAGTTATTGTAGTATGTGTCGTTTCTGCTAGAAAAATTAGGGTCCCGAGCATTTGTATCCAATTCACTAACATTCTGATTACTGCTTCCACTTGACTGTAGAACACCAAAAGATGGAAGTACCGAATTATGGGAAGTATGGGAATTCCTCTCAGCTCCACTAGTAACATTCGTTGGGGAGTCAACTCGAATCCTTTTAGTCTGCAAATCGGTTTCTGTGCGTCTTGGTAATTTGTTAGGAACGTTACTCGCCGGTTTCTGCAGTGTGCCAGTAGTAGATTGACTGGTGGACTGGGTCTCTTGCAGTTTACCTTCCTGGTTTGTTTCGTCTTCCATATGTAGATCCTCTGGAAGTGGGGTACTCAGTAGCTTAAACTGCAGAACATCGTCCATTTCCCTGTTCCTGCTCATATTTAAGAGAGCTTCTGCACTTTGTAGTTCTCGAGATCGAAGATTTTCATCGGGGGGGGGGGGGGGGGAAGGGGGAGACACCCTTCCTCCCCGAATGATCCACTGTCCATCACTAGGTAACTAGTTCGCGAAAATTGTTACACTACCTTTAAATTTACTACAGACACACTAAAAAAAAAAAGAGTTTTCAGAAACGTTCTTCCTTTTTAATCGTATTAAAATCTACACTAAATCTACAGTAGCACTCTTATTTACTTCGTTGCCAACCAGAGATGACGGGCAAAGTTCGATATTATAGTTATACTAAGATCTTTGAACACAATGTAAACAAAAACTGTTAGTCAACAACAAGGCTGATGCTACAGTGTGTGTGTGTGTGTGTGTGTGTGTGTGTGTGTGTGTATGTGTGTGGAAGATAAACATTCAAAACCGTAAGAACCACCTAAATTACGAAGAAATGGCGTTAAACAACCAACACAGGAGAATGTAAGTACTCTCGGAATCTTGAAATCTTATGGATAAAACACGCGAAAATCAAAATAAATAACGAAATTAATGATCTTGCACAGACAAGCTGCAGCATCCAAACTGATATTGACGCCTCCAAATTGTACCCACTGAAAGAACGCCAACTGATGATGGGAGAAAACCCGAAACGCGTTTTGGCTAAATAAATTCGTTATTTAAAAAAGTAGCTAGTTGCTGTTATTTATAAATATAAAATAATATAATCCACAACCACGGAGCTCAACAATCCAATAAAATGAATAAATTATTATTGGCATTCAGTTTTATTGGGGTCAAAAGAGTGCATAACAAAATCTGAACTATAGATTTTAATTGCTTTTTTTTTTTTTTTTTTTTTTTTTTTTTTTTTTTTTTGTCTCAGTTGCTGGTAGTAGTTCTAATGATAAAGCATGCAGAAATGATAATTTGTGCCTGGCCGGGATTCGAATCCAGCCAAGGGCCGCATGCTTTTAGGCAGTTGTGCTGAACCCCTGCACTACCCCAGGCACACGGGGTTAACACACCTGCACGGAATATCCAAATTTTCATATGACCTGCTACTATGATGATAGTACTCCATGGATATGCTTATTTCAGTGGGGACCGGACCCCTGGCAGAAAACAGGGCCAGCTGAGAGACATGGAGTAGGCTACAATGGTCCAAGTAGGATTAAATTTCAGTTTGGATCAGACGGGGTACATTTACATGTACATACATACTCCGCAATCCACCGTAAGGTGCATATCGGAGGGTACACTTTACCACTACTAGGCATTTCCTTTCCTATTCCACTACCAAATAGAACGCAAAAAAAAGTAATGCCTATATGCCTCCGTACGAGCCCTAATTTCTCTTATCTTGTCTTTGTGATCATTGCGCAAAATGTAAGTAGGCGACAGGAAGATCGCTCTACACTCAGCTTCAAATTCCGACACTCTAAATTTCCTCAACAGAATTTCTCGAAAAGAGCGTCGTCTTTCCTCCAGCGATCCTCATTTGAGTTTCCGGAGCATTTCGGTGACACTCGCGCAGTGGTCGAACCTACCAGTAACAAACCTAGCTGCTCGCCTCTGAACTGCTTCTGTGTCTTCCTTTAAACTCATCTGCTGCGGGTCCCAAACACTTGAGTAATACTCAAGACGTGGTCGTACAAGCGTTTTATACGCGGTCTTCTTTACAGATGAATATTATATCTTCCCAAAATTCTCCCAATAAATCGAAGTCGTCTGTCCGCCTTACTCACAACTGTTCTTACATGTTCGTTTCAATTCATATCGCTCTGCAATTTTACGCCTAGATATTTAAACGACGCGACTGCATCAAGAAGCTCACTACTAATGCTGTATTCGGACATTATGGGATTGCTTTTCCTAGTCATGCGCATCGCCTTACATTTTTCTGCATTCTTCGCACCAACTAGAAATCTTGTCCAAGTCATCCTATATACAATTACAGTCAATTAAAGACGACAGCCTCCCATACAACATAGCATCATCAGCAAACAGCCGCAAATTACACGTTACACCGCCCATCAGATCATTTATATAGAAAGAAAATAACAGCGATCCTATCTCACTCCCCTGGGGCACGCCTGACGATACACTCGTCTCTGATGAACACTCGCCGTCGAGTACAACGTACTGCGTTCTATTGATTAGGAAGTCTTCCAGCAAGTCACAAATCTGTCAACCTATTCCATATGTTCTTATCTCCGTTAGCAGTCTGCAGTGTGGCACTGCGTCAAACACTTTTTTGAAATCGAGAAAAATACAATCTGCTTGTTGCTCTTCATCGATGGCTCCCAAGATGTCATATGAGAAAACGGCAAGCTGCGTTTCACATGATCGGTGTTTCTTGAACCCGTGCTGATTCATAGAAAGAAGCTTTTCCGTCTCAAGGAAATTTACTATATTAGGACTGAAAAAATGCTCCAAAATTCTACAGGAAGCTGATGTCAACTATATTGGCCTGTAATTTTGTGGGTCAGTTCTATTTCCTTTCTTATAAATGGGAGTCACCTGCACTTTTTTCAATCACTACGAACTTTGCCCCGAATTAATGATTCGCGATAAATGCAAGATAAGTAAGGTGCCAATGCCGCAGAATACTCTTTGTAAAACCGAACTGGTATTCCATCCGGACCAGAAGACTTTTTTGTATATAGCTCTCTCAGCTGCTTCTCTACACCGAAAATACCGATTACTCAAAATGTTCAAATGTTTGTATAGCTTATGGGACTTAACTACGGGGTCATCAGTCCCTAAACTTACAAACTACCTATGAACTAACTAAGACAAAGGACGGCACAAATATAAATGCCCGAGGGGTATTCGAACCCCCGACCGCAGTGGCCGTGCAGAGCGTGACTGGAGCGCCTCAGTCCCCTCGGCCACCGCAGCCGGCTACCTATTACTGTGTCCCCCATTTCGGAGTTAGTACGTTGATCAAATGAAGGTACATGCTTGGCTGTTCCGTGCAGGTGATTGAGCCCATATGCCTGCAGTGGTGGTACAGGGTTTTAGTGCAACTGCCTGGTAAGCAGGATCTTTCTTTCTGTGTAATCGCAGCACATTACACTTGTTTACATTTAGATTCAATTCCCTGCACCATGCGTCAACTCGATGCAGATCCTCCGGCATTTCAATAGAATTTTCGATTGTTACAACCTCTCTATATACTACAGCATCATCCGCAAAAAGCCTCAGTGAACTTCCCATGTTATCCGCAACGTGAACAGCAACGATCCCTACGTATACCTCGCGAAGAGATCATGAGGATAAAATCAGAGATTAGAGCCCACACAGAGGAATACCGACAATCTTTCTCTTTCTTAAACTCCAAGCTTCCTTTTTTGAGCTGGACAGAATAGTGTGGAGAGCAGCATCAAACCAGTCTGCGGACTGAAGACCACAGCGACGCTCCCCAATGGCATACCTGACATCACTCTTACTTCGGAAGATCTCTCTCCATCGAGAATGACATGCTGCATTCTGTTATCTAGGAACTCCTCAATCCAACCACACAATTGGTCTGATAGACCATATGCTCTTACGTTGTTCATTAAACGATGTGGGGAACTGTATCAAACGCCTTGCGGAAGTCAAGAAACACGGCACCTTCCTGAGAACCCGCGTCTATGGCCCTCTGAGTCTCGTGGTACTCAAGGTACCCTCCGCCACACAATGTCGGGTGGCTTGCGGAGTATGGATGTAGATGTAGAAGGAAATCATTTCTGAATAATCAAAATTTGTTGACATACAAAATTAATTTAAATGTTAGGAAATCTTTTCAAAAAGCATTTGTCTGGAGTGTAGCATTGTATGGGAGGGAAAGGTGTGTGAGCCGCGGTGGAATAGCCGAGCGGTCTAAAGTACCTCGCTGCGGTGCGTGCGGTTGCTCGCCGTCGGAGGTTCGAGTCATCCCTAGGGCATGGATGTGTGTATTGTCCTTAGGTTAGCTTACCTTATTTTAAGTAGTTTGTAAGCTACGGACTGATGACCACGCAGTTTGGTCCAATAGATTTACAAACAAACGTGTGTGATAAGTAGTTCAGGCAGAAAGATGATAGAAGCTTTTGAAATGTGGTGCTACAGACGAATACTGAAGATTAGATTGGTAGATTACGTAACTAATGAGGAGGTACTGAAAAGAATTGGGAGAATATATATATATATATATATATGGAACACATTCTGAGTCATCAAGGAATTGTCAATTTAGCATTAGAGAGAAGTGTGTGGGGTGAGAATCATAACTAAGACCGAGAGACGAATATTGTAATATGGTTAAAATGGATGTAGATCGCCGTCCTTGTTCAGAGATGAAGCGGCTTGCGCAGGACAACCGGGCGAGGTGGCGCAGTGGTAAGAGACTGGACTCGCATTCGGAAGGACGGTGGTTCAAATCCACCACCGACCATCCAGATTTACGTTTTCCGTGATTTCCCTAAATCACTCCAGGCAAATGCCTGGATGGTGCCTTTGAAAGGGCACGGCCGATTTCCTTCCACATCCGAACCCAAACGGTCAGAGCGTAAGCTCCGTCTCTAATGACCACGCTGTCGACGTGACGTTAAACTCCAAGCTTCCTTTTTTTGCGCAGGACAGGATAGTGTGGAGAGCAGCATCAAACCAGTCTGTGGAGTGAAAACCACAGCGATATGGTTCTCGAGTCATCTGTCGAAAGTTATTGTAGTAACTGCACAATAACATCCAACTTATGGTCCTAAAACCATATTTACAGTATACGACAAAACAGACATGTTTTAAGAACATAACCGGCCGCGGTGGCCGAGGAGACTGAGGCGCACCAGTCACGGTCTGCACAGCCACTACGGTCGGGGGTTCGAATCCCCCCTCGGGCATGGATATTTGTGCCGTCCTAGTTCGTAAGTAGTTTGTAAGTTTAGGGACTGATGACCCCATGGTTAAGTCTCATAAGCTGTACAAACATTTGAACATTTTTAAGAACATTGATGCTCCAAGATTGGCTACCGAAGAACAGTTACAACTGAGGAAAATAAATTGTGGGTATGTTTAGCTGTGACCCAAAGTCTACGAAAATTAACCAGACGATTAGTAACGGAGCGGGTTTATCAAGAAGGTCAGTGTAAAAAAAAATGTTTACATCGATGACCAGTGTCCAATGACTTTTGCGCCATAAGGACAACTCGTTGTTTAAAGTTGTTACCAAAAATCTCGAAAAGTCATTGACCTATCTCATCCACATTTTTACAAACAGCTGTCATAAGCATTCGGACGAACACAGGCTATATAAATGGGAATCATTGTTAGTAAAAATTTGGAAAAGTTCTTGGCCGAGTTATTCAGATTAATTGACGATGATCTAATCGACATTTAAGAGAGACAAAAATAGGAAGCAACTCGCCGTGAAGACGATCGCTGAATCACAAACAGGCACGTAGAAAAGACAATCACATTTACACAAGATGAATTTTCGGCCGCAGCCTTCATCAGAGTAAAAAGCATAAGACCTTCACACAATCACTCAGTCATAAAAATATTCAAATGTTTGTTAAGCTTATGGGACATAACTGCGGGGTAATCAGTCTCTAAGCTCACAAACTACTTATAAATTAACTTATACTAAAGACAACACAAACATCCATGCCCGAGGGTGGATTCGAACCTCCGACGGCGAACGGCTTCGCGCATTGGAGCATAACGCCTCAATGCACCTGGCCACTCCGTGGCGGCACTCAGGCATATTCCATGAGCACATGGCCGTCACCTTTTTTGTGTTCAAAGCAACAAACAAATGGCATCCAGAATTTCAAACTTGTTTCCAAACGTAGAAGCCCAGATCTTGTAGTGTGGAAAGCGATGCAGTATCGTATGTGAAGGAAGACAACCCATAAAAATGTTGTGATATCATGTGATGGGAAAAAAGGGCATTTGATAACAATTTCTAATTTTATTATGTATCTGTTCCTGATAAATTAGAAAAGGAAAAATATGGAATCCCACCCAATGCAACAGCGAGTTCAACAATACTGAAATACGGAATGTACACATATTTCTCTGGACAAGGGGCCCAACTAAACTCCTCAATATTGATATTCATTAAAAATTTCATCTGATGTCGATTAATTTCATTTGAAAATATTGATAATAAGATTATATGTGGCCGAAGATTATGAAACATTGGAGTAAGAGGCCAATGAATGAAAAGTTTTACACAAAGAGTATATGCAGAGTATTATTTTAACGATACTTTCTGACGTGAACTCTCTTCACTTGAATTGCGTGACGTAACAGTCACAAAAACTTGTTTGTGTGCGCTAGCCCATACTATTCTCCGTATTCTTTCAATAATTCTATTTTTCTATAATGAGTACAAGTTGAGTTTTTAGTTTTCAAAGGGAAAATATTGGGCGCAAATTAATTACCTTGTAACATTATTTTATAATTTTCAAATCTGTCAAATACACTCAAATAATTATGGCCTCTATTCAAGGCTACTGGGTTGCCACGTTTCATCACAGCCCTGGCAGATATCCTACTCTTGTTATTATTTATTCCGATATATGATAGGGTAGCCGTTAACGCGATATTAATATTGGCATCACTGATTGGCATCCATGGATTTTAAAATATCAGTGACACTTGTTTGTGAAATGCGTGTGGAAAACAACTATGCAGTACGGTTATTTTTGGATTACCAATCATGTGGTCAACAGTTCTGCTCAAACAACAAAATGAGAAGAATAAATTATGGAACCAGATTACGAGTGGACTCTGACAACGGTGCAACCCGATCCAGACTTGCGTGGATCTTACTTACACAAACAGAGGTCTGGCCGAATCGAAAAGCAACGTCAGACGAAGTGTGGTAAATATCAGGTAAATTAGACTGTGCGATCCCGCACAAATGTATCAGATAATACTGAAAGATTGATATGTGATTATGGCGAAGAACGTTTATAGCACTTTGCTCTGCTAATTGATGTATCGATAAAATTTTACGACGCTTCTCGCCGGGCTCCAGTGCTTATGTTGGCAACAGATGAACAATGAAGTTTAGAATTGCTTTAATATTTTTTACGAGCTACAGAGTAAGTGTTTTTATTGCTGCTCGTTTCACTCGCAGCAAAATTAATACTGTATCTGTATGTACCCTTGTCCGTTCAGAAAAAAAAAAAAATCGTTTTAATTGCAAGACAAAACATTTATTCGTCACGTGAGCTGCTGCCATTAACCATTGGTGCCAACATAACCAATGGAGCCCGGCGAGAAGCGTCGTACAATATAACCTAGATAATTTATGACAAACAGAAGGAATCCTTCTAGATGAGTGGTTCTTAATTTGTGGTCCGGTACAGCTAAAATATTGTTCCCAAAAGATATATTATTTCAAATTTTGGTTAAATTTTACTACCCATCCCTGCGTCTTCGCGTGATGATGTTGGCAAAGGATGCTGAATGCCGGCAATCACGTGACAACGCAAATGTTTTCTCGTGAAATTTTCGTTTTACGAGGGCAATTACTTTTACTGGGTGGTCAAGAACCTGTCAACCATAGAGCAGGAACAGCATTACCGGTATTTTTGTTATACGCTACAACAGCAGCGCTCCAAGCGGCCGGCAACTACATATTTGAGTATGATATTGGATGAGTGCGAATAGTATCGTTTTTATTGATTTTAACATACTTTTTACGCTAAGGTAATAACTTAAAAATAGCTCCCCGTTTCGATCGATTGTTTTCCGACGCAATAATCAGTCGGGCAGTCTCATTGTTGAAATTTCTAGCTGTGTTATGGATTATGGAACGGAAACTTTATGTTATTGCGACTGGCAGAAAAGTATTGTAGCGTCAGTTTCCAACGAGATCAGTAGGCTGCGGCACTGTGAGAAATTTTGTACCAGTTTGTCACGAGTTTTGTGTAAATTTTCAAAGTAACGGAGTTTCTTTCGAAATTATATACTTTGTGTGGGTGATTTCGGACACTGCCGAGAACGTATAAAAGTAAGAAAGTAGTTAAAGATCGTTGTAATTATGTCCTGGAAATTTTAAAGAAAGCAGTTCGAGATACTCAGTGTGACAAATAAATTTATAGAAAAGCGTTTACTGTAATAAATAAAATTCCTTATCTCAGTTCTTATCCCTTATTTTAATGATGGGCGTCCTTAAAATGTTAACAATCACTATAATGAAACAGAAAGAGAGTAAAAAAATGTCAGTTTGTGTCCGAAATCGTCTCAGTCATGGGATGATTTCGGACACTATTTGTCTCAGGCAAACGTAGATGCACATGGACTTTCCGTTTCTAGGATATTTAGTGGTTATACATACTAACACGAATTATTTACAGACGAAAGGATAAACTTGTGGAATCCGACCTCGGGGAAGATCAGTTTCGATTTAGGAGAAATGTAGTAACACGGGAGGCAATACTCACATTACGGCTTATCTTAGAAGATAGGCTAAGGAAAGGGAAACCTATGTTTTTGGTGTTTGTCGATTTAGAGAAAGCTTTTGACAATTTGGATTGGGATACACAATTCTGA
Source organism: Locusta migratoria (assembly GCA_026315105.1). Lineage (NCBI taxonomy): Eukaryota > Metazoa > Arthropoda > Insecta > Orthoptera > Acrididae > Locusta > Locusta migratoria. The sequence continues at coordinate 113,893,689 of CM048745.1, forward strand.
AGGTATCAGGGGTAAAATATAGGGAGCGAAGAGTTATATTCAACCTATACAAAAACCAGACAGCGGTTATTAGAGTCGAAGGGCAAGAAAGGGACGCAGAGTTTGGGAAGGGAGTAAGACAGGGTTGTAGCCTTTCCCCAATGTTGTTCAATCTGTACATTGAGCAGGCAGTGAAGGAATGGAAGGAGAAATTTGCAGAGGACGTTAAAGTGCAGGGAGGAGGAATAAAAACATTGCGGTTTGCCGATGACATAGTAATTCTGTCAGAGACCGCAAAAGGTCCGGAAGAGCAATTTAATGGGATGGACAGTGTCTTGAAATGAAGATATAAGATGAACATTAACAAGAGAAAAACAAGGGTAATGGTTTGACAATACATTTGTAAGTGTATTTGATAACTGTTCCGCCAAGAAATTTGTTAAATTTAATTGTACGAAACTATGCAAAAAAACCATGGCTTACTAAAGGAATAAAAATATCTTGTAACCGAAAAATGGAACTATATCTGTCTGCAGGAAAGAGTAATAACCCAGAGACAATAAAATATTATAAAAACTACAGTGCTACATTAAGATAAGTTTTTAAAAAATCAAGAAGCATGTGCATCATGTTTGAGATTAGCTCCTCTGATAATAAAATTAAAAGAATTTGGAATATTATTAAAAGGGAGACAGGGCAACCAAGAACAGAGGAAGAGGTTATTACCATCAAAACAGATGAAAACTTTACTAACAAAAAGTCAGAAGTTGAAAACATTTTTAATGATTACTTTTTAAATGTTGTAGAGAAAATAGGATCTAAATGTTCATTAGAAGGAGCAAGGTAATTAATGGAAGAGGCCATACCCACTCAATTTGAACAATTGAAATTAGGAAAATAATAAACTCTCTCAAGAGTAAACGGTCATATGTATTTGATGGCATTTCCATCCGGGTATTAAAAACTTGAAACTTCCTGGATTAAAACTGTGAGCCGGAACCGGGACTCGAACCTGGGACTTTTGCATTTTGCAGGCAAGCTTTCTACTGACTGAGCTATCCCGACATGACACTCGATGCTGCCTCACAACTTTACTTCCTCCAGTACCTTGCCTCCTATTTTCCAAACTTCACAGAAGCTCTCCTACGAACCTTGCAAAACTAACACTCCTGGAAGAAAGGATATGGTGGAGACATGGCTTAGCCAAAGCCTAAGTGATGTTTCCAGAATGGAACTTTCACTCTGCAGCAGAGTGTGGGCTGATATGAAACTTCCTGGCAGATTAAAATTGTGTGCCGGAACCGGGACTCAAACCTGGGACCTTTGCCTTTTGCTGTTAAGCGCTCTACCGACTTGGCTATCCCGACACGACTCACGATGCCCCCTCACAACTTTATTTCCGCCAGTACCTTGCCTCCTACTTTCCAAGCCATGTCTGCCAGGAAATTTCATATTAACGCACACTCCGCTGCAGAGTGAAAGTTTCATTCTAATAAAAACTTGTTCCCAGGAGATAAGTAGGATTCTCAGTCATATTTGTAATAGCTCTTTAAAGCAGGGTATTTTCCCGGATAGACTGAAATATGCTATCATTAAACCTTTGCATAAAAAAATTTTTGAAAAAATTGTGTATTCTCGGATTGCTTCACATATTAGTAAAAATAAAGTTCTAACAAAATCTCAGTTTGGTTTTCAAAAAAGCTTTTCAACTGAAACAGTTGTATATACCTTCATTGATGAAATATTAGATGCTTTGAATAACTATACATCACCAGTTGGTTTTTTGTGATCTCTCAAAGGCTTTTGATTGTGTAAATCATGGGATTCTTCTAGATAAGCTTAAGTATTGTGGTATAAATGGGACAGTGCACAAATGGTTTATATCACACTTAACTGGAAGAGTGCAGAAAGTTGAAATAAGCAGTTTATATGATATAGATGAAACAATTAATTCCTGTAACTGTGGAGTTATCAAAAATGGGGTCCCACAAGATAAATAACTTGCCATTCTACATTCATGAATATGCTAAGCTAGTACTTTTTGCTGATGATACAAGTATAGCTATCACACCTGACGAACAGGAATTAACTGATGAAATTGTAATGATATCTTTCAGAAAGTTATTAAGTGGTTCTCTGCAAATGGATTCTCATTAAACTTTGATAAAACCCAGTATATACAATATTTCCCCGGATAGACTGAAATATGCTATTGTTAAACCTTTGCATAAAAAAGGGGATATGTCTGATGTCAACAACTATCGCCCCATCTCATGTTTTATTTATTTGTACTAATATCACTACCACTGCTCCTTCGCCTGGTAAGTAATATTCATTTTTATATATATTCTTCCTGCTCGGAATTTTTCCTCTATAATATTAGTATATACAGTTTCATACAGTAAATGGCATGACACCATTAATAAATTTAGACTTTGAACATAAATTTGTAACTAAGGTAGAATATTCAAAATTTTTAGGTGTTTGCATTGACAAGGGGTAGAATTGGAAGAAACATACTGAAGATCTCCTGAAACAATTTGAGTTCAGCTACTTATACTTTCAGAGTCATTTCAAAATTTGGTGATATATATCTCAGTACATTAGCTTACTACATGTATTTTCATTCACTGCTTTCATATGGGATCATATTCTCAATTCAACATTGAGTAAAAAAAGTATTCATTGCACAAAAGCATGTAATCAGAATAATTGCTGGAGCCCATCCAAGAGCATCCTGTAGACATTTATTTAGGAATCTAGGGATCTTCACTGTAGCTTCACAGGCAGACAGTGTTTGTTGGTAACGAGGATCACCCTGTGGCTAAACATGCCTTGGTGCACGGCCAGCACATCTTGGCACAGTGCTACACCGTCCGGGTTATCTGGATACTTCCCACTGACACCAATCCTTCAGAACTCCGGAGATGGGAACTAGCCCTTCAGCATATTCTCTCTTCCCGTTGCCCACCTGGTCTCAACCTCCGCTAAATTCGAATTCCTGCCCACCATCTTAACATCTTTGCCTTGGTTCTCTGGACAGAGCCTCTGCCTCAAGCGGCATCTCTGTCTAACTTCTAACTTCTTTGCTTTCTACAGTTCTACAGTATGTCTGCCTAAGTGTACTTGTGTCTGTGTAAATGTGTGGGTGTGTGTGCATTTGTTTACCCTCCATTTTTTCCCCCAAGGTAAGTCTTTCCTGTCCCGGGATTGGAATGGCTCCTTATCCCCTTCCTTAAAACCCCCATCATTTCCTTTTCCCTCTCCTTCCCTTCTGCCTGATGAAGCAGCTAGGCTGCGAAAGCTAGCGTTTGTGTGTGTGTGTGTGTGTGTGTGTGTGTGTGTGTGTGTGTGTGTGTGTGTCTGTGTGTTTATTTGTTGCTATCACGGCCTGTGCCCCTTCGCCTGGTAAGTGTACTTCATCTACTTTTTACGTATATTTTTCCTGTTAGTAATTTTTCCTCTATTTACTCATGGAATTTGTTATTAAAAATCCGACCCAATTCAAAAGTAATAGCAGTGTGCATAGCTACAACACTAGGAGAAAGGGTGATATTCAATATTCAATTTTAAATCTAACTTTGGCACAAAAGGAGTGAATTATGCTGCCACAAAAGTCTTCGGTCACCAAGTAGCATCAAAAGTCTGACAGATAGCCAGCTAGTATTTAAAGAGAAATTAAAGGAATTTCTGAATGGCAACTCGTCCTAGATTTATTTTTAGATAAGACTGAATATGAGTAATTGCACTGAGTGGGCAAGGATACATACAAGAATCTTTTGACTATAGAGCAGGATCAGTATTGATTATTTACTTTACTGTCTATACGAAAAACTAATCAAGCAGTTCTATGTGGATTTCTAAGAACATTAACATGTTGGCAAAGATTGTGTACCGTATTGCTGATATTGGCAACATAATCACGTGAGGCCGCCTGATTGTAGGTAAAATTTTAGCCAGTACTCTCGGTGGCTGTCTGGTTGTCCTTGCATGGCTCCCATGATTCATCGTGTGGTTACAACACATAACTCGCTAAACAGAAACTGCACCCACGTCCGGAGGCAAAGGAGTTCTCAGGGAATCTTAAAAAGTAAATGATTTAAAAGTTGGAATTTTACTAACAAGTCTAAAACTCGAACTTTTTTGTTGCTACTACTAAAAATTCGTTGTCATCCTACCAGGAAAATAAACAAATAAAAATATCCTCATGACAGTTTTTTCCACTCTCATTCAGCCCCCTTCTCCTCCCCCCAATCTAGCTTGATATTCAGAATAAAACCTTCACTCTGCAGTGGAGTGTGCAGTGATATGGAACTTTGTGGCAGATTAAAAGTGTGTGTCGGAACCGGGACTCAAACCTGGAACCTTGGAAAGTAGGAGGCGAGGTACTGGCAGAATTGAAGTTCTGAGGATGGACCGAGAGTTGTGTCGGGGTAGCTCAGTGGTGGAGTTTGGGCCTGTGACAGGCAAAGGTTTCAGGTTCGAGTCCCAGTTCCGGCACACAATTTTAATCTGCTAGAAAGTTTTATATTTTGATATTACTGACTATAATCAAGAAAGTAAACTAATAATGCTTTCACTCCCAGAGAGGTACATTTGCAAGTGTCTCTGATCAACTCAGATGTTAAAAATGTTTTACACTGAAGGCAGAAATTCCAATAACACTATACTGTAGGTCCTATCTATTATAATGGCTATTGTTATTTGATTTCCATTTGTGTTCTATTACATAAACATACCATATTGGTACCTCTTGAAGTTTCTTTTCTACTGTAGTATGGAGTATCATACCCTTACACAAAATAGTTTACTTCGTTCTGATATTTCACTGTGGCATTGGTGCAAGCGCGCAACTCTCCAGTGCAGCCTGGCAACATGTGAATGTGGGCCGGTAACGCTCATAAATGGGTGATACTGCATGTTATGTGCTTCTTTATGCCAAGACTCACCTGGTTTATTTCCCTGTGGCAGGTCGGGCTCCTTTTCGTTGTCAATTTCCACGCAATCGTTGTGATCCGTATAGTCAGATTTGGAACTTTCATGAAACAGATTCAAACGCTGGGTTCCCACACTATCACTACTCTGCAATTCTTCTGCAACGTCTAAATGACAAGCTTTGTGGTATGCCTCGTCCTCACTACACAAAAAAATCACTGACCTCTAGTACACTAAGTAACTGTTCCTCTGTCAGTTTAACACTTTTCCTGCTACTTTTCACATTGGAAGGTCCAGGTGTATGTTCATTAGCCATCATTACGAACAATATAAGTTCGATAACGAACCACACGAAACAAAAGTTTACACACTATGATGCTGGCTTAGACGCTGCAACTAGACTGAGTAATCCGACAGTGAGCGCAGACGCTTATAAGCATCAGCCGCACTGGCTCATGGCTTGTTGTGATGTTTATAAGCAAAAGTGTTAAAAGGATAACAGGCTTAGATCTGCACTATATTATTAATCAGGTAATCAAAGCTGGTGTGTGGATACTGGAAGTTCACTCATTGGTAGGCTTTATAAATTTGGATATAAGTCTGAATTTAGTTCCTACTAGCTATCCTTGCTGAAATCGTGTACTGTATTGTGTGTCCTTCTCTCAGCACTGTCCCTAATGACCACACGGTCAATTGAACGTTAAACCCTAAGATTCCTTCCTTCCTTCTCTCAGCACTGAGCAGTGATATGCTGCAGAACCACTGAAGTTATTTTAGAGTGTTTGTGACTGTTAGTGGGGACTTAATCTTAATCATAAATAAAATGATGGATTCACATTGACACTGTTAGTTGTTCTTTCAAAGTAAACATGGGGGGGGGGTGATTTAAACAGTATGTAAGTTATGTGTAGAACAGCAGTATTGGCATGTTATTGACGTAAAATGTAATGCAGTAGTTATGTCACCACAGAGCAGTGAAGTAGTAACTATTCTGCTAGATCATGCTAGATGCAAGTATTTAAGAACAATCTACTCAACAGATTTCACATACATTTTTGTTTGATGTGACAAAATTACTGTTGCAGAAATGCTGGCATGTGGCCCTGAAAGCCAAGCCAGTTAATGAACATGAAAATTATTTATTTTTTAGTTTGTATGGTTTAAGCAATATAATACCTTTGATCACTCAGAACTCATACCATGTGCCTCCTCCTAGTTGCGGGTCTGACATGTCCACCATCACATTTCTCATTCCTTATCTTATAAGGAACAAAATGATACCATCCACAATACTGTACCATTAAAATGTGCTTGGGATACCACTAGAAAACCCAGCAATAAGGTTTAATTTACTTTTAATAAATATGGATGTTGATGATATTTAAGTACATATTTACATATTTTTCATTTTCAATTTTGAGTTGGTAATATCAGTATGGTACTAAGAGTTTGAAAATATGTCATTAACCTCAAAAACACTTGCTTTCCAGTTTGCAAGCTCTAAAAACTATCCTGATGTGAAATAAAATTTTAATAATCATTTTGATAAGTGGTGCAGCCATATTCACTTTTGTAAATATTTGTTTATAGACAGATTTTTATGTATATAACAGATATTAAATATGGTATTGAGTAGTTCAATACTGATTTCTCCTTCTCTTGTATTGTTAGAAGTGGCACTTACTAGCACAAAAGAGTGACCTTCGGCTACACTTGATAGTGTAATGGGGAGGGTCCTGGGGGTGAATTCCTTCTGGTGCTGCTTGCCCTTTGCTACAGGAATAGCCTGAGCTTGCATGTCAAGTTCAGCAACGTCTATAGTTTTCTTGGATTCTATGATCGACAACCTTGTTTGCAAGTCTGAATTCATAAATGGCATTCAAGCAAAAACAGAAAGGCCAAATAACAAACATTGCACATATGTTGGTGACAATGGTAGGTATTGTATAGAAGTTCTCTCCATTGAGAGTTAGGAAGGAATAACATTAACAATCACTTCTGTGTCATTTACCTGTTAGCCTTGCTCGGTGTGAGGTCATTTAGTTGTAAGGGTCTGCTTTCACTAAGGAGGTTGAGAGAGAGAGAAACCCTTACGTGCAGAAGGGTTTCTAGGAAGTAAAATTCATGCAAGAATGTTTGCTGTGTGTAGCAAGTGTATTTATGTATGGATGGGAAAATGTTCTGTTTTAGACACCAGATATCAAACATGTACAACACTACTACTTAAAGCACTGAACAATCATAGCTCAGCTAAATCATTGTGCACAAAATGCAGTAGCATATCATCTAGAAACTCAAGAACACTTTGTTTTTAACTTTTTTGCATATTGTAACTCATCACACATTTTATATTATTTTGCCTGAATGTGTTTAATTGTCTTCAGCCACAGCTAGTAATTCTGTTTTATCATAAATACATACCAAACTAATTGATTTAATTTTGTCGTTTATGCATACAATTCTAAAAAAACTGTTTACTGTGTAATATAGACTGAAAAGAGCAAAGTCACTCTGGATTCTTTATCATTTTAAACAGGTAGAGGCTAATACTTTCTTTGTAGTGACACAATACTGAGAAATGTGATTGCAGCTCTTTGCTGTGTTCAGAAGCTTAGTCTGTATAATATGTTAAGTGTACAAGATACTTCAAGATTAGGGTGTATATGCTGAGCAAGAAGCTGCATAATGCAAAGATATCCCAGCTATCTGTGCAGAATTCTACAAGTCCATTATCATAAGTTAAATAACTTAACTCATTGTTTGTTAACATTTGTTGTAACATGAAGTATTGTTCTTTTTATTAAATAGGTAAATACCTTATTATTGTCTTTTGCAGGGTATTACATGATGGCTAAAATTGACGGAGCAGGTCTTGGATATTCATATCATCTGCCTTCTGCTGGATGGGGATTAAAAATCCGCAGTACATTGTCACAATTTAGTGACCTGTTCAGTGAATTCAACCGGTATATTGCTCCAGCATACCATCATGATCGGTGTGAAAGGTGAGACACCTATATTAAGGAAAAATATTTTTCTTCAGAATTGGTGATGTTCATTGAAATGCACATCCTCAACCATGTGCAAATCATTTTGAGCATGTTTATTTATGTATTTTCTAAGATAGGCAGGGTGAGCTTGTAATAATAGAATGTGATGATTATTATAACTTGTTATAACCATGTGATAAATTGGAAAGCCAAATAAAATGTTTATGACTCACTTGCAGAAATAAGAGCACAAGCAACTGACTAATCATTTTCTGTTATCTCAATGGTATGATAACTTTGATGACAATCATTGTGATTTACAAAGTACCTAATTGTACAATATAGTATAGAGAACACTATACTGTACTATAGAGTGGTCTGTTGCTCAATTATATCAGACTCAGTTCATTTACTTTACTCAGGACATATAAAAGGAAAATGTTCTAATACATTGTTGGTGGAAAGGTAAAAAGGTTGTAACCTTACTTTTTTTTACAAAACTAGGCTTACAATGTACGGTAAATGTTATTTTATGTGAATTCTGGATCAACTGGTAAAAGGTTGTAATCTCAACAAGGTGGGAAATTTTTATTTGTATGATTTTTATATTGTTGCATTCTGCTTTTAGTTATGCATTTTTTTCAAATACTATGAAGTTGTAATTTGAGGGTTACAACCATTTTATCTTTTCACTGCCTATATAACGACAAAGAAATGTTCAGAGAAAAATCTTTCTTACTCTTAGTGTTACATAGAACACTCAGAACTGATTAGTTCATGTCCTCGGTGTATGTAAATGACTGAATGTGGCAGCATTTGCCACTGGCTTGGTTGCATCTGTTTGTGACTTGGAAATAATCAAAGCTGCGTACATTAAATATTTCCATCACTTGTGACTCATATTCTGGGGAAACCAATCACAGCCTACTAAATACTCTATTGGAGAGAAGTGTCAGAATTTTGATGAGTACAGTTCACCTTGCAGACATTCATCCAAACAGCTTACAATCTTCACCACATCAGGTATGTAGTTTCTTTTACTTACGTGCTTTTACGACAAGAATCATACAATTTACAAAAATAAACTGCAAAGCTATACAACTATAAATGAATGAAACATTATCTTTACACATGTTTGAAAAAATCTTAGTGTGGTACAGTAAGGAGTACATCATTAAAGCAGCAATTGAAATAATAAAAAATGTTCTTGAAGAAAGAGAAGATTGGCTGGTCAGTACTTACCTTAGTTCTGTACCGCGGACAGTCACACAGAAAGACGAAAATAGAAATGAAAAATATGACACGCTTCCAGAAACATTTTCCTTCATTAGGTACAAGAGGAGGGAACAGGAACGGAACAGAAGAGTAATGTTATTCACTACCTGGGCCATGAGAAGATGATGGGTGATTTGTGGAAGTCTAGAGACTTCCCCTAAGAATAAGATAAATAGGAGTGTGTCACTCATTATCACCCTGATTCACATTCTTTGTCAGGGTTTTGATTACGTATTTTCATGCGCCCCCACCTCTCCCAGTCCTCAGCTTCCTTCCACTTTTAGACGTGGTCAACCTTTTCAAAAAATTTCATTCATCCATGATGTCTTTTCCTCACATACCACAGCTACTTGTATGATGAAACTGGATAAAAATTCACACAATAAAGTTTAGCTGCTTCACTGCCAAATTAGTAGGCAGCAATCTGATGTATACAACCAATTAATTTTTTGTAAATAAATGTATGTTTAAAAAAGGGCTGTCAAAGTTGCACAGTAGTTTATGAGGACTTATTGATGGCCAAAGGGTGAAAGTGCAGCCCTCGGTTGCAAAGTTAAAATCATTTAACCAGGTTTTGGCAATAACTAGGATTGCCTTCATCAGAAAATATAAATTAAAACAGGTCACATAATAAAAGTTACAAATCAGCGGAAAGCTTATGTTGTCACATAAATAAGTTAAAAAGAAGAAGAAGAAGAAGAGCTAGCCACTAGGGGCTGCACGCCTGCACAGAGGCAGAGTTGTCTCTGTGCAGCCCCTAGTGACTAACTCGTCTTAAAATTTTTCTTTAATTTTTGTGACAGAAGCTTTAATGCTGATTTGTAACTTTTATTATGTGACTAGTTTTAATTTATATTTTCTGATGAAGGCAATCCTAGTTATTGCCAAAACCTGGTTAAATAACTTTATATTCACAACCGAGGGCTGAACTTTTATCTTTTGACTTTATAATAGTTGCTGAAAATCGTAGCTATGTTTAAAATTTTACTTAGTGATTGATTTAAAAGTGCACAAAAGTATATCTTAGTCATAATTAATGAAGACAACTTCTTTGCAACTTAGTCAATTATTTGAAAACTCGTTTAAAATAAGGTTTGATAGGTTATTTTTCATATGATCTCAATATCTATCAATTATGCTTGCAACATGAAGAAAAAAAACAGGAATATGGTGAAAAAAGTCACAGACTATTCATGAAAAATAAATATAGAGGAGAATGGCATGCACAACAGCAATATAAATGGTGTTAATTGAAGCTGCAAAGGAGGTTTAAGTGGTAGGGCAAGGATATCACATAATATGCCTGAGCAACCTCTAAACTTTTTTCAGTGAAATTTGGATAATTTCTGTATGTTATGTTCAAGAAATAAATTGTTTCCATTTTTGAAACAAAATAGTACAACCATCATATTTGCATTTTTCATATTTTATCCAACTTTTTTCTTGAAACAGCTATTTCTTGTTCCTGTAATTCACTATAAATTAATCTTCATGTAGTAAATTGATCTATGTCATTAATATGTTAACAGGTCAGTTCAAATGCGCCTGTATTCTATGCACAAGAGAGAATTTGTCATGGTCTTCCTTGCATTCTTTGCATGTTTTGGTCTTGGTGTCTTCATTGGTTTGGCAGGTGAGTACTCCCTCACTATAGGTACAAAATTTGAAATTATCTGTTTCATTAATAGCATCATAATTCTCATATGTGCTGTTCTATTATTTTTCTTCTAGCTTGTTTTAAGCTCTGTAGAATTACTCCCAAACATTTATCTATGAACGATATCTCTACTTCTTATCTTCTTTTGCATCCTCAATGATATCGCCTGCCATGGGCAACATTTATTTACTGCTGAGTATTTTTTTTCCTTGTATGGCTCAAAGATAGCCCAAAAAAGTTATTGAACAGTCACACTGAATCAATGAATTTAATACCTCTGAACCAGAAAAAATATATTTCCTAAGTTAAACCCTCTATACATTTTGCTCTACATACCCTCACCAGAGCTATGCTGGAAAATACACTTTTGGAAGAATATAGCAAAGCTTTCTGGTTCACCAGTAACTTGATGATCTGAAAGCTAATGCACTTTGTTTGAGACACTCATCTCTCAAAAAAGTTGGATGCAAGGGAAGTGATAATTTAATCCTTATTAACTTTTCCAGTGATAGACATTAAAATTAACTCTATCTTAAGCATATAGTGCATTTTTTGTACCACCAACAATACTAATATCCTGTTAAGCGAATACTGAGAAGCTAAAATTTGTTTTCTTGAATGATGGGTGGTTAGCTTATTAAGTAATTATGTGCTTCACTAAAACTGCTATTTTTAATATACAGGACCACCGATTACCAGTACAACAGAAGAAAGAATTCGTCTGAATGCTAGTGACTCAGCAAACCGAGCTTTCGTAATGAGGAGTCCTGCAATGTCTACATATAGCCAACAGTTGTGGGTAATTGCCAAAGTGTCTACCGAAAACACTGATGGTAAGTATACTCTTTAAGAAATCTAAGTTTGATAAAACGAAAATTCATTTTGTACTGCACTTGTATGAGAGCTATACTACTAAGTAAATAATTATATTATAGAGGGGAAACATTCCTGGTAGGAGAAATATATATATATATATATATATATATATATATATATATATATATATATATATATATATATATATAACGATTATTAAGACGAAAAATTCCTAGCAGGAAAAATAAAATATAAAAAATAGATGAAGATTACTCACCAGGCGAAGGAGCACAGGTGTGACAGCATCACAAATAAATAAATGAATACACACACACACACAATCGCAAGCTTTCGCAACCCAGTTGCGTCTTCAGGCAGTAGGGAAGGAGAGGGGAAAAGGAAATGATGAGGGTTTTAAGGAAGGGGGTAAGGAGCCATTCCAATCCCGGGAGAGGAAAGACTTACCTTCCTCTCCCGGGATTGGAATGGCTCCTTACCCCCTTCCTTAAAACCCTCATCATTTCCTTTTCCCCTCTCCTTCCCTACTGCCTGAAGACGCAACTGGGTTGCGAAAGCTTGCGATTGTGTGTGTGTGTGTATTCATTTATTTATTTGTGATGCTGTCACACCTGTGCTCCTTCGCCTGGTGAGTAATCTTCATCTATTTTTTATATATATATATATATATATATATATAAAATAGAAATGGCTTAACTTAACCAGGTGAAGAAGCACTGGGTTATTGATACACACAAATAATAATAATAATTAATAAAACACACACACACACACACACATACACAAATACTAAGCTTTCACCACCTTTGGGTGCTTCATCAGAAAAAGAGGAAGGAAGGAGGGGAAAAAGGAAAGGATGTGGGTTTTAAGGGAATGGGTGAGGAGTCATTCCAGTCCCAGGAGTGGAAAGACTCACCTTAGGGGAAAATGACAGGTAAACAAACACACGCACTGACACACATATACATGCACACACACCAAGGCGGGCATATGTAAAAAGCAAAGAAGTTGGACAGAGACGCCAGTCGAGACTGAGGGTCTGTCCAGAGATCAGAGTCAAAGATGTTGAATGATGGATGAGAATTTGAAATTAACGGAGGTTGAGACCAGGTGGGCAAAGGAAAGAGAAAATGTGTTGAAGGGCAAGTCCCATTCATTCTGAAAGGTTGGTGTTGGTGGCACTTCCTTAAATCTTGCCCCGAAATGAGATTCATGCTTCATGACATCCTTCCCACTCCACCAAGAGTGTCTTTCTGCCACCCACCTAACCTTCATAACCTCCTAGTTCGTCCCTATGAAATCCCCAAAGCACCTTCTCTACCCTCTGACTCCTACCCATGTAACCACCCTGGTGTAAAACCTGTCCTATGCATCCTCCCACCACCTCTTACTCCAGTCTTGTAACCCGGAAGTTGTACAGGATTAAGGGCAGAGCCACTTGCAATAGCACCCACGTGATTTGCCAACTGACATGCCTGCAGCGTGAAGCCTTCTATGTGGGAATGACCAGCGACAAACTGTCCGTTTGCATGAACGGTCACAGGCAGACAGTTTTTGTTGGTAATGAAGCTCACTCTGTGGCTAAGCACATTGGTGCACGGCCAGCACATTTTGGCACAGTGTTACACCATCTGGGTTATCTGGATACTTCCCACTCACACCAACCTTTCAGAAATTCTGGGGATAGGAACTTGCCCTTCAGAATATTCTCTCTTCCCGTTGCCCACCTGGTCTCAACCTCCATTAATTTCAAATTCCTGCCCAGCATTCAACAACATCCTTTCCTTTTTTCCCCCTCCTTTCTTCCTCTTTTTCTGATGAAGCTGCCAACGGTGGTGAAAGCTTAGCATTTGTGTGCTTTCATTTGTGTGTATCAACGAATCGCTGCTTTTTCACCTGGTAAGTTAAACCATCTTTATTTTTTATAAACAAATAATTATAAACACACTATTTTATGTGAACACTGTTAGAAAGCTTGCTCTACTGTTGGTAGACTTATATACATTTTAAAGTAAGGAATATTTTTCTTTTATTATGAAAAGCTTTACAGAGGCCCTGAGCAATATATTTTTATAATACTTGGCATGTCTTGTTTATTGATCACAGTTTTCTTAGATACATCATTGTACATCATGAGATTGGGGTTAGGTTAGGACACAAGTTTAAATTCAGGGAGATAATGCACATCCTCTGCTACAGTTCAACCATTGGTCACTTAAAATCAACTCTTGCATTCCAAGTATAACATTAATAGCATTAGTGAAATAACCTTCCCTGTTTGTATTCAACAGCCTTTGTGGCAACACAGTAGCTCCACATGACAATCAGCATCTGTAAAGTAATTTTAATCAGACTACAATGTGCATTAGTTGCATTGTCTAGTGATAGATGCAACTTTTTATATATATAATAAAATTTCATCTATTTATAGCTTGCTGAGTGTACTACTATTTTTTTCAGATGAGACTTTTGACAAGACATTCCATGTCAGTGTTTCTATCGAAGGATTAACTGCAGATCATAAACCAGTTACTATACTACACAGTGACAGGGCTCACAACAGGTAACCAAAAACGTTAATATGTACAGTCGCATAACGAAATTTGTTTAGTAAAGGGCGTCCCATTCAAACCTCCCTGATTTGAAAGACCCATGAAAAGGAAACCACAGTAGATACAACAGTGAGTGATGCAGCACATTATAGAGTGTCAGAAGTGTCAAGTATCATTGCCAGAGTGCAGCATGGTCGCATGAAGGGACAATGGTGACCACAACAGTGCGTGCAAGCAGTAGTGTGGTTTGCAGGAACAAAATCACCAATTGCTGTGCAAAGAAATTATTGGCGTGTGTATGAATGTGATCCACCTGTTGTCAAAACATTTAAGGAATGGTATAGAAAGTTTCTGGCAACAGGAAGTGTTCTGATACATTCTGGAGGTGCACAATACAGAGTTTCAGAAGATACAGTGGAGAACATCAGACAAACGTTTCTCACAAGCCCATGTAAGTCAATTCGTCAACCATCTAGGTAACTTGATGTACCTCAAACAACATTGCATCATGTGGTTTACCAGAGTCTTTGTATGTGTGATAACAAAGTGCAAATTCTGCAACATATGATGCTGGATGACAAACAGCGTCAACAACAGTTTGCTGCAGATATGCTGCAGCATATGGATATGGATGCCAGCTTCCTGGAAAGGTGTTTATTCTCAGATGAGACAACCTTTCATCTATCAGAAAGGGTTAATATGCATAATGTCCAGATTTGGGTTCACAAAATCAGCTCGATGTCATTGAACATGTTCATGATAGCCCTAAACTAAACATCTGGTGTGGGCTAATGTATGACAGGATTGTTGGACTATTCTTCTTTGCGGAACAAATAGTGAGTGGGTCATTGTATCTGGTCATGTTGGAGCAGTTTGTGTACCCTCAGATACAAGACTTGCAACAACATCATTTTTCAGTACTATGGAGCTTTACTGCATTGGTCAACAGCTGTTTGAAAGTTCCTGGATAGGAAATTTCCCAATAAATGGATCGGGCATGGAGGACCCATTGCCTGGTCAACACATTCACCCAACATTACGCCGCTAGATTTCTTCATATGGGAATTCATAAAGAAGCACATGTATATGATCAAAGTGGACAATATTTGTACTTTGCAACATTGTACCACTAATGTGGTTGCAACAACAACAGAGGAAATTTTACAAAGAACTTGGCAAGAAACTGAATATAGACTCAGTATCCTTCATGCTACAAATGGTTCACATGTAGAGGTGTATTGATGATAAATAAATACATTCTTTGTGATGCTCTACAGTGTTGTGCATTTTTCATTGTCGTATCTACTGTGGTTTCCCTTTCCTGGGTCCTTGAAATCAGAGAGGTTTGAATGGCACACCCTTTATTTGAATACTGTAAAAGAAATGTACCATGATAGTTTAGCCTTGCAATTAACAACCTTTCCAATTTTCTGTATCTGCCACTGCCATGTGGTGTCACAGGTGTAAATAAATTACGGGACTTAATGTGTTGTTCTTGTGGTCTTCAGTCAGCAGATTTGTTTGATGCAGCTCTCCATGCTACCATGCCCTGTGCAAGTCTCTTAATCTGAGACTACGTTCGGCAACTTACATCCTTTTCAATATGCTTACTGTATTTGTCCCTCAGTTTCCCTCTACAATTTTTACCTCCCCACACTTCCTTCTAATGCTAAGTTGACAATTACTTGATGTCTCAGAATGTGTACTACCAATCTATCCCTTCTCTTAGTCAGGATATGCCAGAAACTCCTTTTCTCCCCAATTTGGTTAAGCACCTCTTCATTAGTTATGTGATCTACCCATCTAATTTTCATCATTCGTCTGTAGCACCACATTTCAAAAGCTTCTATCATTTTTTTGTC
Organism: Locusta migratoria; assembly: GCA_026315105.1. Taxonomy (NCBI): domain Eukaryota; kingdom Metazoa; phylum Arthropoda; class Insecta; order Orthoptera; family Acrididae; genus Locusta; species Locusta migratoria. The sequence continues at coordinate 113,909,773 of CM048745.1, forward strand.
TGAACTCCTTATCGTCCATGTTTCACTCCCATACAATGCTACACTCCAGACAAATGCTTTCAGAAAAAACTTCCTAACATTTAAATTAATATTTGATGTTAACAAGTTTCACTCATTTAGTAACGATTTTCTTCCCATACTCAATCTGCATTTTATATCTTCTCAACTTTGGCCATCAGAAGTTATTTTGCTATCCAAATAACAAAATTCATCTACTACTTTTATTGTCTCATTACCTAAACTAATTCCTTCAGCATCACCTGATTTTTTTGACATTACATTCCATTAGCCTTGTTTTGCTCTTGTTAATGTTCATCTTATATCTTCCTTTCAAGACACTGTCCATTCCATTCAGTTGCACTTCCAGATCCATTGCAGTCTCTGACAAAATAACTGTCACTGGCAAACTACAAAGTTTTTAATCAAAATATCCACGGGTGTACTGCCAGTCTATAGTGTCCAACGGGCACGATGGTGGATAGAGTTGAGACGGCGGAGAATCGACGGCCGTGCTGAAGAGTATACAAGGCTTCCATAGTCGAGCTTCGACTGAACAATGGCCTGGTAGAGGCGATCATACATGTCGCAATCATCAGGTGAACTGACAGTCTGAGCTCCTGGAAACGCGCCGGCACGGAGATCCGCATGCTACGGCTGCTCGAAGGGAACTGGGTTCTAGCCCGGTAGCGGGCCATTTAAATACCTTCGGCCCGCGGAGCGACCCCTCCGCAGTCCGCGCCCCGCGCCGCGGCCGCGCAGTGGAACCGAATGTGACGGCGTCTGAGATAACGTCGGTGTGAGGGCTCTGTCCGCCATGGTCATCACTTCATTATGTTTGCTAGATTTACTCTTAATTAACCCAATCGCTGGTTCCCAAGCTTTGCTAAGATTATAGCCACAGTCACGGTTTATGAGGTTGTCACTTGTGCGAATTTCAATGGCCTCTCTAATGATGCAGTCCCAGTATCTCGACGTCTGTACCAGAATCCTAGTGCTTTCATACTACATCGCATGATTCTCTGACAAACAATGTTCAGCGACCGCCGACTTTCTCGGATACATCAATTGTGTGTGCCTCTGGTGTTCAACGCATCGATCCTCGACGGTACGCATCGTCTGTCCAATATATGACTTTCCACACTGACACGGAATCTGGTACACGCTGGCCTTCCTCAAACCGAGACCATCTTTTGCGCTCCCCACCAGTGCACGAATTTTATTCGGCTGACAAAATACAGTTCCAACCTAGTGTTTTTTCAGAATGTGGGCGATCTTCCCCGAGAGTGCACCAGTATATGGAACGAACGCAGTGCCTACATCCTCCCTCGTGTTTTCATCCGTTTCCACAGGTTGTGTTGTAGTGTTTTGGCGGAGAGCCCGCTGAATCTGCCACTAGGAGTACCTATTTTTTAAGTACAGTTCTCAGGTGTTCCAATTCCTGGGGTAGACTCTGTGTCGGAGATAGTGCGCGCCCTATGTACTAGAGTTTTAAGTACCCCATTCCTCTGTGAAGGGTGGTGACAGCTGTCTCTGTGTAAATACAGATCAGTGTGCGTTGTCTTCCGATATACACTATGACCCATCAGCTCTTCTCTTGACCAAGACGTCAAGGGATGGCAATTTACCCTCTGTTTCAGTCTCTCAGAGACGCAGACAGCTGTCACCACCCTTCACAGAGGAATGGGGTACTTAAAACTCTAGTACATAGCGCGCGCACTATCTCCGACTAAGCGCTAAAGATGATCTCGGTTTGAGGAAGGCCGGCGTGTACCAGATTCCGTGTCAGTGTGGAAAGTCATATATTGGACAGACAATGCGTACCGTCGAGGATCGATGCGTTGAACACCAGAGGCACACACAATTGATGTATCCGAGCAAGTCGGCGGTCGCTGAACATTGTTTGTCGGAGAATCATGCAATGGAGTATGAAAGCACTAGGATTCTGGTACAGACGTCGACATACTGGGACTGCGTCATTAGAGAGGCCATTGAAATTCGCACAAGTGACGATCTCATAGACCGTGACTGTGGCTATAATCTTAGCAAAGCTTGGGAACGAGCGATTGGCTTAATTAAATCTAGCAAACGTAACGAAGTGACGACCACGGCTGACAGAGTCCTCACACCGACGTTATCTCAGATGTCGCCGCATTCGGTTCCACTGCACGGCCGCGGCGCGGGGCACGGACCATGGAGGGGTCGCTCCGTGGGCCGAGGGTATTTAAATGGCCCGCTACTGGGCTAGAACCAAGTTCCCTTTGAGCAGCCGTAGCGTGCGGATCTTCGTGCCAGCACGTTTCCAGGAGCTCAGTCCGTCAGTTCACCTGATGATGGCGACATGTATGATCGCCGAAATATTGTGCCCGTTGGACACTATAGACCGGCAGTACACCCGTGGATATTTTGATTATCAAATACGCCGGGAGAAACTGAAGAATTGCAAAGTTTTTATTTCTTCTTCCTGAACTTTAATGCCCTCTCCAAATTTTGCCTTGCATTCTTTCACCACTTGCTCAATGTACAGATTGAACAGCATTGGGAAAAGGCTACAACTTAATATATCTGAAAAAATCTAAAGTAAACAACACTGGAGTTGGATTAAGCACTTTATATGCAATCACTAGTACAACACAAAAGAACAGGTCATTGGGGCCATGGTGTGGAAGTGTGCATCAGCCACCGACGTCGGTGAGACCTCCATTAGCCGGCTGGTCGATGACTGCAAAACTGAAACTGAGAGAGAACTCATCCCATGCAGCACCTCAAGAAGCTGGGGGGGGGGGGGGGGTACACCATGTAAGAAGAGGGAGGGGTTGGAGTCAAGGGAGCAGGATAGCAGATTCACAGCTGGTTGTGTTGGTGGGTGAGGATACCAATAGAAGAACAGATATCACAGAGACGACAGCCGTGCCCCCTAAGGACCACAGCCAGAACCCAGTGAGTATGGGGCAGTAGTCCCATGCTCAGACAGATGAACCCGGAGGGAAGTGAGGAGAAGAAATAGGAGGGGACTTGGGAGAGCTCAGATGCAATAGGGACAACAGCGTTCAATGAGGATGACAGTGAAGAAGCTTGGTGTGGTTATGCAGCCCACCAGGGTGGTCCAATACTACAGAAGAAAATGAAGGAGGAAATCCTCCACTGAAATATTGGGCACATACTTACACATTTGTTCCTTGAAAGCATGTACAAATCAATCTGCCACCACATTAGACTGTGGGTGAAAGGGTGGGGCGATGGCATTACTGCCATTACTTATTAAACTGATAGTTCTGTATTCACACTTGTCTGCACTTGCTTTCTTTGGAATTTTATTTATTACATTCTTCTTGAAGTCCAAGGGTATGTCTCCTGTCTTATACATCTTGCACACAATGTGGAATAGTTGCTTCATGATTGGCTTTCCCAGTTCAGAGAGAATATCATCAAATCCAGGGTGACACAAATCTTTTATTGCTCTGTCACATTCTTCTCGCAGTATCGTATCTCCTACCTCATCTTCATATACTTTCTCTTTCCATTCTACAATATTGTCTCATTTCCTTTGTAGAGTTCCTCTACATATTCCTTCCAACTTCCAGCTTCCCCTTCTTTGCTCAGTACTGCTTTTCCATCAGAGATTTTGATATTCATGCAACTGCTTTTCTTGTTTCCAAATGTTTCTTTTATTTTTCTTTAGGTGGTGTCTATCTTTCCCCTAGTTATACATTCTTCTCTGGATTTATAATTTTCTGCTAGGGATACTGTTTTATTCACTAATACATACACAAATACAAGATAGCACAGGATGTGCACTGGCTGTGCGAACACCCACGAAGTAAGCTCGTACCTAGTAAACAACACACTGAGGCGCGAGCAAGCATGCAGCACTGTTTATGTCAATGCCTCGTGCGTGGTGAGGGCTGGCGTTTGTTACAGTTTCTTGCAACATTCTCTCTTGGCTGATGCCCGACGTAATCGTTCAACTTCACTTGCGGCTGCATCTTACAGCATTCCTTCACCCTTGGGGAAGATTGGATGCAAGAGATATCCATGGTGTCATCATCTGCCAGCCTCTGACTGAGGTGGTGGGCTGGCACCATTGCATAGGACCTGAAGCACTTGAGGCATGGGCAGCGTCAGCGTCCTCCTTCCCCTGACAACCCATATGGCAGGACCAGTGATTGTGGCTCAGACTCCATCTCCACCTCGGTTTAGCCCCTGGCTGAGGCAGACATCTTGCAGGTAGTGGCAGGAACCTCTCTTCAATGTGTGGACTGGTTAGTGGAGCAGACTGGTGCGGGAGTGTCTGCCAGGTGATTGGGTCTCCCGCTCTTCCACATACAAGCGCAGCTGGTTAGGATGACATACACAGATGCCATCTTCTGTGCTTATGTTGCAGAGATGGCGGCCGCAGCATCTGATGATGATGGCAGGGATCCATTTCAACTGATATTCGAACCCTTGTGCCCAGACAGCCATCCATGGTTGGAAGCGATGGGATGGAGGCATGGGCAAATGTCCATGGCTCAGATGTAGGAGATGGACCAGAGTCCCGGGCTGCCATCCATGGAGAAGCTCCACAGGACTCTTGTCGCAGAATACTGTGAACTGGTAGGATGAGCGAAATTGACCGAGAACAAATCTGAAGGATACTGAGCCACATCTTGCATCTTGAAGGTGCAAACAAATCTTTCAGCCTCCCCATTCAACTGTGGAAAGGTGGGGCTAGGACATGGCAGATACCCGGGCTTTGAAGAAGGAGGCGAACACGTGTGACATGAACTGAGGGCCATTGTCTGGCACCACTGTGGTGGGAGGTCTTCAATTGAGAAAATGCATGACAAGTTGCAACAGTGGCCATGACAGAGGGTGACAGGCAATGGACAACATACGGGAACCTAGAGAAGACATTGATAACCAGTAACCAATAGGCATTAAGGAGGGGGCCAGCAAAATCAATGTGCAGGTTATCCCAGGCCTGAGATGGTTGAGGCCACGGGGCAAACATCACTCACGGAGAGGCTTGATGTTGTACGCAGAGTGAGCAAGAAGTAACCATACGAGACACGTTGCCAGCCAGACCCGGCCAAAACACAAGACGGCAGGCCAAAGCCTTAGTACGAAATTACCCCCCCCCCCCCCCCCAATGATCGGCATGGAGCAGCTTTAGGAACTCTGTGCGGAGGACTGATGGGATGATGACCCAAGCAGAAGACTCCTCAGTATCGAGGAGAAGCACACCATCCACAACAGAAAAACGGTGTCAAAATGCATAGTAGTTCCTGAGGGGGTAAATGACCATGTCGGTAGGGTCTCAGGCCAGCTGTGTTGTACAAAATGGATCACCTTGCAAAGGACCGGGTGTGCAGAACTAGCTTTAGCCACCTGGGCACCCATGATTGGAAAACCGTCCACTGTTTGTTGAGTGGCAACATCAACATGAAAACACAGCAACTCTTCCAGATCAAACTCTGGGTCTGGACCAGCTGGAAGGCGGGAGAGTTCATCCGCGTTTGGATGTAGGGTGGAAGTGTATCGCATAGTTATAGTGAGATGAGAACAGCACCCAACACTGAAGACGGTGAGTGGCTTTGTCAGGCAGAGATGCTGAAGGATGAAAGAAGGAAACCAGTAGTTTGTGATCAGTTATGATATGAAATTTTACACCGTACAGAAAGACATGAAACTTTTTCAGAGTGTAGACGATACCAAGAGCCTCCGTCTCAATTTGGAAATATCTGGTTTGGCCCGGAGTGAGCATCTTTGAGACAAAAGCAATTGGGCGCTCAATTCTGTCTGGATATTTATGAATGAGCACCACCCTGTTGCCATGTTGTGAGGCGTCTAAGCTGAGGGAGAGGCCTGATTGATACATTACGAAGCAGGGCGCCAATTGTAGCAACTCCTTTAATGTGCAAAATGCTTTTTCACATGCCGATGACTAATGGAACGAAGTCCCTTTGTACAACATGTCATGTGGGGGTTTTGCAATGGACAAAGCCCTAGGCAAGAATTTATGATAATAAGCAACCTCTCCTAAAAACACTTGAAGGTTCTTGACTGACGTCAGCTGAGGGAGAGACACCACGGGGGACACATTATGACGGAGGGGTTTGCTGCCCTCATTAGAAACCTCAAATCACAGAAAAGTGATAGAAGGCTGAAAATGGCATTTCTTCAGATTGCATGTCAAACCTGCTGCCTGCAATACTGTGAAAAGTGCACATAAGTTGCATAAATGTTCGTTAAGTGAGGGGCCAGACACTACTGTATCGTCAACATAATTAACACAACCAAGCACTGACAGTGTGAGTTGTTCGAGGAAGTGCTGAAAGATTGCTGGCCACCCTGAATGACAACCTCAAATATTGGTACAACCCAAATGGCATGTTAAAGACCAAGAGACGTTGAGAGTCAGCATTGAGAGGGACTTGCAAATACACATCAGAGAGGTCTATCTTGGAGAAGTACTGTCCACCCGGCAATTTTGCAAAAAGCTCATCAGGGTGCAGTAATGGATAAGTGTCAATGATAGATTGATCATTTACAGACCGATTGAAATTGCCACAAAGACACAACCACCCCGCTGGTTTGTTTTTTACAGTGACCATGGGAGGTGCCCATTCACTAGATGGAATTCATTTTATAATCCCAGCTTCCTTGAGGCGGCCCAACTCTGCTTTGACTTGGTCACGGAGTGCAAACAGAATCAGCTGAGCACGGAAAAAGTGGGGCCTGGCAGAGGGCTTCATAGTGATGTGGGTTTGGAAATTGTTAACACAGCCCAGCCCCACTGAAAACAGTGCAAAAAAATCGGCACATAAAGAGTCAAGTTGTGGATAAGGCACTTGGAGACAATGTTGACATCGTCAGAAATAGTGAAACCAAAAACCTGAAAATCATCAAGACCAAACAAGGTTTCTGTATTGGTATTGTTTACGAACAAGAAAAGTGAACCTACGAGTAACAGATTTGTACGTAATAGGGGCCAAGAACTGTCCCAGAATCAGAATATTTTGTTTATTGTAACTGACCAATTTCCATGACACTGGTAACAGAAAGGAAGAACCCAAATCCAAATATGTCCATTAGTTTAATAATGTGACGGCTGCACCTGTGTCCACTTGCATATGCAAACTTTTGTGGAAAACTGTGACATCAATAAAGAGCTTATTGGGTGCAATAGAAATAGCAGAGATACAATTAACGTCCATGTCGTGTCAGAATCCTGGGTTTTGGAGGCACAAAAAGAAGAAATGTGACCCTTCTTATGGCACTGATGACAAGTGGCCCACTGCTTGGGGCAATCAGGTCTAGCACGATCAACAAAACAGGAGGGACAAGAAGGCAGACTGCACACCACCTGGCCCGAGTTTCTGCCACCGTGAAACAGCCCGATCGCCCTGGCACCATGTCATACCTGTGCGACCCATGTTGTAATGGGTGAGAAGAAGTGGGTTGAATTTCTGCCACCTCACACCAAGCCTCAATTTGGTTGCTCGCTGCCCATGAGACTTAGAAAGACTGTGCAATGTTAAGGACTTCGGAAAGAGAAGGATTCTCGCACAGGAGAGCTCACTCACAAACTTTGCAATTGGGGGGCAAGACGAATAATAGTGTCGCGGACCATTTGATCGGCATATGATTCCTTATGCACATCAGTTACAAAATGACAATGATGGCTTAAACCATGGAGTTCCGTAAGTCATACCCGATAGGACTGCTGTGGCTGCTTCCTGCAGTGATAAAACTCAACACGGACAGCTATCACATAAGTCCGTTTGCAGTAATATTGTGCAAAAAGGTCCCAAATTTGATTGAAAGACAACAGCGAAGGATCCTGCAAGGGCACAAGTTGGCAAAGGAGCTGATACATACTACAAGGTGACAGCCGCGACATGAATAACACGCTACACAATGTGACATCAGACCAACCCAAGGTGTGAAAATGTTGTCTTAACCATTTCTCATAGGTGTCCCACTCTTCTATGGACTCGTATGCTGGAAAAGGTGGTGGATATGTCAGAGGGGGTGCGGGGGAGGGGTGGAACAACCTGCAGGATGGATGGAGGATATGACTCACTAGACAAAGTCGAAGCAAGAGATTGAAATACCCGGTTTTGAGCGTGAATTGCCAAGGCAAAAACGTCTTGTTGTTCAACAAGGCATCATAATATATAATCTGAAGTACCAGTAGACATTGTGTGAAAATGAGCAACCACTTCAGAATAGAAAAAAATGCATAGAACAATACTGCACTTGTCACCAATCTTTTATTCACTAACACGTACACAAGTACATCATAGCACAGGGCATGCACTGGCTGTGCTAACACCCGCAAGGTAAGCTCGTATCTAGTAAACAACACACTGAGGCATGACCATGCAGGCAGCACTCTCTCAGCCGACGCCCGACGTAATCGCTCGGCTTCACTTGCGTCTGCATCTTATAGAAGCTACAAATCTGTTTACTTTTGTGGTAGTTTCTGACTTGTAGATACATAAATATTGACTGTAATTCTTTGTAGAAAATAACAACAATTTTCCTTTAATAAATGCCAGAATACTTTGGGGTACATATAAAGCATACTATAAGTCAAGAGCTATGACTACTGTAATTAGAAGGGGTACTTCTTATTTATGTACCGCCTCTCTTCCAAAAGTAGTGTGCATTGATGAAATGAAATGTGTATGGGTGAAATCCTATAAGCAGTTACATCTAGCTAGTTGGTGTAACTTTATGAATCTGTTATTACTAATGAATCATATTATAAGTAAAGCCGATAATACTGAGCTTAGGTTGCAACTCACCATAATGATGATCAATGAGGCTGAGGCAGGCATGTACAAAAGACAGTCAGTCACACAACTTAAATTTTCAGCAACAGACCTCGCCAGGAAGATGGAGCACATCAAGCCCCGTTTACACTGAAGCGAACACAAGCGAATGAGCAGCAGTGAACGAGAATTTGCTCTGGTGGAAATGCCATGCGCATGGTGTTCGGTCTCACTCGGCTCGCATTCACAAGGGTTCGCTTGTGATCCACAGGGTGTCAGTTTCAGTGCGAACCATCGAAGGAAGTTCACGTCCTCTCCACTTCAGCACTAGCGTATGCGACAAACTGCGTATGCTTGCCTTGCCTCAGTGTACTGTTTTATTTTCCATTTGCTCCGGTGTAAACACTTATTCGCAAGTAGAAGCCAATGCGTGTGCACACAGGTGAATTCCTGGCGAATGTGCATTCACCTATGTTCGCTCATGTTCGCTTTGGTGTAAACAGGGCTTCGTGGAGGGAAGGGGGAGCAAAAGTGGAGGCTACAGAGAAAGGGTGGAGTAGAGATATCCTCACAGCCTGATGAAGTGTGCTGGCAGAAATGTTAAATGCGGCTAAGGGATGTCGTGAAGGGAGGCTGGGGAAGAGGAAGGAAGGGGGAGTGAAAAGCAGAGGAGCAGTGAAGGAGAAAAGTGGCAAACCGTTTGGAAAGAGATGTGAATTGGGAGATGGTGTAAAATGGGTGCGGTTGGGAGGGGATGGTTTGGGTTGGGGAAGTAGGGACAGTAGGTTACCTACTGCAGGTTATAATCTCTGGATGATGGAGAGTATAAAATGTGTTGTAAGGATAATTTTCATTCCTGGACGCTTTGAGACCTATATAACTACATCAGTAAGAGGGGAGATACCATATTTAAGGACTTGAAAAGGAAATTTATGAATAATATGTATTGTGTGAAAGCAGGCCTGTCAAACTTTAAATTTTGTCATTGTGCATTCATATACAGGGAACAAAATTATTATGTATTAGTAATATGTATGCATCCTCAGATAAGGATTAATATTAATACACCTCATGTTCTTTATCTCATAAGCACTGCCCTTCCCTTTATTTTCATGTTTATCCCTAGGACGGAAATGTACTATGGAGAACAAAGAGGACCAAGAAAAAGAGAATGAAAAGCTTGTGGGGCCTGTGCTCCATTATTGTTTGACAGGCCTGCTTTAAAATACATTTGCCTCAGTCTACAGTAGTAACAAGATTATAAGTTTGGTAAGTCTTGCAAATTTTTATATTTTCAGCTTCTTGTACACAGTATTTCAAGGAACAATTATTTATTTTAGTATGTACATAAAATACCATAAAATCATGAAATTAATGTGGTTATCTTTCTAAAGTTCATAAGTGTAAATTGGAAAAAAATATGGGAATCCACAAGTAGACTACCTACAAAGTCAATTAGGTCACCTAGAATTTGTTTTGAGTATACTTTTTGAATCCATTCATATGGGCACAACAAAGGTAAAGTACCATAGTTACTTTGAATTATTATTATCCATGTCATAATAATTGTTCCTATCTTTGTGCTTTTATTCTGTTTCATCAAATCACAAATATCAGTCTGTTGTATCTTGCTGGAATTAAGGACATACCTATGGTTGAACAGAACTGTGGAAAAAGAAGCAGAATAGAAGCAGTTAACATTCCAAGTTTAAGATATGCAACTTCAAGTAAATAGCAGATAGGATTATGGTTATGTGGTCATTGTGCTGGACTGTGTTGCAGGATATTTATTTTCACATCGTCCTTGTGTTATGTATTTATATTTTTGGTTTTTCATAAAGTTATTAATTATCCATCTGCTCATTGACATCTCTTTTCTCCTTTTGTGGCCTTAGCACTTTTACTATACATTAGTAATAGAATATAAGTCATGTGGTATGAATTTTTTACTGTTGCAAGTAAAGGTGATAAGCCTCATAGACCTCTCAAAGAAATGAAAACGAAATAAATGGATGTGTATTAGTTTACCTTAAGCACTTACACATAATCAACTTCACCCTCCGTCATTCCAGGACATGTTGAGTTTTGCTTGGACATACACAGGGTTTGATGGTGTACATGTCGGAAACTTCAAAAATGTTAAAAACGTATATTTAACAGAGTACAGCTATCAAACTGTTGCATTCATCTGTTGCAGCTTATTTAACGAACTTCTTTGTTTCCATATTCATGGAATATTCCATTGGTGCTTGCAGGAATATAGACATACTAAAATCTTGAATACCTTGTATTTATGTTCTACAATATTTGAAGAAGCAATGGTAAAAATGTTGGGTGACATCTGGAATTGCTCACTTCAATGACTCCCCCACAGCCTATGTCATATGTACCTCCCCACAAACACTAACTTGTCTGAATTGCGCAGATGGAAACTCTCCCTACAATAGATCCTATAATCCCCCAGGCCTAAAGCTTTGCTATTTCCTGTTCCCACCCCTTCCTTTCCCTACCCACACTCCACCTTATGTATGTCTCTCTTTCCACCACATACTCCAGACCCTTCCTATCTGTCAAACAGCACTGTCGTATTGATCCATCCCCGTGTGTGTGTGTGTGTGTGTGTGTGTGTGTGTGTGTGTGGGTGGGTGGGTGGGTGGGTGGGTGGGAGTGGTGGGTGCGTGCGCACGCGTGCATGTTCTCTGGCAGACGAAGGCTTATCAGCCGAAAGCATTATTTTTTGTTTTTCTGTAATGTGTGCCTATCTGGCATCTTACTGTACACTGTTCATCAATCCATACTTGGCAAAGATGAAATCCTTTGTCCCTATTAATGAGGTTTTCATGTAGCTGGATTTCAATGGTCTCCTTACATACACAGTCCCAAAAGAGGGATGTATTGAGCAGAACTTCTGTCTCTTAATTATTTCATTTTGTGGTGGGTAGTATTCATCAGTGTCCAATTGTGTAGGTTGTTGGAGGATTTTGTGCCATTTATGTTCAGTGTATTTTTCCTCAATAGAGTGAGTAGTTTGTGACATATGCTTTCCTGCACTACATGATAAGCTGTACACTTCAGATTTCCATAGTCCCTGGTCATCTTTTAATGTCCGTAAAAGGTATCTAATCTTTGCCAGAAGGAATTACACACATTTGGTATTTTATCATCATAAAATTCTTCAGATACCATTAGAGTTCACATATTTCATGGACAATACTGTGAACAGACTGGCTGCATGCCTGTGGGTTACATGTGGTTGCCAGTATTATATGGAAGACCTTGAGGAAAAGATACTGGACTCAGCACCATTAAAACTGCAAAAATGTTGACGATGTATTCATCTTTACCATTATGTGTATGTTTGCAAAAAAAAAAAAAAACAGTACCTGTTAGTGTGTTACTGATATTCTCCACCATAACAGTAAATGAATTGTGAGTGTCTCATGCATATCACTTTTTATTTCAGAACACGCCACCTGAAATGCAAACGTCAGGACTGTGAAGAATTCATTGTTCTGCACCTTGGCTTTCTTGATTATACACATTATATCCTCACTATTCATTTCTATGGCCTTGAAAGCTTTCATCAGCGGTACACAATCCGTGATGTAACATTCTATGTAAGAAGTGTGTTTGTTTCTATGTATTTTAGAACTAATTAGTAATCTTTTTTAATTTCTTAACTTCTAATGTATGCCATGTTCATTATTTCATGTTTGTAGTTGGTAATGTAACTACATACAGTTAATCTTCATCCTAAATGTAATTTATCACAATATTATCTAAAGTAATGCAGTATCTACAATACTGCAATAAGCATTCAAAGAATACTTCTTTTCTTTGCAGTTCAAGAGCTACAATCCTGCCTTCACTCAGATTGAAATCTGGTTCCGGTTTATTTTCTTGCTTATCACATTTATTGTCACAGTAAGTGCATTTCATTACAATCCTGGGAACAGTAATAATTTGTATTTACTCTCATATTATGTGAACTTATTTGTGCTACATTATGAAGTATTAATTTGCCAGATAACAGTAGATTAAACATACAGTTTTTTAAAGTTGTATTAAGCAGGATAAACAATAACATTTCATTTCATAACAAATGGTAGTATGCTTTTATTTGTAACTGAGACCATGTAGACTGTAATTCATCTTGGTGATGAGTTAAGTAGATATTGTCACCCACCTAAATAGATGAATATTGCCAGATGTGAGACCTACCAATATTTTCAAATGATAATTTTATCAAGCTATGTCATATATACATGAATCTGTTCAGTTGACTTAAAACCTTCATTCACTTGAACCTTTCTGGGAAAGTCCAGCACATAAATTCAGTAAAGTATGTAGGTGTCTTCATACAGTACTGAACAATGTAAAGATTAAAGCAATGTGAAAATTAAATAAGTTGTAAAGGAAATCACGCTTGGCTTCAATGGAAAATTAGTACAGTTTAAGAAGGAAAGCTATTGATTGCATGTAATTACTTTGGATACATCTTGCACTTTTTCAAACTATAGGCAGTTACACTCTTGTAACATTCTTAACTGGGAAGGCCAATCACTGAATCCACAATTGTAGATCATGTGTATAGCAGACACAGAAAGAAAATTAAAACACTCATGACTCAACAGGTAAAAGTAAAACACAAATGCTTCAATAAAATTGGCCATACTGAAAGAGAATGTACCTTATAAGGAAAGCAATAAGATAATGATATCATTGGAAATGTAGCACAAGTTTAGAACAATGAAAGATTGGAAAGGAAATTGACCTTGTCGTTTTCAAAGAAATATTCAGTATGGTGGGAGAAGCTCAGTATTCACAAAAAAACCAACTGATCAGTGTCAGCTCTGTGGCAACTTCAACCTCACAAACTGTCACCAACAAGTACCCTCTGCCTTGCCCAGAAGAGTGGCTCACAGAATTGACTTGAGGCCAACTCTTTTTAAAAATGACTTGGCTGATGCCTACTTTAAGATTCCACTGGACAAAGCAGCCCCTATTTGTATCAGTAGCTAAATTTTGGGTACACTAGCATACCTGCCATCTTCCAATGCTTTTTGGAACAACTTAGATTTCATATAATATCTTGATGATATTGTCATACCAGATGCTACTATGGAGAAGCATATATTTAAGCTCTGGTCCTCATTTACTGTTCTCCAGGCTGTGGACCTCAAACATAATCTTGCTAAATCACATTTTTCCAGCCTTTCATTTCGAACTGAGTCATGAAATTTCATGGCAAGACATTCGCCACCTGGAACAGCATGTAACTGCCTTGTGGGTTTCCTTCATCCATCTGATCTATAGGAATTGCATGCATTTGTTGGTGAAGTGGCAACAAAACCCCAACAGCGACTATAACATGTCCTGCACCTATTGCTTCAGAAAACTGTTCTAAAATCTGCAGCATGAGAGTTTGCATTTGTGCAACTTAAATATGAGTTATGATCTGCATCATCTCTTAGATCATTTCTTCCCAGCAGGCATGTGGTTCTGACCATAGACGCATCCCATTATTAGGTAGAGGTGGACCGGGACAGTCATTCAGACAGTTCTGAACAGCTTATTGCTTTTGCATAAGAAACATTCAACTCTGCTTAGTATCATTACTCACGAATGGACAAAGAAACACTTGCTATTGTCTATGTCCTTAAAAAATTTCATGTGTTTGTTTATGGTGCAAAATTACAATTGATTATTTACCATAGAGCCTAGGTTTTTCTGTTCAGTCACATACGTCCTTAACAGACAAAGCCACTCCTTAGTGTCACTGCTAGGCTTTGTTCCTGTACAATTATGCACAAAAGCATGTACTCAGAATAATTGCTGGAGCCCATTCAAGATCATCCTGCAGACACTTATTTGAAGAGCTAGGGATCTTCACAGTAGCTTCACAGTATATATACGATTAATTATGGAAATTCTCCTCAGAGATGATAAATTATTTATCAAAAGAGATAGATTGGCTGGTCAGTACTTACCTTTGTGCTGTACTGCAGATAGTGACACAAATGAAGAAAAAGAAAAGGACAAGCTTTCAGAACACAGTTCCTTCTTCAGATGGGAGAAAAGGGAAGAAAAAAAGGATGGGAACGGAAGGGAAAGGTAATTCATGACCTAGGTCATGAGGGTCACACTCCTCAAACACAAAATTCAAATATAAATTTACAATTGCTTTTTGTAAACAAACATAATGAAACATTCCAAGACACCCACCAATGATGCCTTATTAATAAAAGTATATCTGTATTATTGACTACATTCATACATAGGAATTTTCATTGATACAAATTATACGGCATGGTCAGAAATTCCTGTTACAACCTTCTAGGACTTGTAGAGGCTAGTGAGTACATAACATGTTGAATAGGAACCCATGTCTGGAACGAATTGTTCCCATTCCATGACAGTTTCAATTCTTATGATGATCTCATCCACTCAAAAAATGTATGTTAAGCTTATGCGACTTAACTGTGGGGTTTTCAGTTTCTAAACTTACAAACTACTTATGAACTGCCTTATACTAGAGATAGCACAAACATCCATGCCAGAGGGAGGATTTGAACACCCAATGGGGAGTCGCCTCGCACATTGGAGCATAGCACCTCAATATGTTTGGCCACTCCACCGCGACCCTCATCCACTCCTACTTGAGGAATGTAATTAGGTGTGACCCAGTACAATTGTTGCAATCAATTTGAAAAGAATACTGAATCATTCTGTTATTACTTATGCATTTTCATTGCAATTTACACCTTATGATTTACATTAGTTGACAACAACAACCCAGCATCCATGTCACCAGCCGCAACATACTGATGCATTACAACAGCGGCTCAATGTGGCGACCACCAACATCATTGCACACGTTGTACCTCTGAAGCATATTCTGATTCACTCTCTCCATCCCACCTGGTGTCTCTTCAATGCCTAATTTCACTCCTCAAGTAGGAGTGGATGACATAATCATCTGAATTGAAACTGGCATAGAACTGAAACGATACGTTTCCAGACATGGGTTCCTATTCAAAATGTTATCTACTCACTACCATCTACAAGTCCTAGAAGTTTGTAATGTAAATTTCCAATCAACCTGTATAGCTACTGAAGAAAATGTTCACTTATTGTAAGTTGTTAATAGTTCTTATATTCTCTGCATTTGATAAATTTGAAACTGTATTGTAAAGTTAATATTTTTATGTTGCAGTGCTGGTTTGCTCATTCTCTTCGAGCATTCCCAGTTTTCGATTGGTCAATAGAACAGAAATGGATGTCCATTCTTCTACCCCTCCTGTTATTTTACAATGGTAAGCCAAAATTGTTTTTATGCCTAAATTCACCATAGTTTTCAGAGTAAGCGTAAGTATTTAAGTTAGTTTATCCTCTGGGTATAATTCAAAATTTAAACAAGAAATTAATGTAAATACTTGAGAACTCGAGGAGTAGTATTCAGTTACCAGGCACTAGTACATGAACAACAGCTATAGTGTGACTCTCATAAATGTAACAATGCTGTTGAAGCTATTGCTGTCAGATAATAATTAGAATAATGAAAGTTTAATTTACCAGAAATGGCCCAATAATTATACTGGTATCTCAGTTTATAGAATATCTATAATTGAAGTGAGGAACAACTTGAATGAAACAAACTGAAGAATAAAAAGTCATCTGTTCGTCTCAGAGATCACTGCTATATTTGAAACAAATTCCCTTTGTGTCTGGTATGGGAAGTCTGTGACCTTGTTGACTGTTAATTCTAAATTGTGCCAGTGATATACGGAAGTTAATTGGTTCAAATGTTCGTAAATCTATCGGACCAAACTGCGTGGTCATCAGTCCGTAGCTTACAAACTAGTTAAACCTAGGTAAACTAACCTAAGGACAACACACACACCCATGCCCCAGGGAGGACTCGAACCTCCACGGTGAACAACCGTGCGCTCCGCAGCGAGACGCTTTAGAGCACTCGGCTACTCCACCGTGGCAGTTAATTAGTATACCACTGAAATTTTAGTAGTATATTAAGAATACTGCTTAAGGTCAAGAAAGTAATTAGTTAAAAGAAAACACAGGTGCTGGTGATGTAAGAGTAATATGATATTGTGATAATGACTGGCATTCAAAGTGTCATGAGAAAAATCTTAGCTTCCTTTCCCAAGATAACATACAACCTAGATGGCAGCCTAATGAAAAATAAGATATGAAAGTATTAGGTTCATATTGATAGAAATCATTAGTATGTGAATAACTGTATTAAATGTCTTTTTCTTGCAGTAGATGAAAAATTATTGATCTTGTTCATTATGAAATTAAACTAAGCCTAAATAGTATAGATGAAACTGAGTAAATTTCAACTTTCAGCACAGGTTTATTGTTTCTCACACCACTTACACATGTTCCACACAAAAATCACCAGTTTCCCAACAATTTCCTATCATTGTACATATAACATCTAGCATACAGATAAACTATGGGATCAAAAGTATCCGGACACCCCCCAAAAATATGTTTTTAATATTGGATACATTAGGCTGCCACCAACTGCCAGGTACTCCATGTCAGTGACCTCTGTAGTCATTAGACATAGTGAGAAAGCAGAATGGGGTGCTCCGCGGAACTCTTGAACTTCGAACGTGGTTAGTTGAATGGGTGTCATTTGTGTCAGGAGTCTGTACGTGAGATTTCCACATTCCTCAAGATTTCTGATGTGATAAGTGAAATGTGAAGGGACATGTACAGCACAACAACGTAATTGAATGACAATGACAATTGAAGGGGGTCGTACAGTATAAAAGGCAGGCATCTATCCAGACCATCACACAGGAATTCCAAATTGCATCATGATCCACTCCAAGTACTATGACAATTAGTCGGAAGGAGAGAAAACTTGGATTTCAGGGTCGAGAGGCTGCCCATAAGCCACACATCACACAATCAGTGCTACATGACACCTCACTTGGTATAAGGAGCATAAACATTGGAGCATTGAACAGTGTAAAAATGTTGTGTGGTGTGATAATCATGGTAAACAATGTGGTAATCTGATGGAAGGGTGTGGGTATGGTGAATGCACAGTTAACATCATCTGCCAGCGTGTGTAGTGTCAACAGAAAATTTTGGAGGCAGTTCTGTTATGGAGGAGGAGGAGGCTTGCACCCTTTGTTTTGCGTGGCACTATAGCAACACAAGCTTATGTTGATGTTTTAAGCACCTTCTTGCTTCCCACTGTTCCAGAGCAATTTGGGGATGGTGTTTGCATCTTTCAACATGATCGAGCTCGTCTTCATAATGTATGGCGTGTCAGAGTGGTTACACGACAATAACATCTCTATAATGGACTGGCCTGCCCGCTGAGTCCTGACTTGAATACTATAGAACCCCTGTGGGATGTTTTGAAACATGACTTCCTGCCAGACCTCACTGGCTACATCGATACCTCTTCTCAGTGCAGCACTCCATGAAGAATGGGCTGCCATTCCACAAGAAACCTTCCAGAATCTGACTTAACGTATGACTGTGGGAGGGGAAGCTATCATCAAGGTTAAGGGTGGGCCAACACCATATTGAATTCTAGCATTTCCGATGGTGGGTGCCACGAAATTGTAACTCATTTTCAGTCAGGTGTCCAGATACTTTTGAGCACATAGTGTATGAATTAAAAAGGGGTAATTGAAGTTTGTGTTAGAGTGGCTGTAACATTATCCATAACACCAGGGTGGCTGAGTGGCTAAAGCAACTACCTACTTAGCAGTTAGCAGGAAATCTGGGTTCTAATCCTGGCCTTACCACAAATTTTAAATCAGTGCTTCATCTTATACTCATTACCTGAACTAATATTGACATTAGATTTGCCTCAGGAATGTGTATTTATTTTATTTCAGTGTGAAAAATTGTTTAAGGAAACTTAAACTGCAAAAAGCAGATTTATGAAAGTTTATAGAACATGCAGAGATGAAGTGAGTGACAAAAGGCAAGAAATTTACCACTACAAACCACAATAGTAGAAACTTACTGTATATTAAATTGCTTTGAAATGTAGTTCCTGATATTTTCTTACTTTTCTTGGTGTCATATATTTACTGTTATTTGACAATTTAATTGCTGTAGCATAGAATACATATTTATCTGTCTGAATATTAAATTTTATTTTTCAGATCCCATTTTTCCTATGACATTCCTAGTCAATTCTTGGTTGCCAGGAATGCTTGATGCTGTTCTACAAGCTAGTTTTCTGTGTGCATTGCTGCTTTTCTGGCTGTGTATGTACCATGGCCTCAGGCAGGTTGTGTCATTATTCTTAAAATTGTTACATGTTGTCCACTTACTATTAATTACCCCTACTCTCTCTCTCTGACTCTTTGTCTCTCTCTCTCTCTCTCTCTCTCTCTCTCTCTCTCTCTCTCTCTCTCTCTCTCTCTCTAGATAAATAAATATTTGTGGAGTAGGAATCAGTGAAATAGCTTTATAACCAAGGGCCCCGGGGCAAAATTTACTTGGGGTCCTATTTGATTCAGAGGAGGATTAATGATATTTTGTGAATGGGAGGGTCGGTGGTTTCCAGCAAAAATAGACAGCTGAAGCTAGTACTTTCTGCCTAAAAATACAGAGGACAAAAATTTTGATTTAAACCCTGTATCAAGTGATCATACACAAAATATTTGGTTAAAAACTTAAACTCTATTGCAGCTTATCGTCTCACATTTTAACTTACCTTTAGTGGTTACTGTTACGATGTTCTAAAATTACAAACCCTTTCTGTACTGTGTAATGTAATGGGTTTACACTACGAAAGCAAAGGTGGAAGTGGTACCAATCGGAAGAAATTTTAACAACTGTGTTAGGTTGAAGGGGAGTGAATTTATCTGCCGCGAGTTATTATGATATGTCCAACTGGCTGGCTGGATGCACAAGTGGAAAATCAGCGTTGTGCTATGCTTTTCGGGAGGCACAATTGTGGATGTTCAAAGAGTGGACAGCTCCCAATGTCAAAGAGAATGAATATATTAATATACTATGAACTTTGTATACTTAGATTGGTAAAACAAAAAGAAAAAGAAGGAATGGTTTTGTAAAGAATTGTTGTTTAGAAATCTTATTATTATATGTTCAGACTCAGAAGCAGTATCATTATACATTCAGACTTTGAAACAGAAAGAACTATTATGTTGAAAACTGTTGTGAATCTATAAGTGGATCATTATATCAAATTTATAGGGCAAGTAGCGTAAAATATACACATTAAATGAAGAGCAGCAATTTTTATTTCATAGAAAAAGAATAGTTTGGAGCTATAGCCAATTCTCTCCTAAAGTAATCAAGAGCAAAGGTTTAGCCTTTCCAAAGGTGCACAGACTAGGCATCTGATTAGCAGTTCCATTCCTTCATAAGAAGATTGCAGTAAGACGGTTTCTAACAAGTAAGTGCTCCTCGGGGACTTACAAGCTACGCCACTCTCATTTAACGAGATTCAGACCCAGATTACACTGAAGTATTGGTGACCGAGTGACAAGAATGTGGAGAAAAGTGACCAGAATGAGATAATAAAAGCCAAATATTGAGAAATCGACGAAGAAACCTGGAAAAAGAAACACACGATTGCCCATGACAACTGCATCAACAAGTCCATAGTTACTCATAAACAACTACAAATTATGAGCTACAAATAACTTTAAACAAAATTTGACTGCCCGTTTAAAAGTGCTAAAAAAATTATGACTGTGAGGCGCAGTGGCTCGAGCTCACCAAGAATTTCTCGAGCTGCTGGTGCTCAAGCGATTCTTGAGTAGCTCACAAGAAATGGTGTGGTGCTGCGGCATGTGTCACTGTGCGACAGTTGACTGGGACAGCACACTCTCAGTTGTTTGGGCTGACTGCTGACACTGAAAAGCAATGCTGGCTGTGGTTGTCACTAACACAGATACACAAAAATGAAAGTCGTGGAGATGTCAGTACTTTATGGAGAATGGAGATAACGTATATGGCAACATCTCTTTTTTAAGCTCTGTAATGTAGCAAAAAATGCAACAGGCATGATGAGTAATTTAAAATTACACAATATGTGCAGCAATCAAACACATACGTCCACGAATATATAAGCACATTCTTCTGTTAATGAAAGTCAGATAAAATACCCAAGGTTTTATATATGTTATCCATTCATCCATATATGAAACAGAAATTTGGTAAAAATGTTGGATAGTTCCGGAAACAGTCCACAAGTATTGGAAAACTTTAATTATCAATTTAACTCCAACAACATACAACATGCATGAAAATTAACACTAACCAACCTTTTGGGTATTATGAGGATAGAACAACCAACAGTTTGTACTGTAGTTATAAATTGTGGCAGCTGTGTTCACAAAGCATCAGAGCTTTAAGCTAAAATGATAAGGAAAGAAGCAAAAACCAATGATATTGTTAAGTTCTCCCGAATTTGTTTCTACAGTAAGTAAATGTATGCAAGGAGATTTTCAGTGTAATACGTTTTAGCATTTCTCTCTCATTTAAATATAAATACACGCAAAATGCCTGCTTGTTTTAAGTAAGAATTTTCGTTTTGTGTGAAATACGTGTTTATTAATAGTCCTATGATTTTTGTCTTCTGCTAAACATTCTACTACTACTACTTCTACTACTACCACCACCACCAGTACATATAAAAGAAAGCCGTGTACTTGACACCAGTGTGTAAAAAGTACAACTTCTAAGCTGCACATATGGAAGACAAAGATTACGACTGCCCTCGACAATAATAATCCTGAAATTCAGGGAGTAAGCTGGTTACTGAGTAACAGGTAGCACAAACTGTGGCACTCTCACATTCACAGACACCAGACTGGACATTCCAAGGAACCTTGTTCTTCACAAAAACATTTCAGCCAGGGATTGAACCCAGACACACCATCAACTGACCAATGAGGCCAGTGAAAATATGGTAAATATAATAGAGGAGATTCAGTGGATACTAAATTTAAACACAGTTATTTTAACTATTACATTTATTAATTTCATAACTTATAAAAATTACAACATAAAACTGTTGCAGAATCATTCTTCAAAACTTATATTCACAGATGTTAAATAGAGTTATTCAATATTTTGAACATTTCTTTAATACACGCAAAACCATCACAAAATTTTGAGGTGAGGTGGATTGTAATTCATAATAATGCACTAAGGGTTTCATACTTTGAGGTGAGATGGATTTTAATTCGAAATAATGTGTAATTAAACACTGAAAAATCAGCCATGAGAATGACAGGGAAATCACTGTGTACTCCAGATCAACATTTATAATCTGCAAACCATTGTTAACCACTGTGAAGTGTGTACCTTAGCAATGGGTTCATCTCATAGTAGCGGTTGTTACGAATTTCTGTTGTGTTGCCATATGGAACGCATTTTGAATACACGTGAATGGTGTATAAGAATCCTGCGAATGGTTGCAACAATCCCTTATGAAACAAGATTAATGAAAGCTTCATAGTTTTGTGCCAAAAAGTGCAAATTTCAAAAACTGAAGTAAGTCATATCAGAAGAAAATACAATCACATGGATTCATACAGAAAATATTTTCTTTTTCAGTGTAGTGTGTACTGTTATGTGGAATTCCACAAGTAATGGAATGACTGATTCTCCACCCCCCATATTAAATACATAAGTAAACCATGAACCCTTACAAAGGACCAGTGTATTCTGTACATAACCAGAGAAACAATTTTCTTAGTGTAACATTTTGTTTCATTAAAAAGAGACAACATATATCTTTAAAAATTTGGCAACAGAATGAAAAAATTCAGACATGGCTACTGTTATTTGTAATACAGTAATGACTAAGTAAATTCACAATATGTTATTAAGAAGAATCAATGGAAAACAAATGGTATATGAGCTCAATGTATCAAATATTTTGCTTCTGAAATAAAAAAAAAATCCTGGCAACAGAATGACATTCAACAGAAAACAACCAGTTTCATTTTACAGTGCTTATTGGGTGGCAAAAATGGCACTTACTCCTTTCGTGTATAGTAAGTGCAGACAGTTTTTTGCACAATTTGGTTTTTCTTCACACTCTACATTCATACCCCTTTTATGGAAATGTGAATAGCCTATATATTATAATTTGTATCATTCTAAGAAAAGAGATTCATAAGAGTAAAACTGATAAGGGGAAATGTAACAAAGGATTAATTTCTTAGTCTCTGTAATTTGCTGGACTGGGGTACAAAATGTCATCTTTCACTTGCCCTTTTTTTTGTGAAGTCCACAACACCTATAGAACATACATTGCTTTTTGTAAACTGGTTGGTTAAATTGGAGTTTTTCCAAATTATTAAACACATTGCTACTGAGAGAAACTGGACTTCATTCTCTAGTTTCCTCAAGATATTAGTGTTGTCGACAGAACTCCCATGTCCAGCATTGAAAACTTGCTCTCACTTAAGAGTCCTTGAGTGTCTTTTTTAGGTAGCTTCTACTGCACAAAATAGCGAAGCTATATAAAAAGTCACCCCATACATTTATGCAATGAGTTTGATGTTTATTTCATTCTCGAATATTCTGTGGAATAGTTTTAATATTTTGTGTTTTGTGCAATGAGTTGTATTGGCAACATTTACTGAGATATATATGGTTGGCAAGTACAGTTCATTCACAGCAACAATTATAATATCTTATTAATTGATCTGCAGTGAAGCTTGTAAGTATTTTTCTTTGATATGTTTTTCTTGAAAATGGAATTGTTTTTTGCAGAATGAGCGAAGACTTCTAACATTCTACTTTCCAAAAATGGTGATTGTTGGTATGTTGTGGTTCTCAGCCATTACTATGGCCACATGGCAAAAGATAAATGAAGTACAAGACCCAACATACAGTTACAAGTTGGACACCAGTCACTTTTATGTGAGTATAAATTGCTGCAGTCTGTTGGTAGATAGTCTTCTTACTGTATATTTTCATTCACCATAAGACTGCTGTAATCAATCCATGTAATTAAAATTTAGATAGTAGTGGAATTCAACCACAACTCACTGTGTTTTCATGTTCCTTCCACTTGTAGCTCTGTTCCTATATTTCTAAGATGTTTGTAAAATTAGAGGCATTAGAAAGGAAGCATTCTTAACATATCAGCAAATTTATCTGTTTGGCTCTGCATGTGTGTGGTATTGTCAGCTCAGTGGCAGCTACACACTTGGTGAACAAGGCATAAGGTATATACCTGTTTTATGGCAGCTACATGCATGAGATAGGCCTACTATTATATATAAAAAAGAGTTGCCAGAATACACAAGAGTCCCCAATATGATACTGTGAAACACATCTCTGCTATTGCAAGATGGTGTTTTGATGGTAAGCCCCTCATCACTTATCATTGCTATGAGCAATTTATTCATGGAGGACTTCAACAGATGTTCCTTCGAGTCAGTGGTCTTGCCCCCCCCCCCCCTTTCCCATGTGGATGATACTTTTCTTGTTTGGCCACATGGAGGTGAAAAATTAAATGAGTTTTTTAAACATCTAAATTAAAACCACTTGGATATTTGTTTCACTGCAGAGACAGAAAATGTTAAAGTGCAGTTTATGTGTACACAACTGGCGCTTGACATGTAGATGTTGGCAACAACACAATGAATGACAGGAGGTGAAGGCAGCCAATCAGGAGTAGCATTCAAGCATCCAATAAGAAATAGCTTAAGTCTTTATGGTTAATAAACATGTAGTACTTAAAGGGTAATTAATATACTCGCCAGACAAGGGTACATCAAGAATCTGTCAACCATAGAGCAGGAACAGCATTGTTTATTTAACTCATAGTGGACACAAAAGTTTATTCCCCTCATTCCTGTCTGTTGGTTTTGAAAGAGCATGCAGCTTTTCTGTTCACCATAAAGTAAATAATTAATGCTGTTCCTGTTCTATGGTTGACAGGCTGTTGACATACCCTACTCCAGTGAGTAAATTAATTATCCTCATAAATACTACATGTTAGTGGTTGGTTGTTCAGTATATTACTCTGTCATAATTGCACCTACCATATATATCGTAAAAACTGGTAAAAAAGAAACACAATTAATTCAGATTATAATTGAAATATTAATTAAATTGCCAAAAATGCTGCACACAAATGCCATAACAGATTTTGAAACTGAGTCCAAATTTATTAGGCATCGAATGCACAATCTTATTGGCTGCTCGAATGCGACTCCTCATAGGCAGCCTTCACCTCCTGTCATTCATCGTGCCATTGCCATTGTCTACATGTCAAGCATTAGCAACGTATACCTAAACTGTGCTTTAATTGATGGAAAATAATTCTTAATGTGTTGTTCAGGAATACATGTTGTTTATAGGAAGCCATCTCACACTGACTTCTATCTGCAGGCTGAATGTGCCCAGAGTTACAATGATGTGTTTTGCTTAGTTGTATTGGTGAAAAGAAGAAGGAATATAGAGTTAGCAAGCTGACTATGATAAATCATTTATAACTTGGAGTGTCACAACAAAAGAATGAAAATCATTCAAAAGGCTAATACCAAACTGGAGCCATAAGAGACCATAGGTTTTTATGTCAGTTGGGGCTAAACATTTTCTCCATTTATAAATTTTGAGAACATTGTTATATTTTTATGTCATTTTATTGGTATTTTGCATAGCATTACTTGACAATTTTCCAGGTAGTTTAGGTCAAGAAAATCAAGGCCCTGCTTCATATTATTGTTACCAAATTTCCACCAGGGGCACCTGCACCCACTCCTCATTCCCAAACAATGCCACCAACAAATCAAAATGATCCCAAACTATACTCACTGTTTTCTTCTGTCTTTGGGATTGTGCATTCCAAATTTTTTGCCTTAAGTGTGCAATAATTACACTGCAATTTTTTAATACCTCACACCTAATCTACTAGTGGTAGGTTATGCAGTTGGCTGGTACAGGAAATCAGTTTTTCTTTAAGTTGCTCTAGTTCATATATCATTTGTCATAAGTTACTTAAACTTTTGGGAATTGTTAAAAGATATCAATTACACTGAAACTAAACTTTGAAGCAGTCTTTGGAACATAATTCTGCATGACAGTAGGTTCCCATGAGTTCCCAACACTAATGTTACAAGAAGCAGCCCTAAAATTTGCATATACATCTTACTTTGTATTTTATAATAAATAATATAGTGAGGACAGTTTACTACTCACCGCAAAGACGTGGCGACGAGCTGCGACAGGCACATACAAAAGACACACACATACAACACATTCAGCTATCGGCCATGGCCTTCTTCAGAAATAGAGCACTCACGCAATCACACAGGCACACAACACAGTCATACAACCATCACCTCCGACTGCCACACTTCGAATCACGCTCTGCAGCGAATCGGGGACGGGAGGGGAGGGGAGGGGGAGGGGATAGAAAGGTTACGTCACGGTGGTGGGGATGGGTTAGATGGGAATAACAAGATGCAGCTTAGGAATGGAGTGGGGAGGCGGGTGAGGGGAGAAAATAAAATAAAATAAAATAAAGTAAAATAATTCATGTACACTGCAAGTGCACAAGACCACATACACACACACACACACACACACACACACACACACATACATATACACACACACGATCACACATTCACACACCACTCAAATCAGGCGAGGTTTAGGATACAGAGGTAGGAACTGTAAGGTATGGAAGGGGTAAAAAAAATAAAAAATAATAATAATAATGAAGTTATCGTAGGTTGAGGCCTGGTTGATTTCGGGATCGGAGAATGTATTGTAGGGATAACTCCCATCTGTGCAGTTCAGAAAAGCTGGTGGTGGATGGGAGGATCCAGATGGCCCGGGTTGTGAAGCAGCCATTGAAATCAAGCATGTGCTCCGCTGCATGCTGTGCCACAGGGTGGTCCACCTTGTTTTTGGCCACAGTTTGGCGGTGGCCATTCATCCTAATGGACAGCTGGTTGGTGGTCATGCCAATATAGAAAGCTGTACAGTGCTTGCAGCACAGTTGGTAAATTAAGTGGCTGCTTTCACAAGTGGCCCGGCCTCTGATAGGGTAGGATAAGCCTGTGACAGGACTGGAGTAGGAAGTGCTGGGTGGGTGGATTGGACAGGTCTTGCAGCGGGGTCTTCCACAAGGATATGATCCCTGTGGCAGTGAGCTGGGTTTCAGGGTGGCATAAGGATGAACTAGGATGTTGTGAAGGTTGGGAGGGCGACGGAACACCACTTTAGGAGGGGTGGGAAGGATCTTGGGCAGGATGTCCTGAAATGAGAGACCCATCCCCACCACCGTGACGTAACCTTTCTATCCCCTCCCCCTCCCCTCCCCTCCCGTCCCCGATTCGCTGCAGAGCGTGATTCGAAGTGTGGCAGTCGGAGGTGATGGTTGTATGACTGTGTTGTGTGCCTGTGTGATTGCGTGAGTGCTCTATTTCTGAAGAAGGCCATGGCCGATAGCTGAATGTGTTGTATGTGTGTGTCTTTTGTATGTGCCTGTCGCAGCTCGTCGCCACGTCTTTGCGGTGAGTAGTAAACTGTCCTCACTATATTATTTATTCCAACCTGGACTTTCCATTATTATATTTTACTTTGTATTTTGACTGGCTTGATAAACAAAATTTGGACTGAAATATTCAGTATTCATCTAAACATTTTCATGTTCAACTTTACATTTTTTTAATCGCTGCATCATGTTGCTTCTGCAAAGTATGTGTTTAAGTTACTGTCATTACAGACAGTCACATCATACAAAAACAGAACACCAATTTTTTTTTCTTTTTCAAAACAGTTAAGAAGGTTGTGCAAAAACTATTGAAAAACTGTGCTACATTACCACTTGCAAGTTTTTCTTGTTTCTTAAATTAAAATCAACCATGGAATATTACTTGTTAACATCAGTGATGACATTGAAATTAGTCTCAAGTTTTATAAAAGTTATTTAAAAAAGCATGGTAAAGTGGTAACATTAACAGGACAAGTGTTCAAGTTGAAGTAGTAACCAGTATGTCAGAGCAGACAATACAAAAAAAGGTGTCTTGGAAATATATTGTATAGTGATGGGAATCATTTTCCAGTACTATCAAAAAAAGAAAGAAAGAATAGAGATCATGCAATGTAGGCTTTCATGGCTGGCTTTAACTTCACTTAAAATTTCTGGACTAGTAGGCCCCTAATGTTTCGTCTTCAGTTGCGGAAGATATCATCAGAGGCAAAGTGGCAACTGCAAGGAGGGCTAGAGGGAGTGCCACATATATAGACGGTGTAGGGGTTGCCATAGTTCATCACATGACGTCAGCTGAGACATTTCTCTGGTAATGCCAACCTTGTTGATAGAAGATAATCGATTGTCAACATTCTAGTGCAATGGTGAAGTCCAAATTTTGTCTAATTTAATGCCTTCATTTTTTCTATTAAAATTATTGCAATGTTTGTAAATTTCAATGGTTTCTCTATATGTGTGAGCATAGTAGTGAGAAGTTTTTGATAAAACACTGGTCACATTAAATTCAACTTCATGATCACCCCTTGGTAAACATGTTCAGCTACGGCCAATTTTTGTGTATGTCACAGTTTCTCTTATGTTCACTCAGGCGAGTGTTGACACTTCTTTTTGTAGTGTCAATGTACACCTGGCCACAGCTGCAAGGAATTTTATCCACTCTCGGTTTTTCCAAAGGGTGTCATCCATCTTTTTCAGATGTTAAATATTCTTTAATTTTCCTGATTGGTCTGAAAATAGTTTCCACCCCATATTTGTTCAGCACTTTTCCAGTACGATGTGTAATCTGACTAATAAATAAAAGACACACTTTCCCGTTGGATAGTTGTGGTTCCTTGTTGTTTTTAGTTTTCTCCATATGGTGAAGAACTCGGTCTATGTCTCTGGTGGAATATTCATTCTTCTTTAAGGTCTTTTGTAGATGTTTGATCTCATCCTGTAAATAAACTGGATTACAAAATTTGTGTACACTGTCAACCAAGGTTTTAATCACCCCTCTTTTTTGTCTAGGGTGGAGGTTGGTAATGATCTGTATGTGTAGCCTTCCTGAACACCTTATGATCTAATGTTCTGACTTCTCGCTTGATCACAGAAAAGAAGAAGGTGTTAAATTAGACAAAATTTGGACTTCAAATTTGCACCAGCATTTTGACAATTGATTATCTTCTATCAACAATGTTGACATTATCAGACAGTTTCTTAGCCAATATCACGTGATGAACTGTGGTGCCCCCTACACCATCTATATATGCGGCACTTCCTCAAGCACTTGTTGCAGTTCCCAGTTTGCCTCTGAAGATGAAACATTAGGAGAAAGATTTATCTATTGATTGTCGCCCATCACCCCGGAATTTTTAAGTGAAAGAAAAGAGAAATGTGACATAGCTTAACTACTTAGCACAATAAAATGACAAACGAAAGGTTTTAGAAAAATACCAGTTCCCCCTGCAGGTTCTGGGGTAAGAATGTGTCCGAGATATTCCTGCCTGCCATAAGAGGTGACTAAAAGGAGTCTTCACTCATTCCAGCCATATATATTTGGTCCCCTGTGTGTGGGTTTGACCACCCTATTATCAAAATTCTTCCAAAGTGTGAGCCATTTTGGGAAGGACACCTTATGTGGTGCGCCATGGATTTCCTGTGCAGCTACAACTTGGGCAACAATTATGAAATGGATTAGCTTCCATTCATTCAGCAGGTAGGACAATTTCTTATAAGTGTGAGTCACATCCATTGTGCAGTGTCACCCTAGATATCCCCATCATAATGGTCATCATAGCACTCGAAAGCCAGCACAGTAGCCTGTCCGTTGAAGTGCAGTCGTTATGTACCCTCCTACTTGTAGCCCTTTGACAACACATGGCTCACACTGCCAATGCCTGAGCTGAGAACTCCTCTTGCGTGCCAAGGAGTAAATGCCCATCTCCTTGAGATATCAGAACTCCTGGCAATGGTCGTCCTGCCAGGTGACCTGTGGCTAGGTGGAGAGCCCCTGGTTGGTGTGAGTGGCATCAAAGTGGATGACCTGCAATGAAGAGGTCGAAATCGGGTCATGCGTGTAGTTGCTCAGTTACCAGCATTGCTAAGCATGGCAAGACTGAATTCAGTGCGACATCATTCATCCCTAAGTCGTTCCCTTCTCTGGGTACAGCATGGGATGAATGTAGAGCCCTCCAAAGATGTGAGCCAACTCGTACCAATATCTTTTGTGTGCATGATCTGACAAGGAGTATTTCATATCTACTAAGCCACAGTTCTTCGTGGAGAACCTCAAAGACAAGTTTGGTGAAGTGGTGTCTAAAATGTAAAATGGGTCCATATTGATCCAAATGGCATCCCCTGCCCAGTCGTAGGCATTACTTGCCTGTGACAAGCTGAGTGATGTTTCAGATCTTCCAGTTCCACCTGCTACTAAAAATGGTCCAGGGTCTCATTTAGCACATGATCTCCTGTTACGGTTTGATAAAAAGTTGCATCTCAACTTACAGCAACAAGGTGTCCACTTCATTCAACGAAAGATTGCAGGCCTAGCACCGGCTTACATCCTGGCTTTCAAAGGTGACACATTACCTGAGGTCAAAATCATGATTTACCAGTGTGATGTAAAACTGTACATACCACCCCCCAATGTGGTGCTTTAAGTGCTGGAAATTTGGGCACATGCCCTCCATAAACACAGCCAGACCCACACAAAAGGAATGTGGGCAGCCATCACACTCATATGCTCCTTGTAACCCTCCTCCCCTCTGTGTGAATTGTGGGCAGCACCATCCACCTTGCTCAGTGGACTGTACTATTTTGCACAAAGAATGCAAAATCATGGAGATAAAGACCCTGGACAGATGGCTTAGACTGAGGAAAGGAAGAAATACAAGCGACTCCACCCTGTCTGCATGGTGATGTCACAGTGTTCTGTCACGTCATCTCTTATCTGCTTCACGATTGTTACCAGCTTCTGTGTGCCCTATGGGCCATAAACCTACCACTGCCCCCTTGGATGTGTGGGGGGCCCCCATTTCTCCATTGTGCCTCCCAACCCCAGTCCCCATCCCCCAACCAGAGAAGCAACAGTCTTCCCCAACTCCTCTCGCTAGGAAGGGGTCCCTTGGGACACTCCATTCTGAGGCTTCAATGAGTGGACTGGAGGATACCAACAAGTAGCTGAAGGATCTGCAAGCTCCTGGTCGAAGGGCATCCTGATCTGCATCAGGCCCTGAAACCACTTCTGAGAAGCATTCCCAGTCCTTGAAACCAAAAGTGCAATGAGAGGGAATGACGATCAACAAACAGAAGAAAAAAGAAATTTCAGTGGCTCCAAAGCCACTTCCTCCTACATCATCTGCTTTTGAAGATGTGGTGGAGATCCTCACATCTGCTAAGAATCTTGCACTCCTGTGAAATCCTCCAACGGTGGGGATAGTTTGGTTACCAAGGCAGTGATATCAATGAGAGAAACAGACTCATCCAGGGGAACTTAAACGGAACAGATGGTAAATTTCCGCATTACCTGGAGTATAACGGCCACTGCATGAAGAGTCATGTTGAGAGGCATGGCAGCACTGGGGTTGTTGGCGAGGACGTGGACACTGACATCACCTGATACCAAGTCATAGTCAGCACAGTTTTTATAATAGGCCCGATAGCTTTGTAGGGCTGAAGTCTGCTAGACAGGGAACCAAGTTTCCTGTAGGGTAAGCATGAGGAAGCAGCACAATAATTGTTGCAGCTCAGCTTGTTGGTGGGATAAAATGCTGCAATTACATGTAGGATTTCATTTTCCCTAGACTGAAAGGCCATGATACAATATATATAAGAAAGTTATTGCAGGTAATCACCTTCCACCAATGACCACCATTTCTCCTGTTGGGGGACTTCACAGTGCCCACCACCCTTCATGAAGGGGGGGGGGGCACACCACAGGTCATGGTAAGGTGGTACGTAAATTGAGACCCCTTTTGGCACAGCAGGGCATTTGCCTTATGAACACTGGTGCCCCCATGCAATTTAGTGTGTCACTCCTTCAATCACAATGTGCAGACTGCCTGCCCTGATAGTCTCTCCATATGGCTGACTGTCTGGCTTAAACCTCAACTGCCATAGACCTGCCCCTTTGTAGGCCAAGCCTTCTTCCATATCATACTTGGAGCATCCATGACGACCTCTGTGGCAGTAACCATTTACCTATCTTTCTGTTGCTCTTTCAGTCGCAATGTGCAAACTACCTGCCCCGAAGTTCTCTCCATAGGGCTAACTGTCTGGCTCACACCTTGACTGCTGAGCTAATTACTCCACTTCCAGTTGATGTTGATAAGACTGTTCATTAGGTCACTAGGGCCATTATTTCTGCTGCTAAGGCCAGTGTCCCCAATTCACCTGGTTCGCTCAGTCTTAAATTGGTGTCTTGGTGAACACTGGAGATCACTGAGGTCATCCAGCAAAGTTGTTGGGCACTCTAGCACCACCCTTCTATAAAGCTCCTGATTGCTTTGAAATGGCTCTAGCCCCAAGCTTGGTAACTAATACAACACCGTACGCAGGACTGTTGGGACAAATATGTATCCACCATTGAGTCTCCCACCTCCCCATCTCAGGTCTTGTCCCAAGTTCAGCACCTTTTCCACCAGCAGGAATCCCCTGTCTCTGCATTCAGGGTATTCTCGGTACTGACCCTACCACTATCCCCAAGCAATGGCAGAGGATTATGCAAGTAGCTCTGCAGCCGCAGCTTACAGTGCAGGCTTCCACACCCTCAAAGAACAAGTTGGGCACAAGCCATTGTCATTTTTCATGCATCAATAGAAGCCATACAATCCTCCATTTAATGAGTGGGACTTCCAAAGTGACCTTGTCGCATGCCCCGTACCGTCTGGGACTGGATGGTATCCATAGCCAATTCCTCTATCATAACTGTCAACTACTCGCCCTATTAAATCGTCTCTGGGTTGAAGGTGTTTTCCCATTCCAATGGCAGGATAGTATCATATACTCCCAGTGATGAAGCCTGGTGGTGATCAACTGGCGGTTGATAGTTACCACCTGATTAGCCTCATCACCATTCTAAGTAAGCAATTCAAATGGATGGGTAGGCGGCTCATGTGGATCCTTGAAGATCAGTGACTCCTAGCCCCACATCAAGGGGGTTTCCATCAAGGTCACACCTCTATTGACAGACAAGTGTCACTGGATTTGGCTACCACACTGCTTTCACCAGGCAAGGGCACCAAGTTACTGTGTTTTTGATTTTCGGAAGGTATATGATACCACCTGATGCCACCATATCCTCACTACACTGCACGGATGAGGCTTATGAGGCCCACTTCTGACTTTTGCTCATAACTTCCTCTTGCTCTGCTCTTTTTGGGTCAGGGTTGGTACCTCCCTTAGCTCATCCCATGTACAATAGAATGATGTCCCACAGAGATCCATCCTTAGTGTACCTCTATTTTTAGTGACAATTAACGGTCTTGTTGCGGCAGTAGGTTCGTTGGTTTCTTCTTCCTTGTTCCCTGATAAGTTTGGTCTGTATTTTAGCTCAGTTAGCATTGGTGTCGCTGAACTGTGGCTGCAGGGAGCCATCCAAAACGCAATGGTTTCCAGTTTTCAATGAACATAATCCAAGTAATACACTTCTGTTACCATCAGGTTGTTCACCAGGACCCAGAGCTAGGCATGGATGACAAATTCCTTCGCATTAAGTAGACACACTACTTTTTAGGCATGCTCTTCGATGCATGGCTCACTTGGCTGCCACATCTTTGTTAGCTGGGCCAAAACTGCTGCCTCAGTCACCCTGTTGGGAAGCTGCCCACTCCACCCTCCTGCAGGTTTATAATTCTCTGATCCAATCACAACTTGATTATGGGAGGCACGTTTATGATTATGCAGCACCTTCAGCATTGTGGATTCTTGATCCCATCTCCATAGTGGTGTTAGTCTTGCAATGGAGGATTTCTGCACAAGCCCTGTGCCAACCATCCTTGCTGAACTGAAATCCCTCCCTTGCAGTTTTCCTGGCATCAGCTCTTAACCTCATATGTTGTTTGTGTTCATGCCTCAGCCCACTACTCAAATCACACACTTCTTTTTCCAGCTGCTGCCCTTCCCTCACCACCTCATTGACCCAGATCACGTCTTCTGATCACAGTCTGGGTTTGTACCCTCCTATCCTCACTTGAGTCCCTACCTCTCTCTCCGACTTTATTTTTCCAACCCTGGTACCCCTCCTGGGTCTATCCCCTGCTTGGAGCTCCACCTGGAATTGTCCTGCAAATCAAAGGCATTGCCGTTCCTGGCCATCCTTGACATATTCTGTGGTGCAGAAGTGATTGATTCTGATGGCTCCTTGGTATGTTCATAGAAACCATGTTGAACAACCCCCCTGTCTCATGGCTGCAGACTTTTCACTGCAGAGCTGTTCCAAATTTCTTGTTCTCTTGAACACCCCCAAACATGCACCAAAAATTAGTTTGTCATCTGTAGGGACTCCCTGAGTGACCTGCAAGCCCTTGAGCAGTGTTTTTCTTCCCATCCTTTGGCCTAATCAGTTCAGAACTTCCTCTTTACACTCGGTAATTCTGTCTGTTAGGTAGACTTTGTTTGGACTCTGGACCACATTGTCATACTGGGCAATGAGCATGTTGATCAGCTGACCACGACTTCCCAGTCCCTGGATATTGGTATCCCAGAAAGGGATATCTGATTGGGGTTGCTCTGCAAGGTCTTTGTGGCTTGGAACTTGGAGTGGTCTATCTTGAGCATGTTAAACAAGCTCCATGTGATCCAGCCTTCAACGGCCACATGGAAGTCCTCCCTCTGGCCTTGTCATAGAGACTCGGTCATCCTCTGTCACTTGCGTATTCACTGTATGTGCTAACTCATGGCTATCTTCTCTGCTGTGAGAACCTGCCAAAGTGTCGATGTGCACTTTCCTGACAGTAATCCACATTTGCTGCAATGGACCCTTTTAATCACTTTGTGGTAGTCCTTCTCTCTGGAACTTCATTTGATCCTAAGAGATGATGCCACTATGACTGACTGTGTTATTTTTTATTCATGAAGCCAGCTGTTATTATTCAATTTAATGATGTGTACCTCAGCCTGATCTCTTGTGCACCCACCCCTCCAACAATTTTAATCTATTGTTACTTTTGTTTTGACTGTCCTGCTTTTGACAAGAGGTTTTAATATGTGCAGAGTTGCTGGCTCATCCCTTATTATCTGTGCAATCAGCCAGCCACAGTATTCTGCTGTAATTTTCTAATTCAGTTACTCTATTTGTGTTTTTTTCCTTCGTATTTTCTCCTCTTTGTTTTATCAGTGTAACGGTCATTGTCACTCTCTGCACTTAGTGTGTTTCCCCTGTAGGATTTGGGTGCTCAATTTCTCTTTTCTTCATTCAGAATTCCAACAACAACAAAATAGCAATCCTCACTCAAAAAAATGTTGATGTGACTCTATGATACAATATTTTCATGACTTCACCACCATCCCCCGGTCCCCCCCCCCCTCCCTCATAGACCAAAATCCTGGATATGACCTTGGATACTATTTACTGTTCATAGTTAGCTTTCATAAAAATAACATTTTATGATTTTAGATTCTTCAGGAACCCCAGTCAAGTAACATTTTCTGAATGATTTGACTTGTTTATATTGTTTTATTGTCACAATTCAGATTTTGGTCTAAGCCATTTTCAAGTGCTATACAGAAAAACATTAAAACAAATAGTATACATTACAAAATATAGGGCAAAATAAAGATTACATGAATCGTCAGCTATTTTCATATGATCAAATTATCAGACTTGGTAGTAACAAGTCATTATCAAAAATATTGATATCATATACAAAAATTGATGATTCAAATCTATATGGCTTTGAGTTTGAGCTGGAGCTAGAGACCACCATATTCCACACAATCATTACCACCACTAAGGGTAAATGAAGGAGATTAAAAATGGACTAATTTGATAGTCAGAAGTTTTGTGGAGCACATTTATACCTAAAAATAAGAAAAATGAAATATTTTCCATTTGTCATATTATTCATGCTAATAATACCCGTGCTACTTAATTAATGTTTTAGAATTGTAAATTTCAAAGAAATATACATTGTTAGTCAAATAATGCTTTTTTACATCTGTGAGACACCACAAAACCTACAATCAAACAATATCCCCTGTAAATAGTTTTGAGTCTTTAAGCTTACTTCATTCAAATAACTCAAATCATCCTATTTTTACTCAGTTATTTTAATCTTTGTTTCAGGGTTTCAAGGTTTTTTTCTTCATAGCATGTGGTGTCTACTTACTGTATCTGGTGTGCCTCATATTGAGGGCATATAGTGAACTTCGGGCTATGCCTTATTTTGGTAAGTTGACCCCTTTTATTTCAGTAGTTTCTTCAGTTTCATTATTTCCACTTTGCAAATGCAAAGTTCAACAAATTGCTTACTGATTTTAAAGTATAATAACTTGTAACAAAGAAAGATACAATAATGCAACAGACAGTATGTTTCTTGTGGAAGTTAAAAGGATTTTATATAGAAGTATTAAAATAGTAGTTACAATAGCAGGCAACAAAAACTGATCTAAAGTGTATCTCCATGTATAAATAAATTTCTCTTCTGCAAGCAGCTTTTGCAGTTGGAGTATAATATTTTCAATGGAGATGGTACAAATGAACACTGAATTTTGC
This sequence comes from Locusta migratoria, assembly GCA_026315105.1. Lineage (NCBI taxonomy): Eukaryota > Metazoa > Arthropoda > Insecta > Orthoptera > Acrididae > Locusta > Locusta migratoria. Next base: position 113,946,230 of record CM048745.1, read on the forward strand.
CACACTTTTGTAGTGTCTCAAAGCAAATGAATAATGCTTTTCCAATGTGGCAGAATGCTTACAGCAGACTGTATCTTTCAATGCAAGGCAATACAAGGCAGTACATGTGAATATGAAATCCAGTGCACAACTGCATCAGTAAATTTGGCATAATCTAAATCTGTTACTCTGTTCCCAACACAGGGAAAGATGACAAAAAATACTGATTAAAATATAGAAGACCTATATGACAACGAAGGATTGGTCTTGGAAGAGGGACAAGAATATTCAGGTGAAAATCAATAGAGACCAATAGAAAAAAAGGGGAGGTGGAGAAAGGGTTGCAGGATCTCAAGGAAAGGAAAGCAACAGTGTTGTAACCAGGATTACAAATCTCATCAGCAGAATATGTGACACAGGTATCTGGCTTAAAGATGTCCTAAACACCAAAATGGTTGTCTTGCCAAAGAAATACAATCCCATACAGTGTAAATATTATAGGTCAATTAGTTTCATATGCAGTTTTATCAAACCTGTGATCAAACTAGTGCTGAGAAGAATAGACAGCAAAGTACAGGAGAATGTAGCAGAAGATAAGTTTGGATTTAGAAAAGGAAGAGCAACCAGAGATGCAGTTGGTTGTCTGAGGATGCTGGCAGAATGATATACAGAAGTGAATTGAGTATGTTTGTAAATAAAACTTGGTTGTAATGCCAACGTCTTGCTCCGATGCACCACCAATGCTGCGTCCCATTCTAGTGGTCACCTCCCATGTTATTTTTTCTTCATGCACTCACTGATCCTCTTTTGTTTTACACTCTCCCGCTCCATTGGTCGAGCTCATGACTGTAACTTTGTCTTCCCCGACTCGCATGTCGCCACTCACGTGTGTCCGTTTCAGGAACTGCTGAGAAATAATTGAGACACCACCATCTTGTGCTCGCACAACAATGCCTCCCTTGTGCCAATGCGCAACTACCCCAGAACTTCTGAGCTTTCACATGACTTTTTTGGTGCCATGTCCCCTACCCTAGAGCCGCCTTGCTCTGTCACAGCAGACGGCATGCACGCAACTAAACAAACGCTTGCCACTGCAACCACCGGAACACTGACATTTCAGTGTTCACGAAGGGCATAGTGCACAAACTTTGTCTTGTAGACATCCCTTCCATATCTAGCAAACTGCACCACCTGTGTCCGGAGAAACTTGCAGCCGTAAAGCATCGAATCTCTGAACTTTTGGGGTCCAGTGTCACTTAACCTTCGTCCAGCAAATGGTCATCACCCATTTCTTAGGTGGACAAGAAGGATAGCACTTGGCCCATATGTGGTGATTATCACAGTCTCCATGCACGTACTCTTGTGGACAATTACCCCATACTGAACATTGCAGACTTCACTCAGAACTTGGCTGGCTCTAAAGTGTTTTCTGTTGTGGACTGCAAGTGTGCTTATCATCAAATTCCAGTAGCTCCCGAGCACACTGAAAAGACTGCAATTACCACTCCTATCAGCTTGTTCCACTATCAGTTCATGCTGTTTGGTTTAAAAAACACAGCATAAACTTGGTAGCATTTCATTAATGAGATACTCTATCCCTCAAAATTTTGTTTTGCTTACTTTGACAAGATACTAGTGTTCAGCAGTTCCATTGAGGAGAACAAAAACATGTTCAGACCTTTCTTGACACTCTGGCCTTGGCTGGCATCGAACTTAACAATAGTAAGAAACAATTGTATCAGACACTGTGCTGTTCCTTGGCTTCACCGTTTCTGCCAATGGAATTGCTGCCCCCCTCCCTCCCCCCTGCGAAGGTCTACCATATCGGGGATCTTCCCCTCCCCTCGACCTTCAAAGACTTGTGATGTTTTCTCTGGACAATTAACTATTAACTGACACCATTTACCTGGTGCAGCTGAGCTCCAAGCACATTTCCAGCTCTTGTCCCATTCCTTGGACTGAGGTAATGACTTCCGCATTTTCTTCTCTCAAAGATCTCCTAGCTCAAGTTGTCACCATTGCTCTTCCTCATCCTGAGGCTGAACTGTTTGTCACCACTGACACAAGTGACATCAGTTCAGTTCTCAGTCAAACTATTGACAGCATCACTTCTCCTTTAAAGTTCTTCTTGAGAAAGCTTAATAACACCCACAAAAAGTATTCTGCTTTCAATTGTGAGATCTTGACTGTTTACTAGGCCATCAAACACTTCTGTCCAGTCAATGGTCGCTCTTTCTACATCCTCACTGACCACAAGCCACTTGCAGCCGCCATCATCAATCCCCCAGCAGATCCTCCCCCTCGCTGGTTCTGTTATTTTGATTCTATCTCTCAATTCACCACCGATGTGCATTACATGAAAGGTGGATTTCTTGTCTTGCATTGATTCAATCTCTTCCCTCTTAGATCTTTCTAATCTCGCCACTTTCTAGGCTGCGGATGAGGACAAAATCCAACTTGTTCATGACTGTAACTCTTCTCTTCGACCTATCCGCACCACCGTCCATCGTGTCTCTGGTGAGCTCTTGTGCGATGAATGGACAGGCACCCCACACCCCTATATCCCACGGTCTTTGACATGAAATCTTCAGCAAATTACATGACCTAGCTCACCCTGGCGTTAAGGCTTCCACCAGACTACTCACTGATCATTTCGTCTGGCAGGATGTTGTTTTCACTCAGCAGACTGGTTTGATTGCAGCTCTCCACACTACCCTGTCCTGTCCAAGTCTCTTCATTCGAGAATATGAATGGCAACCTACATCCTTTTGAATTTTCTTACTATTTTCATACCTCAGTCTCCTTTTACAATTTTACCCCACACACTTCCTTTTAATGCTAAGTTGACGATTCCTTCTTGATGTCTCAGAATGTGTTCCATGAACCTATTCCTTCCCTTGGTCAGGATATGCCAGAAATTCCTCCTCAATTCTGTTGATGACCTCCTCATTAGTTACATGATATACCCATCTAATCTTCATCATTTGTCTGTAGCACCACATTTCGAAAGCTTCTATCATCTTTTTGTCTAAACTCCTTATCATCCATGTTTCACTCCCATACAAATGCTTTCAGAAAGGACTTCCTAACATTTAAACTAATGTTGGATGTCAACAAATTTCACTTCTTCAGAAACACTTTCCTTCCCATAGCCATTATGCATTATATATCTTCTTTACTTCAGCCATTTTACGTTATCTTGCTACTCAAATAACAAAACTCATGTACTTCTTTTATTGTCTCATTACCTAATCATTTCTTCAGCATCACCTGATTTTTTGACACTACATTCCATTACCCTCATTTTACTCTTGTTAATGTTCATCTTGTATCTTCCTTTCAAGACACTGTCCATTCCATTTAATTGCTCTCCCAGATCCTGTGCTGTCTCTGTCAGAATTACTATGTCATCAGCAAACCTCAATGTTTTTATTCCCTCTCCCTGGACTTTAATTCCCTCTCCAAATTTGTCCTTGCATTTCTTCACAGCTTGCTCAATGTACAGATTGAACAACATTGTCTTACTGCTTCCCAGCTGATGTGACCCTTCCATGCCCTTCAGCTCTAATAATTGCTGTCTGGTTTTTATACAAATTGAATGTAGTGATGCCAACCCTACATGTCAGGAATGCAGAGGTGCTGTCCATCCAAATGTCCCTTGCACCCCTCCTCCAGTATGTGTCAACTGTGGCTTAAATCACTCCCCTTGTTTGCCTGTCTGCACGGTTCTACACCAGGAACAAAAAAATCATGGAATACAAGACCCGTGACCAACTAACCTAATCAGAGGCAAAGCAGAAATATCAAAAGCTCCACCCTGTGTGCCTGGTTAACACCTATGCCACGGCAGCCTCACCAGTGTCATCTAAAGTGCCTGGTCTTCAGTCTGTACCGCCTAAGCCAGTAGGCTCCCAGGCCCACCCAACTGACCCAGCCCCCTTGCCAGCTGAGGGCGCTTGCTCTTCGGTGGCCCCCACTTTTTTCACTGTGGGAGCAACCACTCCTCTAACATCGGGGACACCGGTCCCCACGTCTCAGTCGGAGAAGGAGGAGCCTCCTCCGGCTCCTCTTGCTCGGAAGGGGTCCCTCGGGACACTCCCTTCTGAGGTTTCTCAGGGTGCCTCTGAGGATCCTGGCCGAAGGCCCAAGGATCCAAAACCTGTTGGTCGAAGGGCTTCTCGCTCTTCTTCCACACCTGATGCCACTTCCGAGAAGCCCTCCAAGCCCCTGAAGCCAAAGGAGCAATGAGAGGGAAGAATCAAGACTAAGAAAAAGGACTCTTTAGTGGCTCAAAAGCCACAGCCACCCTCATCTTCTGCTTCAGAAGATGAGCTACAGATCCTCACCTCACCTGAGGATCTCGCCCTCATCGACTCCCCAGAGTCGATGATCTTGGATCCTATTAGTTCAAAATCAGCGGGATCAAGTGAACCTATGGAGTAACCCTTTTCTTGCCTTTAAAGGCAATAACACCATCCTCCAGTGGAATAGTGGTGGATTTTTCCCCCACTTAGCTGAGTTACGCCAACTCCTCAGCACTTCATCTGCATTTTGCATTGTCCTGCAAGAAACTTCGTTTCCCGTGATGCGCACCCCTGCCTTACGTGGCTATCGGGGTTATTATAGGAACCACACAGACGGTGACAGGGTGTCAGGTGGCGTATGCATCTATGTCCTTACCTCTGTCTACAGCGCAGCTGTTCCTCTACAAACGCTTTTGGAAGCTGTAGCTGTCAGGGTAAGAGCTGCAGAGGACATTACCCTCTGCAATATCTACCTCCCTCCTGACAGTGAAGTACCACAACATCTCCTGGCTGCACTGTTAGCACAACTACCCCTGCCTTACCTGTTATTGGGTGATTTCAACACTCATAACCCATTGTGGGGAGGTACTATGATTACTGGCCATGGTAAAGATGTCGAGTCCTTGATATCTCAACTCGACCTCTGCCTTTTAAACAACGGTGCCCCCACGCATTTTAGCGTGGTGTATGGTACTTACTCAGCCATCGATCTTTCAGCGTGTACCCCTAGCCTCTTCCCCTTAATCTACTAGAATGCCCACGATGATTTGTGTGGTAGTGACCACTTCCCGATTTTCTTGTCACTACCCCTGCATTGGGCCCCAGAACGCCCGCCCCGATGGGCTCTGAATAAAGCTGATTTGGGCTCTTTCACTTCTACTGCCATCATTGGATCTCCTGCACACTCCAACATAGATGCAGTAATCGACAGCACTACCTCTGCCATTATTTCTGCGGCTGATGGTGCAATCCCTCGCTCTTCGGGATCTGCATGGCAGTGGACAGTGCCCTGGTAGTCGCCGGAGATTGCTGAGGCAATTAGAGAGTGCAGGCGAGCTCTGCAGCGCCACAAGCGGCACCAATCTGTGGAGAACCTCATTGTTTTTAAAGAGCTTCGTGCCCATGCCCGACAGTTGATTAGATGAGGCAAATAGGAGTGTTGGGAAAGGTACGTATCTACCATTCATATCGCGTACCTCTCCATCTCAGGTGTGGGCAAAGACCAGATGTGTTTATGTCTACCAGTGTCCTCTAAGTGTGCCCGGGATTTTTGTGAATGGAGCAATTTACACAGATCCAGATGCAGTTGCTGAACTGTTTGCTGAGCACTACGCTCAGAGTTCTGCATCTGCAGCCTACTCCAGGGCCTTTCGCGCACTGAAAGGGCGTACTGAACTGAACTGTACAATGCTCCGTTCAGTGAATGGGAATTTTTCAGTGCCCTGGCACACTGTCCTGACACAGCGCCTGGGCCAGATCCTTTCCATAATCGGATGCTGAAACACCTGTCACCTGAGTCTCGGCGTAACGTTCTGGCTCTCTTCAACCGCATCTGGAGTTCTGGTACGCTCCTGTCACAGTGGCGAGAGAATCTGATAGTCCCAGTGATCAAACCTGGTCAACATCCACATGAGTTGAACAGCTACCGATCAATCAGCCTCACCAACGTTCTTTGCAAATTGCTGGAGTGTATGGTGAGTCAACAATTGTGCTGGCTCCTTGAGTCCAGGGGTCTCCTCACTCCATGCCACGGTGGTTTCCAGAAGGGGCACTCAGATGTGGATAACCTGGTCCACCTTGAGTTCGCCATACGAACAGCCTTCTCTTGCCGGCAACACCTGGTGGCAGTTTTCTTCGACTTATCGAAGGCTTATAACAAGACCTGGAGACATCACATCCTTACCACATTACATGGGTGGGGTCTCCGAAGCTCGCTTCCCATTTTTATCTGAAAGTTTTTATCTTTGCATATGTTTCATGTAGAAGTCAGTGCCTCTGCTCTCTGCATGTACAGGGGAATGGGGTACCACAGGGCTCTGTCCTGAGTGTTCCTCTCTTTTTAGTGGCAGTAAATGGTCTAGTGGCAGTGGTAGGTTCCTCAGTCTCCATCTCGATGTATGCAGATGACTTTTGTTTATATTTTAGCTCTTGCAGAATACGTGTTGCTGAATGACAGCTGCAGGGAACCATACGCAAGGCGCAGACGTGGGCCCTTGCCCATGGGTTTTAGTTCTCTGCTGCCAAGACCTGCTTTATGCATTTCTGCCGGCGTCGGACAGCCCATCCACATCCAGAGCTTTACATCGATGGCCATTTGCTCAATGTGGTGGAAATGCACTGTTTCTTGGGGCTAGTGTTTGACGACTGGCTGACATGCCTTCCTCATGTCCATGAGCTCAAGCAGAAGTGCTGGAAGCACCTTAATGCCCTCCGCTGCCTCAGTAACACCACTTGGGGCGCACACCGCAGTACGCTGCTATGGTGCTATAAGGCACTAATTCTGTCACAACTGGACTACGGCAGCATTACTTATGGTTCAGCATCGCCATCAGCACTGCGGTTGTTAGACCCAGTCCATCACTATGGTGTTAGACTTGCAACAGGAGCTTTTCGAACTAGTCCTGTTAATAGTCTCCTTGCGGAAGCTGGAATTCCACCGCTACAAACCAGGCGTCAGCAGCTGCTGTGTCACTATATTGCCCATGTTCATGGCTTGCCTCATCACCCCAACCATCATCTCCTTTTTCCAATCAGGTGGCTGCCTATCCCACGACGGCGACCGAGGTCGGGTATGACAGTTGGTGCTCGTGCCCAATTGCTCCTCCGTGAACTGGAATCATTTCCACTCCCGCCCCCCTTCCAGTTCCAATCGCGTACTCCACCATGGTGTGTACGCCATCCACATCTTCGATTTGAACTGTCACAGTCCCCTAAACTCTCAGTTCACCCAGAGATCATTCGTCACCAATACCTGTCTCTTCTTGACGTGTCATGGGGCTCAGAAGTGATTTACACTGATGGTTCAATGGTGGGTGGTCGTGTTGGCTACGCTTACAAGCCTGCAGGGCATAACGAACAGCACTCCTTGCCGGCTGGCTGCAGTGTCTTCACTGTGGAGCTAGTATCCATCTCCCGTGCTCTTGACCACGTCTGTCATACCTGCACTGCTGGGGAGTCCTATGTCATCTGTAGCGACTCCCTCGGCGAACTTACAGCTCTAGATCAATGCTTTCCCCACCATCCCTTGGTCTTAGCCATCCAAGAGTCCCTCCATGCCGTCGAACAACGCGGGTGATCAGTAGTTTTTATTTGGACTCCGGGGCATGTTGGAATTGCGGGAAATGAACTAGCAGACAGGTTAGCCGAAGAGGCCACCACTAAACCTTATCTGGCGGTCGGCATACCCGCTGCTGACCTATGTTCAATGCTGCGAAGTCGAGCTTGCCATTTGTGGGATACAGAATGGCGTACCCTCCATATCCCCAACAAGTTACGGGTTATCAAGAAGACAATGAACCTCTGGAGGTCCTCTCTACGAGCCCCTCGCAGGGACGCTGTCGTCCTCTGTCGACCCCATAGCAGCTATACTTGGCTCACACACGATCACATTCTCCGTCGCAAGGATCCACCTCAGTGCTGCTGTGGCGCCGATTCATCAGTTGCCCACATTTTATTGGAATGCGCTCTCCTCAATGCCCAGAGGCGCGGTTTTAACCTCCCTGACGCCCTGAGCTCAGTTTTAGCAGACGATGCCTCTGTGGTTGATAGAGTTTTAAATTTTATCCATGCAAGTGGATTATATAATTCCATGTGACTTCTATCGAGTTTTCAGTATATATTTATCCCCCGCCTACCTAGCAGTTTTAGATAGGTGGTTTTACTGTGTCACAGAGTGTCCGGATGTTTTGCTTTTCTTACTGTGTTCACCGAGCCCAGATCCTCAGGTATCATTTTTAATTCTATCTCTCCTTTCTTGGTGTCCTTTCCTTGCTGCTTTTATTCCTTGATGTGTTAACACCTTTACTTGGTGCTTTTTATCATATAGTCTTATAGTCCTATTTAGCGAACATCCCTATACTCTTTACACTTGGCACAAGGGACTGATAACCTTTGTCGTTTAGTCCCTTTGAAAAAACCAACCAACCATCTAATAAACTGCATTGAAGGAAAAAAATAAGTGACATCATTACAGTAGAGTCTTTAAAGTGAATGAGGGAGAACTTGTTGAGGTTTTGGAAGAATATGCATAGTGTGTCCTCACCTTTAGTGTAAACTAGCTTACCCGCTGCTCCACTCGCGTGTTGGGTGATTGTGATAGATAAGCTATGTTTCAGTAGTGTGCTATTTATTTATTCTTATATTTCCTTATTCGTATGCTTATCCTTACAGAGAAAGAGCTGAAGACATTGTAGCACACATAGACCAAAGATATGGTCTGTGGCATCACGTTTCACTGTATGTAACCTCCTTGCTATAGAGTTGCAAATGTCATCGCTGGTCTTCAGTCCGAATATTTTTTTATAATTTGACGACTTTCAACCGCCATATCTTCCACCCCCTTAAAGCTATTGGCATGGAACTGCTATGGTGTACAACGGGAGACTTCGGACAACAGTTACACACAGACCATTCATTTGCGTTCTGTAGTTTTTGCTGCAGAACGAAATATTAACACACACACACACACACACACACACACACACGTAGAATTTTATATACACTGATAACTTTCCATCCCAATATACTCCACCCTTTTATCATTATCATCCCTCAAGCAATAATGCAACCAATAAAACCATTTTCAAAGAGTAAATATAATTTTCAAAGAGTAATTATTGTTCCGCAATTTGCGTTATATTCTTCAAATTACTAAATATCTATCAGATTGCTATAAAACTGTGCCTAAAACCTTCCTCAGGTATAAATTAGTAACTGTACAAATATTTAAGTCTCTGTGTCTTGTTGTTCGGACGAACAGACATTCACATTAATATGTATAGATAAATAGCTATTCGATCGCCATAAAATCAAGCATAAAGCCTTCTCCAGGTAGACATTAGTAACTGTACAACTTTTTAGGTCTTTATGTTTTGTGGTTCAGACGTGATAAACGTACACCGAACAGACATTCACATTTATAGATATAGATTACATAGATGTCAACAGTGAATCTGAACCAAGTGAAGTGTTTGGGATTGTAGGCAGTTAAGGAAATGTAGAAGAAGAAGAGATGCAATATTATTAATCAAGTATTACTGTAGTGGACTAAGAATAGGTTGATATAAGATGGGTCTATGCTGTAATGTGGATTTGTTTGTACATGAGGCCTTCAAAGGAGAAGCAATCTAGGAAGAGGGTGCAGTTGGGTCAGCTTTGGAGTTAGACATTATAAAAGGTAGTGTTGAACAGTAACAAGGACATGTCCATTGGAGAAATAAGTGTAGAGGGAAGTGGCATCAATTGTGACAATCATGGTACCAGTCGGTAAAGAGACAGCAACTTTGGAGAGTCAGTGGAGGAAATGGTTGGTGTCTTTTATGTAGGAGGGCAGAGTATGATTAGTAAACTGAATGTGTTGATACCCTCAATGGAGGCACCATAACCAGTGACAATGGGGCGTATTGGTTGGTTGAGTTTATTTGATTTCAGGTAACATGTAGAAGGTTGTAGTGTGGCGCATGGTAGGGGTGAGAAGAGAGAGAGAGAGAGAGAGAGAGAGAGACTCAAGGGAGAGCTTCTGGGAAGGGCCAAAGGGGTTGATGAAGTGCTGGAGAGCCTATTGGTTTTCTAGAATGGGGTCACTGCAGCAAGTGTGTCTGTGGACAAATCTGGTAGTTGGTGGAGAGAGAAGAAAAGTAGATGGATTGCTCAAAGATTGCAAGACAAGTGGGTTGAAAATGCCAACTAGGATTATAGAGTGATTATTTCAGGCTATTTTCATCTAATAATTACTTTTGTCACATCTATATTTTGGTTGAATGTTGCACTCTGAAGGATAGTTATAAATCTAGATATGATCATGCCCTATCTATATTGAGTATTTCTGTAAATATTGAATCCTATAATTGTCTTGTATTGTCATATGGCATCAGTATTTAATTGGAGAATTAAAATTTCTGTTATTATTTTAAAGTAAATTTCATATATTGAGTTAGTCTTGAGGTAGACTCGATCAGAAATAAACGAAAAATGGAAAAGAAGTAATGGATTAAGAGAGTATGAACATGACAGCATTTGGCTTCTTTCAAGACTTGAAATATCAAGGCATTTGGCTACCTCAAAAGACATGGAAATGGCGAGACATTTGTTTACCTTAGTGGATTGGAAAAATGGCTAGAAATTTTGATTCAAAATGTGTATGTCATTACTCAGTCATGTATTCATGATGGTGTGCTTGAACATAACCACTGCTGTAATTTTTCAAGTACAAGAAGTTCATCAGTATCCAAAATGTCTGTATAAATGCAGAAACCATGAAAATATTTTCAGGGGTAACTACAGAGCTGATCTCTTGCCAGTATTTCCCTCTGGATCACAGGCCACACTGGTTGTCTTATCAAATTTGGTGAAGAGCTTGCTAATGGCTTCTACATTGAGTATTTTTGGGACTTTACTTTGTTGTAATCCCCATTCCAAAGAAAGCAGGTGCAGACAGGTGTGAAAACTACAGAACCATCAGTTTAATAAGTCATGGTTGCAAAATATTAACACGAATTATTTACAGAAGGATGGAAAAGCTGGTAGAAGCCGACCTTGGGGAAGATCAGTTTGGGTTCAGGAGAAATGTAGGAACACGGGAAGCAATACTGACTTTACGGCTTATCCTAGAAGATAGATTAAGAAAAGGCAAACCTACATATCTAGCTTTTGTAGATTTGGAGAAGGCTTTTGACAATATTGATTGGAATAAACTCTTTCAAGTTCTGAAGCAAGCAGGAGTAAAATATAGGGAGTGTAAGGTTATTTATAACTTGTACAAAAACCAGGCAGCTGTTGCCAGAGTTGAAGGGCATGAAAGGGATGCAGTGGTTGGAAAGGGAGTAAGACAGGGTTGTAGCCTTTCTCCAATGTTATTCAATTTGTACATTGAGCAAGCTATAAAGGAAAGCAAGGAGAAATTTGGTGAAGGAATTAAAGTTCCGGGGGAAGAATTAAAAACATGGTGTTTTGCTGACGACATAGTAATTCTGTAAGATACAGCAAAGGACATGGAAGAGCAATTGAACGGAATGGACAGTGTGCTGAAAGGTGCATATAAGATGAACATTAATAAGAGCAAAACTAGGGTAATGGAGTGCAGTCTAAGAAAATCAGGTGATGCTAAAGGAATTAGATTAGGTAACGAAGCAATAAAGGAGGTATATGAGTTTTGTTACTTGGGCAGTAAAATAACAAATGATGGTCGCAGTACAGAGGATATAAAATGCAGAATGGCAATGGCTAGAAAAGCGCTCTTGAAAACGAGAAATTTGTTAACATCGTATATTAATTTAAGCCTAAGGAAGTCCTTTCTGAAGGCATTTGTATGGAGTGTTGCCTTGTATGGGAGTGAAACATGGACGATAAACAGTGCGGACAGGAAGAGGATTGTGGCTTTTGAAGTATGGTGCTACAGAAGAATGCTGAAGATTAGGTGGGTGGATCACGTAACTAATGAGGAGGTACTGAACAGAATTGGGGAGGAAAGAAATTTCTGGCATACCTTGACTAAAAGAAGGGATAGATTGGTAGGACACATTCTTAGACATCAAGGTATCGTGAATTTAGCATTGGAGGGAAGTGTGTGGGGTAAAAACCACAGAGGAAGACCAAGAGATGGATACAGTAAGCAAATTCAGACAGATGTAGGTTGCCGTTCTTATATGGAGATGAAGAGGCTTGCTCAGGATAGGGTATCGTGGAGAGCTACATCAAACCAGTCTCCGGACTGAAGACCACAACAACAACAACTTTGTTGTTCTATTATTACATTCTAGCACATAATATTCCACTATTAGAAACACATGTTGTTGAACAGAATACATGACTTCAGCCTCCTTCTGTGGAACTCTTGTATTTTTGCATGTTTAAAGAACATAAGTAATAGCTCTAAGCTTCATAGCACCCTGGGATGTAGATAATCTATTCTCTGGGAGGAGGGGTTCATTTCTCGAGTACAAGAAGTTCATCAGCGTCTAAAATTAGAACACAGGTTGATTTGTGAATGGATATGGCTCCAGAGAGGGGGCGGGGGTGTCTTTTATATGCACTACATATTGTGGTTACAGTACCATCAATTAACAGATTTTGTACCTATTTTGCAACTTCTTAAAACTTTCATAATAAACATATATTTTGTTGCAGTCATCTGTAGATCTTTTTCATGTTTTATAATTTTCAATTCTTTCAGTTCTTTGTCAGACAACCCATACTCAATCAGCAGAATAACAAAATATTAAAGCTTACTGTATAACAACAGAAGTTATATGTATGTGATGGCTGTTCTTTCAGACTTGTACAAGATTTATTTTGATCCCCAGATTTCCACAGAATTTATGATGATAAATGTGAATTGATAAGGTTGAAAATGTGTACACAGCCAGGATTTGAACACAGGTCTCCTGCTTGTTAGGCAGTTGATCTGATCCCTACACCACTAAAGACACAGTAATCACAACAGCACAGACTACTCTAGAAAGCTTCCTGTAAGGTACGAATTCTCAACTTTTCCCAGCTGGGTATACATTTTCAACTTTACACATGCACAGTTAATGCTGTATAATCTGAGAATATGAAAACAGATGTAATTACAAGTATGAAAATCTATAAAATTGGATATCAGAACGATTATTGATTTTTTGTACGAGAATAAAAAAAATGTCTATCAATAGACATTTCAGATTGTGTACATTTTTATTGTTCAGAGAGGCAGCGGATATACTTCCAATACTCCATCACAGCAGCTTAAGCCCCATTTACACCAGAGTGAACACAAACAAACGAGCAGGAGCGAATGAGAATGTGTTCTGGTGTAAACGCTATGTACGCAGTTTTCGGTCATTCACAGCTTGCGTTCGTGAGTGCTCACTTATGATCCACTGGCTGTCGGTTTCAGGGCAAACCATCAAAGGAAGTTCACATCCTCTCCACTTCAGCGACAAACTGAGTCACTCACCTTCACTCCAGTGTAAATGCTTATTCGCAAGTACAGGCAAAAGCGTGCACACACAGGTTAATTTCTACCGAATGCACATTCACCTGTGTTCGCTTTGGTGTAAATGGGGCTATGTTTCACTGTTTAATAATTCAAAATTTTGTGACACAACTTTTAACAATTTGTCTTTGCTTGTCATCATCAGGTGTGGCAGTGTTCCTCTATTTTTGTTCCAGATATGAGGCTCAAATTTTTGACATTGTTGATGCTTATTGTTTTGGCAGTAAGTCTTACAATAACTGTACTTCGATTTGGAGTTGGTATACTGGAAGATAATTTTGTCGCAGAATTGTCTACAAACTACAAGAATTCTGCAGAATTTATGTCATTTTATGGTCTTCTCAATTTTTATCTATATACAATGGCATATGTGTATTCTCCTTCAAAGGGAACAATGTTTGGTAATTATCTCTCTATAAAATACCTCTGAAGTATTCCTACTTTGAACAGTGAAACATATTTGTCTAATGAGATGTTTTCATTGCAGAATCTCCCATTACAAAAGATAATCCAGCATTTTCCATGATAAACGACTCTGATGAAGATGTTATTTATGGATCTGATGAAGAAAGTAGAAGACCACTTAATCGTTGCAGAAATGACGATGACAGTGATTGATTCAGACTTTTTTTACTGCTATTTGATTGTGACCTGATGATAACAGCTGTATTAAATAAACTGTTTTTGTAAAACAAATACTAAGATATCTTTTGTATTATTTTTATAATCCTTCTGCACCAAAGAAAAGGATATTTCACTGATCACTAAACTCTTAAACTCTGTACCAAAGCCTTCTTTTTTAATATGTAACACTACAATTTACAGAAAAGGTTTCTGCGGACATAAATGAGATAAAGGGTAGGTGACTAATTAAAAGACCACACAGTTTTTAATTGCAGCTGAATAACTTTTTTTCGCGTGTTAGTGAAATAATGTTTGCTTTCACATAGCATCTACATGAAAATATTCTCCAAAAGAAAGATAAAAATTATTTTATTTTAATTGTACACATTTAATGTCAACAAACACGTGAACAAAGGGTGCAGACAAAGTCTTGAGAAATTGTTGTTCAATTTTCTTCTCATTTTAAACTGTATCTTATTAAGTTTATGCTCTTAGTGTTTATTCTGTTAACACCATTTTAATTCAGTGCCATTTAAACATAACATGGTAATGAATTACAGAATCATTTTTTGGGAGGTGAGAAAATATTTACGCATACAGAATCATGTCTAAAAATTTCTGTCTGCTGTTAATTTAAAAGCTACCTGCAGAGACTCCACAAATGACAATTATTTGTTCTCTAGTCACCAGTCTTAAAGAATAGTGTGAGGTATGATTATACAAGGGGTATTCAAATGAAAAGGTAGGAAACATATTAACAAGCAAACCAGATGAAATTTGAATATGCTGATTTTGAATAACATAGTATGACATCTAGGGTCACGAAGCATGCATCTTCATCTCCCACTAAACAGTTCAAGGCTGTGCCTCACCAGGCAAGGTGATGCTCACTGTCTTTTTCTTTTTCAACATCCCAGGTCCAATATTTTGTGCAATATTGCATAGCCCAAAAAGGTTTGCTCATTGTCATGTGCAAACTGTGCATATGTCCGATTGCTCATTCTGGACAATATTGCATGAAGATCTCCATTTTCATCTATATAAGCTGCAGATTGTCAGGAAATTAGGCCTCGTGATTGGGTTTCATGTGAAACATTCTGCTTACCCATGCATGATCTCCTTCATCAAAATCCACAAATGTTGCACACCATCTTGGTGTCAGATGAAGCTCATTTCGAGTCATGTGGTTCAGTGAATAAACAGAATATGCATTATTGGAGTGCTGTAAACCTGCATGAATTGCACACCAAGCCCTCTGACAGTTCTTGTGTCACAGTGTGGTGTGTAGTTGCTCCTTTGGGACTATTTGGCCTTTACTTGTTTGAGGATGACTGTGGTGTGGCTGTAGCTGTCACCAGTGAATGTTATCTAAAGATGCTGCAAGATTTCGTTCTTTCCCAATTAGGGACAGTTGATGTGGAACAATTATGGGTTTCAACAAGATGGAGCGACCTCGCATACAGTCAGAATTTGGGCCAGACATTTTCCGATAGAGCAATTTCCTGTTTTGGTCACATTTCTTGGCCACCTCACTCACCTGACCTTTCATGTGCAGACTTTTTCCCTTGGGAAAAGCAAGAAGTGTTCCAAACATGTTGTACCACCATTCCTCAGTTGAAGGATCCCATCAGAACTGCAAAAAAAAACGTTCAAATGTTTGTATAGCTTATGGGACTTAAGTACGGAGTCATCAGTCCCTAAACTTACAAACTACATATGAATTAGCTAATACTAAGGACAGCACAAATAACCATGCCCGAGGGGGGATTCAAACCCCTGATTGTAGTGACTGTGCAGACCATGACTGGTGCGCCTCAGTCCCCTCGGCCACCGCGGCCGGCCATCAGAACTTCCATCAGCAATGTTCCAGGGAATACGTTAAGCCGAGTTATGGAAAGCTTCCAACGCTGCCTAGATGAATTTGTTGTGCCGAGGGGGCATCATTTGACAGGAGTCATATTCAAAAAGTAATCCACACAAAGGACAATGATTTACGTATTAGTAAATGGCACACCTTTAACTATTAATTGACATAAGAGGTAATAAATAAATACTGTTACTGCCTGATGATGTGTTTTTAATATCCTACTATGGACGTTGCCACACGCTGTAGTTTTTAGCCATTTTGGCATCATAGGCCACAATTATGTACATCACTAAGTGTAATAAATAATTGAAAGTTCTTTAGACTTTATTTAGAAATCACATTTTATCCATTATCTGCCCACACTTCAACCAGTCCTTGGCCTCACTCAGTCCAGCCTTCCACATTTTCCTATCAGCTGCATCTTCATCTCACAGACCCAGTATCTGCATGTCTCCCATGGCATTATTTTCCATCTCATTCTCAGCTATCCTAGAAGTCTTTTCTTTGGCTTATGCATCCACTATCATGTTCATTATTGGGTTTTCCGTTTTCCTCGTCATATGTACTTCCCATCCAAATCTCTTAGGTTCCACACACATTTTGGTGACATGTAGTGTGTACAAATTGTCAGAGTTCTCTGTTTTTCTTTATTCTCCATCATCATTTTCTTTAACTGGACCACACATTTTCTCAGTACCTTATTTACAAACATCATTTTTTTTCCTTAGTAAGGGTCTACACCTCACTTACATAGCACATTATTGGTTTAATGACAGTTTGATATATTCATTTTTGCTTGCCTGGAGAGTAAATTAGATCTTACAATGATGTGCATAGTTGCTAGACATCTTTCCCCAGCTTCATTTCTTGTTATGATCTCTTGTTCTATAAAGTTTTGTTTCTTTATGAATGTTATATGGTTTGGTCCTAAATGTGCTCTTCTTCCTATTACCATAAATAGTGTTACTTTCTTAGCATCTTCAATCAGCAAAGTCCCCATATTATCCACGTTTTCAATGAATCAACACACACACACACACACACACACACACACACACACACACAGAGCCATTACTTTTGGGTACCAAAAGTTCCAGTTGTGGGGATGACCACCAATTTTATAAAACTCTGAATTTTTTTCAAGTTCTTAAGATTGTTTTGGAGAAACTTGAGCCGGCTGCAGTCGCCAAGTGGTCTGCGGCGCGCCAGTCACGGTCTGCATGGCTACTACGGTCGGGAGTTTGAATCCCCCCTCGCATGGATATTTGTTCCGTCCTTAGTATTAGCTAGTTCATAAGTAGTTTGTAAGTTTAGGGACTGATGACCCCATAGTTAAGTGCCATAAGCTCTACAAACATTTGAACATTTTTTTTGAGAAACTTGAAAAATTCTTTTTATGCCACTATCTGTTGCTGAGATATAGGACTACAATTGTGATATCACCAAACTATCAACAAAATTGTATGACATGACATCTCTTTATAATCATGACTATACAGGCTGTTTTAACCTGGAAACTATTTGATGGTGCCACTTTTTTGCGGTACTGTGGCTGCGGCCTAAATATATATGGATAAAGTAGTGTTATTTAGGTGAGTCTACATGTGCAAATAGACTGCCAAAATTTTATTGACCTACAGAATTCATTTAATTTAAGAAGGCACACCTTGTTGTAGCTGGTAAAATAAGGGAACCAGCAAAAAATGACGAAGGTGAATGTCATCATTATCATCATACTGAGCAGGGTGGTGCAGTGGTAACATACTGGACTCACATTCAGAAGGACGGTTGTTCAAATACATCTCTGGCCACCCAGATTTAAATTTTACATGATTTCCCTAAATCACTCCATGCAAATGCCGGGATGGTTCCTTTGAAAGGGCATGGCCAATTTCCTTCCACATCCTTACCTAAACACTCCGAGTGTAAACTCCATCTCTAATGACCGTGCTGTCGATGGGATATTAAACTCCAAGCTACCCTCCTTTCTTCATCATCATCAACAAGAGTTTCCATCCTCCGGCCGGGTCCACTTGGAACATAGGCCTCTCCATCACTCCCTATCCTCCCACCACTTTCCTCTTGCACTTTGTCACATTCTTCTCTCTTCTGCACTCTTTCCTTTGCCCCCATGATCCATCTATCTCTTCGTCTTCCTCTTAGTCTCTTGCCTCCTATTTCCATCTCGTGGGTTTTCGTTGGAATCTTGCCATCTTCCATTCTCTATACATGTCCATACCATCTCAGTCTTTGACTGCTCTATGGCCTCTTGTAGAGGTTTCTCCTTCACCATTTCACTCACCTTCTGATTTCTCATTCTATGCATTCTGGTTACACCAATCCCACTTCTGTGGAATTTCATCTCACACACCTATATTCTGCTCACCTGCCTTTTCTTCATACCCCGCATTTGTGATGCACATCTGAGTATTGGAACATAATACTGTCATTATATTGCCTGCTCACTCTTCTGGGGGTACGTCCTTGCTCCACACTAGATTTCACACACTTTGCATGAATCCGTGGGCTAGTTTTCCTCTTTCACTGATCTCCATATCATTCCTCCCACTTTCTTAATCACACTTCCCAGATACTTCTTTATAAAGACCTCTTGATAGAAAAGTGGGGAACCAGCTGCTTCAATCTGTATTACACCTTCCTCATCAAACATTTTGGCATATCAACACATTTGCACACTTTTAACACATTTTAAACCCTTTTACAGTCTGTTTGTAGTAGACTTATTAAAGTTGCATTAATTTTGCACACACACCCTGCACAGTTGTTACTAGTGTAAATGGCAACTGGCGATGATCAAACGCACAATTTTCTAATCTGTATTTCAGAACTTAACCACCAAGCAATGACAGAAGAAGAGACAATTGATCTGTGGGGTGCCACACAGACACATGGAGCACTCAAAAATAAATCTGACATTTGAAGACAGTGTGTAAAGTGTACAAAATACTTTGGATTCAACATTTACAATGTGTCTCAACAGCAAATGTTTAATTATTTTTAATTTTGCAATGTAACATGTTTTGCCCACAACCATCATTAGAATCTGCAGACAACACATATTAAAATAATAATAATAATAATACCCCATTTTTACACTATAAATGCTAGGTCTCATGAAAAATCTGTCTAAAAGTTCATCACCGAGGAAAAAATGGATTCTTATTGACCATCCCATCAAGTGCTTCACATAATATTTGGGCACTTGCTTCAGGATTTATCCATATACTTAACATTCTACAATTTCAAATGTAGCATTTGCAATTACACATAGATTCCTTTGGTGTCATGACTTGTGGTATCACACTGTGGATGAATGTGACTGGCTAAGTTACTAAGCATTTCAAAGACAGTGGGTTGTAAATGTGTAATATCAGCCAATTACATCACTGTTCTCCATTTCTTTCATGGTGTTGTAAGTGGATTCGTAGTTAGTTATTTGTATTTTATTGTAACTGGAACCGCTAACTACATTATGGAATGATTCAGTCTGTCATTTCCACTCTGAGAAGAAAAAACAAGAATTATCCCAATGAGATAAAAATTGGCGCATTAGGTACATATGCAGATAAATAAATAATTACAATTTGATCAAAACTGGACAATTTATTTGAAAGAAAGAGTGTTAGAAACAGAGTAATTTAATAATGCACTGGTCCACATCTGACCCTTATTCAAATGATCATTTGACTTGGAACTGATATTTGATGTCCTAAAGGTTATTGTGCCAAATTCTGTTTGATTATAATGTAAAAATTACCACCATGTCCGCCCACTCCAGCGACACAAGCATCTAGACCAGGGGTGGCAATAATGTAGCTCATTAGCCACATGTGGCTCTTACTTCAATGTAGTGTGGCTCTTGTTCTAACAAGTAAAAAGTGACTCACACTTACATAACACAACTGAAACTTCCTTGCTCAGACCTACAACTGTGGAACTTTCTTATCGATTTGGAAGTACAGCACTGTGCCAGCCTTTCAACAGAACTGAGTGAGATGCAGCATTCAATAGTGTGATAACTGTTACATTGAGTGATTTCTGAAGGTCATAGCAGGGAGCAGAGGAAGCAAGCCCAGCCGGCTGGACACCACAGACTGCCATGTGGTGAGGGGAGTGGCAGCAGGCCTTGCCTGCCTGCCTACCACCATTCACTGCATGTAGTGCTTCTACCAAAGCACAAGTCACATGCAGAAGGTAAAAATGCCCTTAATGTAGTTCGTTAACGAAACTGAAAGTTGACGACATAAAAGTTTTCTGAGTATTGTACCGCGTCATGATGGAAGGCTATTTTTTACATAACCGACGTTTCGGCCAACGTTACAGTGGCCTTCATCTGGGTATACTGATGTGAGCTGGTTGTTACTACACTTTATATTACTTTCATTTAGACATTACGTCATAATTTTTAAAAATAAGCGATGTTATTGGTGAATTTTTTGGCGGAAGAATGGAACTTTATTTTGATAGGATGCTGAGGTGGAAGGGTGGGGGTTAGCCATTGCTTCTTGCATAGCGAGACCTCATTGGTGTTCATCGGCGAATGGGGTGAGGGCTTCCGTTTCTCTCCTGCTGGCCATGGGCCGCGCGGCGGCAGTTGCTTACTAGTGACGCTCGCGTGTTGTGTTGTCAGTGCGGCCTATTTCACTGTGATGGCTGGTAGCCAAGAGGGGGCAAGCCTGACTCCATCTTCTCTGAAAGTGTTTGACATATTTAATGAAGGCCATGACTGTAGCAATTGCAAGCACTTTATCTCAAGGAAACGATATGGTATGAAATGCAGTGAAGTATAATAAAGTAAGACAGCAGACAATAATCACAATGTTTATATGTAACATATATTCTGGAAAACGTCCGTTTGTAGTGGTCGGCACTTAAAGTAGACAGTCACATTTGTAGCTAACAGTCTGATTACTTTTCTCTATTCTGTAACAATATTTAAGTAAAACTTTTTATTTTTGCTGGAGTCCTAAGAGTTACAATGTTATCTAAGAAGTGTAAATATGAAGAAGAAAACACAGTGTTTAATAAAGAGTGGAATGAACAATTCATTTTTGTAGAGAGGCATGGTAAATCAATGTATCTTTTGTGTCAAATGACATAGTCACAGCACAAAGGCTGTAATCTCAAATGCCACACTAACTGTAGTGGTTTCAGAAAAGAATTTCCTGTGTGTTCTCAGTTGAGGAAAACTGAGTTGTCATCATTAAAGGAAAAACTTCAAGCACAGAGTAGGATTATGACCATGTTTACCAGGGATGCAGAGTTAACAATCAAAGTGAGCTTTGTCTTGGTTTTTCATATTGCAAAATAAAATAGAAACCTTAGACAAAGGGGGAGTTTGTAAAGAACAATATTGCACAAGTTGTTTCTATTTTAGGCCCTAAAAATAAGAAACTACAATAACAGGTTGGCCCAAATGCCCACGACTGGACATACAACAGAGAGGAGAGTATTAGGTCTTAGTGGTGGCATTATAAGTAACTTGGAAAAACACGTAAGTGACTATTCAATGAGGAGTCTAGCTTTGGACCAGTCTACTGAAGATAAACTGCAAATTGCTATATTTGTGAGTTATGTATCAAATGACTTAGAGGTGGTGGAAGAGCCCTTAGACCCTATTACCTTGAAGGATAACTCGAAGTTATGCCATTAAAAGAGCCCTGCATGGTGTTTTAGTGAAATAGTCTGCGTTTACTGGGAAGATTGTCAGTACTGGTACTGATAGTGCACCATCCATGACAGGTAAAAATCAAGACCATGAAGGGGGGTTTTAATGGCTGACGCTTCACACCCTGAGTTCCTATCTGTCCATTGTATTACCGAGTGAACATTTAGCATTGCCACGGTGGAATGACTGAGCACTCTTAAGGCACCTTGCTGCAGAGTGCACACAAGTTCTTCCCATCGGAGGTTCGAGTCCCTCAGGCATGGGTAGTGTTATCTCCTTTGTGTAAGTTAAAGTAGTTTGTAAGTCTAGTGACTGATTAACATAACAGTTTGGTCCAATAGGTTTACAAACATTTGAACATTTAGGATCTAAAAATTTTCAATATCCACATGTTATGCAGGTGTTACTAAAAAATCGTGGGCTTAATTCACTCAAATGCCAAAACACACCAACAGATGAAATCCTTTACAGAAGAAATCAGCAATGACGACTCTCCTGGTGTGTCTTGGTATTGCTTAGTGAAATGGGTCCAATATGTAAAGTTCCACACAGATTTTTCCAATAACTGGATCCAATGAAGCAAAATTTCCCTCAGCTTGATGAGCCACAATTATGGTATGGCCATCTACACTGATGTTGTTCAACATTTACAAACACTAAACAAATCACTACAAGGAAGAGATAAACTTATTTCTGATTTAGCACAGTTGTGTACAGCTTTTGTAACAAATTAAGGCTCTATCAGATTGACCTTAACACTAAAATTTGCTTATTTCATTTGCCTGAAGATAATTTCTGTACACCTTCCTTTAGTTCAGGTGCAAATACAAGATTTTTTAAGTAGACTGTCTGTTTTTGGTGAAGATATAAATGTCTGATTTAGTGAATTGATGATACTGAAATCAGAAGTTTCATTTCTGAAAAATCCTTCCCTTTTTGATGTTGTTGAAGATGGCATTACATCAAGCAAAAGATTGGACCACTGCAAGCCAATATTCAAACAGTTAGGTATTATGACGATCTTCAGCCAGTATGTGTTTTTATGCCTCATGAGCATAAAAGAAAACTAAGGGGAGTTCAGCATGAGGCAAGATATACATAACCATGACACCCGTAACAAGAGGAGCATTGAAATACCAAGCTGTCGTCTGACTGGAACACAAGACAGTTTTCCAATGGTTGCACTGAAAATGTTTAACTCGCTGCCAAAAGAAGTGCAATCCCTGCCACCAGAACCATTCAAAAGGAAAATTGCACAGGACCTGAAAGAGCACCCACTATACTCAATTGGTGAATTTTTCAACAGTGATGAAAGTGACTGGACAAAATGATAATATTTGTGTTGTATATGTCCAAATTGTAAGCCTTTTTTCTCTTTTTGTTCTTCTTTTATATATGTATATGTATGTATGTATATAATCTTGACACAGTCTGTCCAGTCATGACTGGTAAATGACACAGAAATAGTAGTAAAGTAATAAAGCTGTCCACTGTAACACCATTTATTAAAGATTCAGCGGCTGCAGAGCTGGAGTTTCTGGAACTTAGAGAGGATGAGGACTAAAAGGTCTGAAACTTTGCAGTTGTTCAACTATTGAGTTTTGAGGAAATTTTTCCTGAACAAAAATATCCTGCAAATAGAGAGGGCTCCAAGAGACTGATCAGTATTTTTGGAACCATCTATGTGTTTGTATCAGTATACTCAACTCTCAATTTTATTAAATCTCAATATCGATCTGTACCATCTGATGAACATTTAATGTGAATGTGTGCATACTGCACTCACCAATTACCAGCCAGATTTCAAAGAGCTCACAGTGAAAGTAAACACCCAGAAAAGCACATCACAAACGTAACTTCAAATTTTTATAGTGGAATAAAATAGTTCAATAATGTAATTTTTAAAGTAGTACTTCTTCAGAAAAGAAGAGAAAGCTGAAAGGTGGAAAGAGTATATAGAGGGGCTCTATAAAGGAAATATTTTTTTTTTAAGCAACAAAAATGTAATAAAAATTATTAAAATATTGACAACATTTACTAGACTGACATGTTCCATATCATTACAAACTGTCGTATATATGATCTATGAAACAAGTATTAATCTAATCTAATCTGAACATAGAGACAATATTGTAGGAAGGGAAGAGGATGTAGATGAAGATGAAAAAGGAGATACTATACTGAGAGAAGAATTTGACAGAGCACTTAAGGACATAAGTCGAAACAAGTACCCTGGAGTGGACGACATTCCTTCAAAACTACTGAAGTCTCTGGGAGAGACAGCCATGACAAAACTATTTCACCAGGTATGAGACAGGGAAAATATCCTCAGACTTTAATAAGAATGTAATAATCCCCATTCCAAAGAAAGCAGGTGCAGACAGATGTGAAAATTACAGAACAATCAGTTTAATAAGTTATGGTTGCAAAATTTTAACACAAAAAATTTACAGAAGGATGGAAAACTGATAGAAGCTGACCTTAGGGAAGACCAGTTTGGATTCAGGAGAAAGGTAGGAACACATGAGGCAATCCTCATTTTATGGCTTATCTTAGAAGATAGATTAAGGAAAGGCAAACCTACATTTCTAGCTTTTGTAGGTTTGGAGAAAGCTTTTGACAATGTTGATTGGTATACATTCTTTCAAATTCTGAAATCAGAAGGAGTAAAATATAGAGAATAGAAGATTATTTACAACTTGTACAAAACCCAGACAGCAGTTATCAGAGTTGACAGGGATGCAGAGTTTGGGAAGGGTGTAAGACAGGGTTGTAGCCTTTCCCCTATGTTTTTCAATTTGTATATTGAGCAAGCTATAAAGGAAATCAAGGAGAAATTTGGAGAAGGAATTACAGTTCAGGGTGAAGATATAAAAACCTTGCATTTTGCTGATGACATTGCAATTTTGTCAGAGATAGCAAAGGATCTGGAGGAGCAGTTGAATGGAATGGACAGTGTGTTGAAAGGTGCATACAAGATGAACATGAACAAGAACAAAACAAGAATAATCTAAGGAAATCAGGTGATGCTGAAGGAATTAAATTAGGTAACGAATCAATAAAGGTGGTAAATGAGTTTTGTTACTTGGGCAGTAAAATAACATATGATGGTTGTAGTACGGAGGATATAAAATGCAGAATGGCAATGGAAAGAAAAGTGTTTTTGAAAAAGAGAAATTTGTTAACATCCAATATTAATTTAAGCATCAGGAAGTCCTTTCTGAAGGTATTTGTGTGGAGTGTTGCCTTGTATGGGAGTGAAACATCGACGATAAACAGTGTGGACAGGAAGAGAATAGAGGCTTTTGAAGTGTGGTTCAAGATTAGGGAGTGGATTGTGTAACTAATTAAGAGGTACTGAACAGAATCGGGGAGAAAAGGAATTTCTGGCATACCTTGACTAAAAGAAGGGATCAATTGGTAGGACACATTCTTAGACATCAAAGAATTGTGAATTTAGCTTCCCTCTGCGATAAGTGAGAAAGGGTTTATAAAATGATTCAAATTATGCTCAAAGTTTGTTAGAATTTGCTAAATACTCTCATTATGAAGCACTGGATGATTAGGATGTGTGATTTGAACTTCATTATAAGGAAAAGCATGGCTTTGACGTATCTCATTATTTGTGATGACATAAGTCCTGAACTATGTCCAGTACAGTTATATAATTTTGCTGGTGCATTCAGTGGCATTTGGAGATAATGTCTGCATAGTGTGTTGTGCATCAAGTCAGTATTTAATAATTTATGAATGACACCATTATGATGTGTGAAGAAGTTTGGCCACAGAAACAGCGAAAATGTAATAACTGATAAAACTTTTCCCTTTTATTATTTTTTATGGGGTGTCTGTGATAATAACATTTGTAAATGTTTGAAATTATATGTGAAGTATATTGGAAGTCCTAAAGTGTTATCATTTTCATGTAATGGATGTGCAAATTGAAATATTTGAATGCTGACAGGTTCAAGACAAAAATCTTTTTTATTTTTATGTCTCCTACATCTGATAACACTTGTACAGCAAATATAGATTTGTTGTTTCTGCAGTTCTGTGGTGTGCTCCTCCCATCTGAATTTATTATCAAGCTGCAATCTCAGGAATTTAATACTGTCAACCTCTTCTACCTGCTCCTCTTCATACTTTATGCATATGCTGCATGGAAACCTCTTATATGTGCTGAATTGCATGTAGTGAGTCTTTTCAAAATATAATGTCAGTGTGTGGGCTTTAAACTATTTATTAATGTTCATGAAAATACAAGGGTCATCCACAAAGTAAGTTCCGTTTCTATTTCTGTTCACAGCAGTGCTAAGATCACAGTTCCAAGCATTAGCAGCAATTACGCTGTCTCAAGAAGAAGACATGTACACCATTTTTGGATCAGTGCTGCCGACATGTGGTTTGTAGTGCTTCTTTAAAATGCTGCTGTGTGTGAAATCAGATCTAAATGCAAAGAAAGTTGACCCAAAGGAAATTCGTCAGAAAATCTGCGATGTTTACAGATAAAATGCTATGAGTGGTTCAGTGATTAAAAGATGGGTCAGACCGTTCAGTGAAGGATGTGATCAAATGCACATTGGAGGACGAAGTGGTTACTGATGAACTGTTTCACATAATTGAAGAGAAGATTTAGCACAACCATAAGTTTACACTTAGTGTCCTTGCTATAGAAGTTCCACAATCTCATGATCACTAATTCATGAAATTGTTACTGAAAAACTTAAATACACAGGCAGCAACCTTCTATGAAGAAGGCATACAAAAATGTACGTCACAGTATGACAAGTACCTACAAAATTTCAGAAGCTATGTATATAAGTAGTTTAACAGTTGTAGCTTTCGTACAATAAACTTTGTGGACATACTTCATATCATTAGCAGACCTATCTAGAACTTGGCTCAACATGGTATTTATTACAATACTTGTATCATCTGCAAACAAAACAAACTCTGCTTCTGGCAATGTATCTGATGATAGGTCATTAATTTAGACAAACCTCATGGCTGTGGGATTAGATTGTGTGTTCCCTGAGCTAATAAAACGCCTTGGACCAATATCTCATACTTGGCTACCGAAATATTATAATGATATACTGAAAAATGGGAACATCCCTCAACCATTCAAAATCATGAAAACAATTGCCATCCCCAAGCCAGGGAAGCCTGCAGATGATCCAGCGAGCTACCGTCTCATGGCTTTGCTGAGCATATGCTACAAAGTACTGGAAATGCTCCTGTATAACAGGGTGTATCGCCTCATAGATGACGTAATTCCTCAACATCAAGCAGGCTTCAGATCAAAGTGAAACTGCTGCGAGCAAGTCCTGGCTCTAACGTCACAAATTGAAGTGAGTTTTCAGAAAAAAAATGAAAACATCAGTAGCCTTTATTGACATTTCTGCAGCCAGTGATACCATCTGGCTCAACGGACTCATGCTAAAACTGAGAGAAACCATCCCTCTTCAAGTCTTGTATCACTCATGGACACCATGGTCAGAAACTGATACTTCTGGGTTTCAGTGGGGGACAACACAAGCAAATCATACCAGATAAAGAATGGCCTACCTCAGGGGTCAGTATTAGCACCCCCTTCTATTTAATCTGTACATCAGTGACATGCCTGACACAAAATTCTGAAAGTTTAGCTACGCCGGTGATATAGCAATCACAAGACAAGACATTTGAAGAAGGTGAACAAACACCCACTAATGACCTCAAGAACTTAGAAGAGTGCTACAGAAAGTGGAGACTCTGCCTAAACCCATTCAAAACTGAGGTCAGTGCATTCCATCTTAACACCTGCCAAGTAAACAGAGAGCTGAACGTAGTGCTTTGCAGCAGGAGAGTACAGCATAACCACTTTCCCAGATACTTGGGAATAGCCCTAGAGAGGTCCCTGACATACAAAAAGCACCTGGAGACCACGAGGCAAAAATTAAAAAGTAGGAACAACATAATAAGGAAGCTAGCTGGAACATCTTGGAGAGCCTGTTCCAACATACAAAGAACAGCCGCACAATCACTTGTTTACCCAGTTGCTGCGTACTGCTGTCCTGTATGGGGAAGAAGCAACAATGTAAATGAGATCGACATTCGCTTGAACGACAAAATGAGATTGGTATCTGGGACTCTGAAATCAACACCCTTACCTTAGTTCCCAGTTCTCACAAATATAGCACGTCCATCACTCTGACGCCAACAGGCTA
Organism: Locusta migratoria; assembly: GCA_026315105.1. Lineage (NCBI taxonomy): Eukaryota > Metazoa > Arthropoda > Insecta > Orthoptera > Acrididae > Locusta > Locusta migratoria. The sequence continues at coordinate 113,974,095 of CM048745.1, forward strand.
CATTTCATGAACTGAACAAATTAAATGATCCATCCTTCCCCAAAAAAAACTTACCAAAACACACCACACACTCAATTAGAGTCACGGAAACTAATGTGGGCATAGACAACTGGATCACAGCTGGCAACATTCAACCTCCAAGACCAATGGAGAAGACAATGGAGCCAGCTATCAAGGGCATGAGAAAATGAGGCAAAGGGATCCCACAGCACCCCTTCCAGAAATGAAGCTCCTGAGAAATGTGTGGAGTGGCCTAAATCACATCGGAACCAGACATGCCCAGACCAAAGAAACACTGTATAAGCGAAAAATGGCTGACAATCCCCAGTGTAGCTGTGGAGCCCAAGAACAGGCTCTAAATCACATAGTGTATGAATTCCCAACAAGAAAGTTTGAAGGAACTACAAAGGATTTCATTGATGCTGCACCCAAGGCAATAAACTGGTTAAGGTCACTAGACATTCAACTGTAATGACACACTTAAACCACCGCTTTATCTTATCATTGCTCTGTAATCTAATAACTATGTATGTTTATAGTGTAATGTAATTTTATTGTAATGAACCACATTTATATTTGACATTTTACATATATTAAACGACTAATTTGAATGTATACATACAAATCTGTAACTAACTGTATTTACTATATCTGTAAAATTGATTCTGTAGATGTGCCATATGCTAAATAAATAAAAAACAATGTACACAAGAAAAAGTGATGGCCCCTAATATGGATTATTGTGTGATACCACATGTAATTTCTTCCCAGTCTGATGATGACTGAAGGCTTAATTCACTAGTCCCTTACACCGACACCCTTTGTTTCCTGTTAGCAAGGTATGACTTGAACCATTTTGTGGCAAATCCTGTGACACTGTAGAGTTCTAATTAACTTAAAAGGATGTTATTGTTCACACAATAAAATGTATTTGACAAATCACAGCTAATACCTGCTGTTTGTAATTTATTATCTAATGAATTAAGTACATGCTCACTGAACTTCTCGATATCATAAGCTTTCAGAAATCCAAACTGTGTTCTGGACAATATGTCATTTGTGGTCAGGTGGTTGAGAAACTGCTTGTACATTACCTTTTCTAGAATTTTTGAGAATGCTGGCAACAATAAAATTGGTCTGTAGTTTGATGGTATCTCTTTATCCCCTTTCTTCAATAGAGCCAATCAGCAAATGTTCCAGTTATAATATTGTGGTTACACAAATAACTTAAAATTGTGCTAAATTCACAACAACACACTGTACTTAATTTTGTACATAGTTCATTGTAATCAGTAGAATGCTTTGTTTTTGAAGATTTTATTGTGGAAGTTATTTCTTGTGGTGGAGTTAAGACATATTAATGTACCAGAAGTTATTTGTAAATGCTAGTTTAAGACATTCAAGGGCATTATTTACTGACCCTGACAATCCCATGCTCTCAGTAATAGATATAAAGTACTAGTTAAATAGATTGGCCACTCTATGCCCATCAGTTACTAATGTTTCATCTACTCTTCTTAATGTTATCTGCTCCTGTTCCTTTCTGTTTCTACCAGTCTCCTCTTTCACTATATCCCATATTGTTTTTACTGTGTTGCTTTACATTGCTATCTTATTCTCATAGAGCATGTGTTTAGATGTTTAAATTACTTTAAGTATTTTGCTGTATTCCTTAAATTTATCTAAATCATCATTATCATTGGAGCTGATAAGATACATTTTCCTTTTTGTCTTACATGAAATCTTTATTCCTTCTGTTTAATTCGAGTTACTTTTAAAGAAAAACAGTTTTCATACATGATACTGACATTATTAATGAATGTCTTATATTTTTCTTTCATGTCATGAGTGCTATAAATAAACATCTTTCCAGCTCATTTTTTCAGCAGTTTTCTAAAATACTCAATTTTTGGTGTATTGACTACTCTCCTGTATACAGATTTAGCAATCTTCATAATCTGCTTAGAATCTATTCCTGAAATAAGAAGCTGCATGTCATGATCTGATAGGCCAATGATTATTGGTTTTGTATATGATTTTGTTACTATGATTTGTCTATAAAAATGTTATCAATGGCTGTCTTCGAGGGTTTAGTTCTCACAGTTGGAAAGTATACAGTATGAGTTAGATTGAAAGACAATGTCAGTGACTGCAATAAATGTGTACTGGAAGATTACATAGGAAGGAAATCTGTATTGAAGTCACCAGCAACCAAGATTTCTTTCTTTTTTCCTGTTAATAACCAAACAGAGCTTCTGGGAATATATTATAATTTCTTGCAGGTGCTCAGTAAATAGTTACCATTATATAGCATATGTTATGGAACTCTACATCTGTTGCACATGCTTCCTAAATGCTGCTGTAGACAGAATTTATTTATATCAATATTCTTGAATTTAAAGCAGTTTCAATACATTTACTCCACAGAAGTATGTAGCTAATTTAAATCCTGTAGTACAGTTTCTATAGGTTAACAACTTTTGCAGCATTTTAAAGCATCTTCAGTGGCCATCTGCACAGGAAATATTTTTTGTTTTCATTTTTGTGTGGTTTTTAATAAATTTGATCATGAACAGTTCTCATGCTATGGGTTTATTTTATTCTGTACAGAATGAACTATTAAGTTTACTCACATATATATATATATATATATATATATATATATATATATATATATATATATATAGAGAGAGAGAGAGAGAGAGAGAGAGAGAGTGTGTGTGTGTGTGTGTGTGTGTGTGTGTGTGTGTGTGTGTGTGTCAGAAACTCGGCATTTCTGAAGCCTGGCAGGTTGTCTTTGTCTATTACGTGTTTTATTTGTTTAAATAATGTTTGGTTGCTGATGTTTACTTGGTCAATTAATGTGAGTTTCTATTAATCCTTTCTCTTGGAAAATACAGAATGTTTCTTATTGCTAAATCTGACTATTTTCGTGTCTGTTTCTATGGTGGTGGGATGGTTTTCTTGCCCTAACGAGTTCTCCAAATGTTAAATGGTTGTTGCCATATTTTCATGATCCTCTGTGTTCTTTATATTGTGTGTCAAATGTCCTGATGGTCCTTCCTAAGTAAAGAGCATCATAACTGTTACATTTAAGCTGATAAATACCAGATTTTTGGTAGATGTCCATGCTCTCTATTTTATTAGGCATTTCTGTAATGAGTTATGGCTTTGATATGCTAATTTTTATTCCTTGTTTTTCGAGGATTTTTCCAATTTTTGTGTCTGTTTATTTCCATAAGTATCTATGTACCAGTTTGTTGAGTTTCTGTGTTCTGTCCTTTGTTAGTGGTGTAGTTTTGTGTACTAGTTGTGAGTGTTCTGAGTACTTGGTTTTGTGAGTTTTGTTTCATTATCCACCACATAAGAAAGCAAAACTCAGTGCAAACCAAAGAACTTATAAGGAAATAACATACATAAAAACAATAAACAAAAGAGAGAGATTGGCTGGCCAGTACTTACTTTTTTGCTGTACCACCAATAGTAACACATAGAAAAAAGGACGAAATTCTATGTGTTGCTATCGGTGGTACAGCAGAAAGGTAAGTACTGGCCAGCCAACCTCTCTCTTTTGAAAAATAATCTATCATCTCTTTGAAGAATTTCCATCATTAATCAAACAATAAACAAAAACAAACACAGCCCGCTAGACTTCAGTAATGGTGAATTTTCCGACAACTTATATAAATAAGTGGAAATATAAATAATGTAATTGTAAATTGTGACAAAAATATAAAACAAAAAATATTTTCTGTACAGTTGACCACTGTATAACAGACACTGCACTGTGAAAGGGGGGGGGGGGGGAGGAGGAAAAATAAATAACCAAAGAAGAATTATGTAAATCCTGGAATGTTCAACATATCTATTCCAATGGCCACATGATGTTCAGAGAGACAATTTATGTCAATTGGATTATAGGAATCTATTTCATCAATACAAATGAGACATTTATCAAGTTTATTTCTCAGTCCTGGAATGTTCTGATGTAATAAAGATAACTGACATTGCATACAAATGGTTGGACAAAGATATACTGGCAGGGTCTGAGTACTTTGTTAAACATTGTTTAGAAAAATCTATCTCCTATTTATCTGTTTTTTTTTCCCCAAACTGAGGGTGTCTTCCAAGCTTTCTTAAAACTGGTCCCCCCACTCCCTATCATAAAAAAGGCATCCCTTTGACACCTTTAACCACTTGTATATTACTATTTGTGACAGTGCCCCTCCCCCCCTCCCCTTCACCCATAAGGTGCTTGCAATCAACCCAGACAGTGGATCCTGTTGAGGTTTAGACCATGCATAGTGTAGTGCCACCTATAGATAGCATCCACAGGAATCAAACCTATATGGTACCCAATATCCGACATAAGCAGCCATTCCATATCCAAATTTACTCTCCTGACAAGATTTCAAATGAAGCTGATCATGGCATCTCAAACCAACACAAATCACACATTAGTATGCTTTGTTGCTGATGCTGTCTTCACCAAATCACATTCTATGCTATGATCATAGTCTTTATCAATGCTATTTTCCAGATCACCCATTATAACCACAGTATCCTCCTTTGTGAAATCTTTGCAAACATAACCAATATCCTCTGTTACCTGACACAGACATGCACTTGGTTTGAAAAAGATTGTGCCCTGGTACTCTGGACCTAGCTCTTCCTACAGTAGTTGGCCAACACCTCTACCGCGAGAACTTGGTACGGGGTTTCACACACTTTCAAGAAAGACTTGAATTGGAGAGATACAGGATAATCAGTGGGAAAGGAGGAGGAAGGAAGATATTAGGCATAGTGTGTAGGGATGGGAAGTTATCTTAGGTTGCAGCCAGGATAGTTGTGGGACCATAGAATGTGTTTAAGTGACAATTTCCACCTGTGCAGTTCGGAAGAGCTGGTGGAGGAGGGGAGGATCCAGATAGCTCAGATAGTGGGGCAACCATTCAATCCAGAGTGCTGTGTACAATTACATTCTGTGTCACAAGGTGGTCCCTCTTGTCCAAAGGGGGATTCGAACCCCCGACAAGGAACGGCCTAGCGCATCGGAGCAAAGTGCCTAGATGCGCTTGGCCACTCTGCCGCAGATTTGACATTGAATAAGGCTGTCCTTTTTTCTGCCAAATTTCTAACTGTCTAATTATTTTTGATGGACTGCAGACGCTTGGTCCATGGGACGTGAAACAGAGGGTTAAGACTGAAATATAGGAGAAAGTGCCATAATAGTGCATTGGGTATATTTCGGACGGCGGATATCAAGAGAGGAATACTGTACAGAGAGGCCTAATGAAAAATTTTTGCCCTCCTTTAAAATGAGACTACACTATTTTAAAAATAAGTTGAGCCATTTACTTGTAAATCATTTCAACGAAAAAGTGATGTTTTTCGTACGTAAATGATGTATCTCAGTTAACACTGATTTTAAAGATAATATCACCACTGAAACAAATATAAAGAATAAAGTAACTTTTTAGAGTGATGAGACATGTCAAATAATGTTTCCCTTAAGCTTGTGTGATCGTTAACTTTCAGTCTCACTCGTGATTTGCATCCAAAATGTTAGAAGATGTATTGCGCCCAGCTAGGAGTTAACATCTAAAAGAATAACGGACGGTATAGGTATTTCTTACAACAAAAAAGTTCAAATGTTTGTTAAACTTAAGGGACTTAACTGCAAAGTCACCAGTCCCTAAACTTACAAACTACTTATGAACTACCTGATACTAAAGACGACACAAAAATCCATGCACGAGGGAGGATTCAAACCCCCGACGGGGAGCAGCCTCAAGCATCATAGCAGACACCTCAATGCACTTAGCCACTCTGCTGCGGCATTTCTTACAACAGATAACAAGTGAAACTGGTGCTATTAGTTTAATATTACAGTTTGCACAATCAAAAACGAAAACTGTACTTACCATAATAATGCTTCTTTCTCTACCTGTATTTTATATCAGTTATAAAACTAATATAGTTAGTAACAGTTACCTTGAAGTGGGACAATTTACACTAAATCCCTCTTTACCGACTCAATATGACCAAATCTTTTTATTTTGGGATTTATTTTTGTTAGAAAAGCAAGTTCTGCCTCAGATTTTTGTTTGTCCTGGTGGCTGTCTAGGTAGACACTTGCTGTGAGCTCATGGAGACATTAAACTGGTTGGAGGAAGATTCAAGGAGATGTTACGTCTATGAACTATGTGGAAAGTAAAAGAAATTATTGGCACTGTTGTTGTTGTTTGTAATGTATTGTGAGATAATAATATCAAATTGGACTGGGTCATGTCATGATGTATCTGGCTTAAAGCCTTGAGTTTGTAATAGAATTGCCCACCCCTTAATAATTTTGTTAATATAAATTTTGATTAACCCTTACTAGATGTAACTTTATAGTATTTAAGTTCTTCATTTCAATATCGATATTATTGTGTTCTTTGCAAGAGTCTTAGTGTGATATCTGTGCCCAAACTGCTTTGAAAAGACGTTGCGCGGGCTCTTTGAGTTGAGCTGTGGAGAGAGCAGCACGGCGCTGCCGTACCACAGGACTGTAATAATGTTTCCATGTGTTGATAAATAAGTATTTTTGTATAAAAAATTTAATTTTGGTTTGTGCGACTTATTGGAAGTAAAAGTACTGTATATCTCAAGAAAATCTGAGGTGTTATTTATATCTTTACCAGGTGTGATTCCACAGCCGGGAAAAACCAAGTGAAGATCAACCCCTATGAATTAACGAGGCCAAATATTTCATTAAACTAATTTATGGTGATGAGCATACATCTGTTATAATTTTGTTTAGCTCAACCATCAGTCGCTATTGCAGATTGAGCAATGAACAACGTGGTGCAATCAGCATTGTGAATTTTGTCTGTACTAGAAGAAAACAACAAGAGACGGTTATCACAAGTTTTACTAAAATGTATTACAATAAAAGTTGTTCCTTGTTTGAGTATATACAGTAGAACTAATTATTATTCAGTTTAATAAGTTAATTAATTATAATATCAAGACTTCTCCTCTTGAATTCACGCTGAACAAATTTGGATATGATCAGTCTGATGCCAGGAAAGAAAAAATTGGGTCTATTTGAGGAAAAGACTAGCTGGGCCTCCCATTTCTGGAGTTACCATCCCTTCGCCTCCCTCTACAATTTTTACCCCACATACTTCCTTCTAATGCTATGTTGACGATTCCTTGATGTCTCAGAATGTGTCCCATCAACCTATCCTCCTTTTAGTCAGCATATACCACAAATTCCTTTTCTCGCGAATTCTGTTGAGCACCGCCTCATTAGTTAAGTGATCTACCCATCTAATCTTATTTCAAGACTTGGATCTTCATATAATTCTTCTATCGGAGACCTGGCTCAAACCAAGCATTACCACCTGTTCCGTAAATTTAGATGGCTATGTCTTCCTAAGACACGACCGATTGAACAAACGCGGAGGCGGCGTTGGAGCTTACATACGCTCTGAATTATCTCCTACCGTGTTGCACACATCAAATAATGATGAAACTGAACAAGTGGAATACATGTTCGTAGAGATAAAACCCCTCAAAGAAAAGTGTCTCATATGCGTCCTCTATAAACCTCCGAAGGTAGGTGCGTTGGACTGCTTTGAAACTGCCCTCTCAGACCTCGAATCACCTTATGAGCACATAATTATAGCGGGAGACACTAACATAAATTTTCTGTTCAACAGTCCGTCCTGTATGAAGTTCAAGCGTATGCTTACGTCTTCGAATCTGACCTTACTTCAGCTTGCACCCACCCATCACACAGCTGATAGCCACACTTTAATAGATATATTTGCAACAAGGTTTCCAGACAGAGTAATTCGAACGTCACAAACATCTGCACCTGGCATGTCTGCCCATAATGTAATTTTCATGACATACTCGCTAGAATGCCCCAGGAAGAAACCACTTCTAACTACATACCGTGACTTAAGACGCGTCAACTTACCTGAACTGACAGCTGATGCACAAGAAATAGTTTTCGAGCCAACCTCCGACACCCTCCCGGACGTAAACGAGAAACTGCACAAAATTACAAATAAACTTAACCAGCTGTATGATAAATATTCGCCCATCAAGACCAAAAAAGTCAGAAGGAAACCTGCACCCTGGCTAACTGATGAACTAAAACAGCTCATGAATCTCAGGGACAATGCACATCGGACATACAAACTGCACCCTACACCTGAAAACCACACTGCTTACAAGCAGAAACGTAACAGAGTCAGCCAGGCTGTGAGAAATGCTAAACTCAGATACGCCTATTCATTAACCGACAACATAAATAGACCGGCCGTCCTCTGGAAAAACCTGCGCGGTCTTGGTATTGGAAAAGTAAAAACTGCAGCCGAACCCACTGTCCCCATTGAGGAACTAAATCAGTATTTCACAACGCCTACCACCACAATAGATCACCAAACGAAACAAACACTTATTGACCATATCAAGAAGATAAACAACGCTAACCATGATAAGTTTTGTTTTAAGCATGTTACTGGAAGTACAGTCAAAAAAGCCATTATGCGTATTACATCAGCGTCTACTGGGGATGATGGTATCACTATCCAAATGGTAAAGCTGATTATTGATCCACTGCTGCCCATCATAACAGATATATTTAATCAGTCCTTAGCCACAAGTGTTTTTCCTGATGCATGGAAACGTGGACTAGTTAAGCCACTGCCAAAAAAGAACATTGGCACAGCACCCTCTGATTACAGACCTATCTGCATTCTTCCGGCACTATCCAAAGCTCTAGAATATATAGTAAATGATCAGCTAACCAGCTACGTGACTATTAATAACCTTTTTGACGAACACCAATCAGGTTTTCGCAAATATCGCAGCACAACATCTGCTTTGATAAAAGTGACAGACGATCTTAAGCAGGCAATGGATAGACAAGAGGCGACTATTATGTGCTTCTTAGACTTTAGCAAAGCTTTCGACACTGTGGACTTTGACATTTTACTTGCTAAACTTAGCAGCCTAAATCTCTCTCAAGGCGTGGTGCAATGGTTTCACTCATACTTGACATCGCGTCTTCAGTGCGTCATGTCCGGCACCAAAAAGTCACAGTGGAGAAAAGTACTATCAGGCGTACCACAGGGCTCGGTATTAGGTCCACTCCTCTTTTCATTGTACGTAAATGACGTATCATCGGTCTTGTCCTTTTGTAAATACCACATGTATACCGATGACCTCCAGTTGTATTTAAGTGCAAAACCAAAAAACCTGAAGACAGCAATCGAAAATTTTAATTCTGACCTATGTGCACTATCAAAGTGGGCACAGAATATAGGATTAAAGCTCAATCCAAGTAAAACACAAGCAATTCTGGTAGGACAACCTAGGCTCATTAACCACAAATTCCGCGAATCTCAACCATCATTAATATTAAATGACACACCTCTCTATTTTTCGCCCTCGGCAAAAAGTCTGGGAGTGATAATAGACGACAAACTAAATTGGGCTGAGCACACAGCCGCCGTGTGTAGGAAGGCATCAGCATCTCTTCATGCCCTACAGAGATATAAGAAGTTTTTTCCTCTTGATCTCAAAAAGAAACTTATACAAACACTTGTAATTCCAATTATTGATTACAGTGATGTTATCTTGCAAGGTCTTTCTTGGGAAAGCTCAAGACGTCTGGAACTAATCATGAATGCCTGCGTTCGATATATATGTAACATCCGTCTCTTTGATCACATTTCACCATCTTATATGCAACTATCCTGGCTCCGTGCTGACAAGCGCAGAGATTTTCATACACTCTGTTTCCTCTACTCTCTTATCAACGTACACTGTCCCTCATATCTTTCCTCGACCTTAACACTCTTATCTGATCAGCATAACAGAACTACTCGTTCGTGTCAGAGCAAAACCCTTTCTGTCCCTATCCATCACTCAGCCGGTTTCTCAAAATCCTTTTCAGTAGCAGGAACGAGGCTCTGGAATCATCTACCTCAGTATATCAGAGAACTGAATAACACTGCCAGCTTCAAACGACAGTTAATGGATTATCTACTGAAGCAATAATTACGCCAGTCTTTAATACCCTACGGTCCAGGTACGTCACATCCATTCCTCCTCCCAGATATTCTCTTACTGCCATTGCTCTCGCCAGGTACAGCTTTCTTAACTTCCTTTTGTCAGAATTCGCCTTGCCTTAACCAGTCTCGATTCAAAAGTACATCCTGTATCTGCTAATATCAATGTTGTTACACCAACAGCAGCAGAAGGTGTCTCAGTGGTACTACTAGTATTAATCCTATTAGAATTAAGTCAATACCTTTTATTTTACATCCTTTTACATGTAGTTAACTTTTATAAATTATGTTATTAATTGCTTATCCGTAAAAATCATTGGTATGTTATAGGTAACTCAAATGTAAAAAATTCTGTATGTGTAAAACCCTGGTCCGATGTAAGAGAGGGCCTGATGGCCCTAATCTGATCAGGCTAAATAAACAAATATATATATATATATATATATATATATATATATATATATATATATATATATATATATATATATAAAAAAAATCTTCTTCATTTGTCTGTAGCACTGCATTTTGAAAGCTTCTATCATCTTTTTGTCAGAACTCCTTGTCGTCCACTTTTCACTCCCATACAATGCTACACTCCAGGCAAATGCTTTCAGAAAGGACTTCCTAACATTTAAACTAATATTGGATGTCAACAAATTTCACTACTTCTGAAAAGCTTTTCTTCCCATAGCCATTCTGCAATTTATATCGTCTTTACTTCAGCCATCAGAAGTTATCTTGCTACCCAAATAACAAAATTTTTCCACTACTTTTATTGTCTTATTACCCAATCTAATTATTTCAGCATCGCCTGACTTTCTAACATTAAATTCCATTAACTTTGTTTTACCCTTATTAATGTTCATCTTATACCTTCCTTTCAAGACACTGTCTATTCCATTTAATTGCTCTTCCAGTCTTTTGCTATCTCAAACAGAATTACTATGTCGTCAGCAAACTGCAAGGTTTTATTCCCTCTCTCTGAACTTTAATTCCCTCTCCAAATTTCTCCTTGCATTCCTTCACAGCTTGCTCAAAGTGCACATAGAACAACATTGGGGAAAGGCTACAACCCTGTCTTACTCCCTTCCCAAACTCTTGCTCTTCGACTCAAAACTGCTGTCTGGTTTTTGTACAAGTTGATATAACTCTTTGCTCCCCATATTTTACCCCTGCTACCTTAAGAATATGAAAGATAGTATTCCTGTCAACATTGTCAAAAGCTTTCTGCAAATCTAAAAACGCTAAAAATGTAGGTTTGCCTTTCCTTAGCCTATCTGCTAAGATAAGCCGTAATGTGAGTATTGCCTTGTGTGTTTCTACATTTCTCCTAAATCCAAACTGATCTTCCTCAAACTCAAATTCCACCAGTTTTTCCATTTGTCTGTAAATAATTCATGTTGGTATTTAGCAACCATGACTTATTAAACCGTTAGTTCTGCAATTTTCACATTTGGCTGTACTTGCTTTCTTTGCAATTGGAATTACTATATTCTTCTTGAAATCTGTGGGTATTTCCCCCGTCTCATACATCTTGCATACAAGGTAGAACAATTTCTTCATGACTGGCTCTCCTAATGATAATAACAGTTCAGATGGAACATCATCTACTCCAGGGGCCTTCTTTCTACTCAAATCTTTTACTACTCTGTCAAATTCTTCTCTCAGTATCATATCTCCTGTCTCATCTTTTTTTTACGTCATCTTCAATTTCTAGAATACAGCCTTGAAGTTTATTTCCTTTGTACAGGCCCTCTAATTCCTTCCACCTTTCCCTTCTTTACTTAGTACTAGTTTTCCATCTGAGTTCTTGATATTCATATTGGTTCTGTTTTTGTCTCCAAATGTCTCTCTTATTTTCCTGTAGGCAGTATCTGTCTTTCCCATAGTTATACATTCTTCTAGTCTTGCATTTTTCCTCAATCCACACCTGCTTAGCCAGTCCGCACTTCCTGTCAACCTCGTTTTTCAGACATTTGTACTTCCTTTTGCCTGCTTCACTTGATGCATTTTTTATTTTTTTTTATTTTCACCAATTAAGTTCAGTATCTCCTGTGTTATCCAAGGATTTCTATTAGGGCTTGTCCTTCTGCCTATATGATCCTCTGTGGCCTTCACTACCTCTCAGAGTTACCCATTCTTCTTGTAGCGCATTCATTACTTTCCCCCCATTTCAGACATGCTTCCTCTAAAATTTTCTTCTATCTCCTCATACATTTTTTCAGTCTCCTCATCATCAGCAAGGCTAGTTGGCATATAAACTTTTACTACTGTGGTCGGTGTTGACTTCGTGTGTATCTTTGTTACAATAATGCGTTCACTGTGTGTTCATAGTAACTTACCCGTACTCCTATTTTCTTATCCATTATCAGATCTACTCCTGCATTACCATCAACTGATTTTGTATTTATAAGCCTGTACTCACATGACCAAAAATCCTTTGCATCCTGCCACTGAACTTCACTAACCCCCACCATATCTAACTTTAACCTATCCACTTCTCTTTTCTGAGTTACCTACCCAATTAAGGGTTAGGACATTCCACGCTCCGATCCGTAGAATGCGTGTAGTCATTCCTGATGACCACATCCTCTTGAGTAATCCCCGTAGACCCCGCCCTAAGATCTGAAAGGGGGACTATTTTACTTCTGGAATATTTTACCTAAAAGGATGCCGCCATATATTCATACAGTACAGCTGCATGTCCTCAGGAAAATTAATGATTGTAGTTTCCCCTTGCTTTCAGCTGTTCACAGTAACCACATGGCAAAGCCACGTTGTCTGATATTACAAAGCCAGCTCAGTTAATCAACCAGACTGTTGCCCCTCTTCAGGAACCATATGTTTGTCTGGCGTCTCCACAGATACCCCTCCGCTGTGGTTGCACCTATCGTACATCTATCTGTATTGTCGAGGCACTTCTTGGCAATGTCTGTGGTTCATGAGGATGGAATTTACAATTATTGTGTTATTAATCTTTACTGCGAGTTGTTATCTATCCTCCATTATTGACATGATTACCATGTAAGATACTTAAAATCCATATCCAGTAACTGTCCGTAATATGTCAAACATTTTCAATAGGGGGAGAGGTTGCTATCTTGCTGTCCAAGGTAGTCAGGCAAGTTCTCTTTTGTTTAGTAATAGAAACTCACCATATTCAGACTGACAGGCATTAACTTGCTGAAATGGAAGCCCACAGTGGCTTGCCACTAAGAGGAAAGACATTAGGCATAAAATATCGTCAGCATACTGTTCAGCTGTAAAAGTGTAGTGAATGAGAGCTAAAGAGGTCCTGCTACAGACAATGGGCCATATGGAGGCCAATAATCAGGTTGACGTACCACTGGGATGTTGTCAGACACATATTCACTGCTCATTCTGGCTCAATTTGAAGTGAGAGTCATCAGTAAAGATAATTCTACTCCAAAGAATATCAGGCCAAATGTGCACTGCAAACAGGCACGTTGGTATAGAGAGGTCAATGGTAGATGATGCAAAAGCCACTTTGAGGTCACTGAAGTGGCAGATTCCACATCTGATTGAGAATAATGATAAATCTGGAGTTCAAAGTAGTTCTGATGACTGCTTGGTGGTAACTCATTCTTGCCAATTTTGTTGACTTGTGATATGACTATTATTCAAATGTTGTGCAATTTGTCAAGTAAAAAATTATGGCAAGGTTATCTTAATCTAATGAGCAGACCATTTACTTCATTTTCTTAAGTTATGGTCTTCCGTCACTTCTAAGATAATTTATACTTACATTAAGGAGAACAGCCAGATCTGAAAATAGGAAATGGCAAAAGAAGAGTAAGTGGCCTAGACAATGTACATTAAATCATTATGCGATTTCCCCATAATATCAGTGGAAATGCAAGTTTTTAAATAATGACTTAACAGCATTGGCTTAGAGTACTTTATTTGTCAAATAGAATTATGTCAGTTGCCCATTGGGTAGCAAGACAAACTATTACATAAACTTCTCAATAATCTGTAAATAATTGATTTGTTTTGTTACAACAGTTGCTACAAATCTATGGTGCTGTGAAACAGGCCTTTATCTTTACTGAAAGCTTTTCACAGACATGTCGTCCTTTCTCCATAATTTCTACTTGTGTAATGTGAGGCAAGCAACCCCACTGCAATACATAACATGCTCTAACATGCTGCGCACGAAGCCAGTTCCCTAACTGAGGTGTCCTGTACCATTCTTGGCCTTGCACTTTTGCTCAGTATACTGACAGTATTATTGTGCAATAAATGCTGAATGTGTGGGACCTCTTTTGAACACTACTGTTGTTTAACTGTGGATAATTTTGAGATCAAGTTGATAATGGAGTATATGTATTGTGGAGTAAATTTACTATACTGTACACCCAGTTGCCCCAAGAAGGTGAACACCAAATCCCTTATAACATGTTTCTCTGCAATAAACACTTTCTCAAATGGAGTTCTCAGTATATAATGCCTCAAGACAATTAGAGAAAGAATGAAAGTAGTTCAACTTAATGGCAATGAGGAACAATTTAAGTATGCAGTATTGACCCCAAGATAGTATATGTTTTATAATATAGAACTTACTTAGTGGTTATACAAATTATGTGTATGGTAATTCTTCAGAAGCTAGAATGCTGTAGCCTGTGCGCAGATCTACATAATCTGTTGGCTGTAGTCACTGATATTTGTGCGACTAATACGGGACTAATATCTCACTTAGGCAGAACAGTTCAGTTGCCTATTTGCTTTAAGAGTATTGCTAAACATGCATTAATTCTTATTCACTTCCCTTCTCTTGTGCTTGATATTCATTTACAGTTAAATATTCTCACATTACATCTATTTTATTAAATTATCAGTAATTACATCTGCTACTTTCTGTTGTTGCTATTTGATTGTCTGTACATTTAACACCGAGTCCCAAGCCCAAGCACAGCTTGTGTGGTAAGCACACTGAGCATGTCATATGCCCAATCTCTGCTCATCTTCCTCTTTTTGTTTATATTACATTGTGCTTGTGGCTAACATTTGCACTTTGTGTGTTGTGATCTGGTCTCTGTATGGTGCTCCCATCGAAGAGATTTTTCTGGAACTATTTTGGCATTCTCGAGGACAACATTCAATTTTTCAAAACCACTTTAATGTCTTGCAGCACTGTAGTTTTCCTGTGTTTGTGTATGCAGTGTGTTTGTCAATGAAGTTTTTTGATGAATACCAGGATTGAGCATCTTTTGAATGAAACATTTGAAAATGCTGATTCCAAATGGGATGTTTTTGAATGTGAATGCTGTGATCTTGCTTCTGAATCACACTCAAGTACAAATGCCACTTTAATGTATCATTCCATTGTTGTACATTGTTTCTTTGTAAGAAACCTGCTATTTAGGTTATATCTGAATTTCATAGGCAGTGCACAATTTACAGCCTAGTACACAATCCTACAGAACCACGATGCAAGAGAATTCATTCTACTGTTCCAAAGTCTTCAGATGGGGAATAGGATAGACTATATCAGATGAGCTTTAAATCAAAGAGGAAAGTGGTTGTATGGCAGAAGTGAATGACAGCAGTTCATCATGAGAATCTACACTCACTCCCCCCCTCCCCCCCCCCCCCTTAAATGTCCTGAAATGTAAATAAAATTTCTGCTCATTTTTATTTTGCAAGTACATTACATAAGACCTTTGTCCTTAAAATTTATAAGAATGAAATGTTAGTTAATTAAAGAGACACCAAAAATTTTTAGGATTCTGTAACACATTGTGTGCCACAGGATTCAGGACTCAGTATTAAATACTGTAAAAATATTATTAAAAGACAATGAGCGGCTGGCCAATACTTGGCTCAGCTTAGAACCACCTCCACAAACAGTAACACCAAGAAGACAAAAACACAAACAGAACCAGGTTTTGGAAAACAAATTTCTTTTATCAGGCAGGAGAGGAGGGAGGAGAAAGGGGATAATACCAAAAGTCATTTTGGGTTACTCATAACCTTCGCCATAAGGTTTCTGAATAATTTTGCAACTCTGTAGAGAGAGTCAGATTAAACATTTAAACACTATAATGATGTTTAGTTTATTTCCGCTATGATTGGGATGAACGGGAATGAATTCCGATTTTACTGATGAGAGTAAAAAAGAGAAGGACATGTTAAGCAAGTACAATGTTTCCAGAATGAAACTTTCACTCTGCAGCGGAGTGTGCGCTGATATGAAACTTCCTAGCAGATTAAAATTGTGTGCCGGAACCGGGACTCGACAAACAATATGATTTTATTTATTTATTTAGTTTTGTCACACTTATCATAGAAACTTACCTTCCTTGAAAACAGTTTGCTTCTTGAAAATATCTCTCTTTCACACCAGGTTCGAGTCCTGGTTCCGGCACACAATTTTAATCTGCCAGGAAGTTTCAAGTACAATGTTGCTTTTTAAAATTACCTCTAGTTTATAGTTGGTTCTTCATATGACATTTTTCCTTTTTGTTCTCTATTAACACATATTATTATTGTTCTTTAAGCACTGTTCTTGACAGTAATCTTTGTAAGGGAGTTCTACTTCACTGTCTAATTAGCCGATTGAGTGAAGAACAACAGACATGAAATATTATCACTTCATAACTTATCCCCGAGTCTTATGTTAGAGAAAATCCCAAAAAGGCTCTTGGATTCAACTGTTAGTTTGAAAGTAAGTCAGAAGTGAATTTTTTAATTCAACCTGTTATATAAATTATTACTACGACAACCTTTTTGAAGCCTTTTATAATATGCTTCACCTTCAAAAAGTTTTTGAATCTGCATGACACTGACAAACAATATGATTTTATTTATTTTTATTTATTTAGTTTTGTCACACTTATCATAGAAACTTACCTTCCTTGAAAACAGTTTGCTTCTTGAAAATATCTCTCTTTCACACCTGCAAGAAAAATTTTGGTGTCTGTTCTTATTGTATTAATAAAATTATGACAATTGCTGCAATGGGGAGAGCAAAAATAAATAAATATAACCACAGTTATGGGGACTCAACTTTATTTACACTGCAATGAAACGGGCAGTACTTTTTGTATACAATAATAATTCAACAACACTTTTACACAACTGCAGTCAATGGATAGAAGTTTTATTATAAACAGTGTTAATATGTAAAAGCCATGCACATTGTCATCTGATCTGTTTACTTGTACCTGCCAACACACTTAATAGTAAGCTACAGTTGCTTAGAGAGTACAACTTACCCAAGTATGTCAGCCATTTAATTAAAACATGAATTGTACAAATGAGTAACACATCAACAAGTTAATTTGTGGCCTCAAATTTACAAGCATTATCTGCCATGTTAAAACATTATAATGAATTGTAGACAGTTAGTTTCAAAAATTTAAAAGACATAAAATAGCATTTAAAAGAACATTCAGGCACAGCAATTTAAATGAAGAGGCCACTCTAACAAAACAAAAATCTAGAAGGGAAGTAAGTTTACGGAAAAGAGAAAGTGTGAAATTTGACATCTGGCAGTGAAGTCAGAGAGAGAGAGAGAGAGAGAGAGAGAGAGAGAGAGAGAGAGAGAGAGAGAGAGAGAGAGAGAGAGAGATTAGGAAATAATAAAATCAGAAAACTGTAGAAATAACAATGCACAAAAGTGTAGAGAAAACACATTATTTATGCATAATCTTCATGTCATATCTAATAAATTCCCGTCGGTACATCATATGTGCCTTGCAGGCTGTGCTTCCATACTGCTTCAGCATTAACAACTTTGTTAGCATGTTTACACAATTAAAAACAAAACAAGGAGTTTAATATTAGCCACCATTACGCCCCTAAGGACTCTTCACTTAAGACAGTTTCCCAATAAACAGAGTGTTATGTACATTCATGTTGTGTTCAAACTACAAGCTCTGAATACGTCTTCGGCACCAGTTCTCAATAAATAAAGACCTAGTAACAAACTGTATATTTCTTTAAACATGACCATCTTCAAATTCAGGTATTAAGAATGTTAAATTGCTATATAAAAATTGAAACATGGCAATCAGATTATATCATTATTCATATGTAGTAAATTCTTTTTAAACTACACCTCTAATTCTTCAAGGAGGAAGTCAGGACACTTTCCTTCTTTTCTTTGGATCATGGGCAGGTTCAGCCCATTTGTTAAATACAAACACGAGTACAGCTCAAATGAAAATGACGTACTCACCGAGCAAAGGTATCACAGTTCAGCCAGTAACGAAACTAAAATGTAGTTTACAAATCCCAAATGACCTCATTTAAGTAATTAGTGAAGTTAAGGAGAAGGTAAATATTTAGTCATTGAGCAAATATGAAAAACAACTACTGAAAATACCAGATGAATTGCGCTAAAGAGAGAAAATTTCTTTAGTGTAGAAAATTAAATGAATGAATTATCTTGTAGGTGAGTGAGCAGCATTCTTATGGCTCAGCATCTTTCAATTACTGCTGCTTTTCTTGGCAGTTACAAACCCTACATCCCTGTGACCATTTATTTGTGTCATAACTTTTCACTAAGTCTAGCAGATGACATGAATGTTTGTACACTAGTTATGCACATCTTAAAACATGCACGTTATCTTACACATTGTCAATCACACAAAAACCTTTGACAATAATTGGGCACAGGGACAATAAATATGTTACTGCAGAAGCAGCTTTGCACTGAATCTGAATAGGATGAGGTGCAAGTTTTACTGACTAGTGAACTGGATTCATTCTCTGTGTTCATCATCATATTGCTACTGCAACTTGTCTGTCCTCTACTCATGATTTTATCTTATGTTTTCTATCCTAAATTTACATTAACTTTTTACTGCATAATTAACACTCTTTCCATTTTATACCATTCTTTCTGTTTCGAAATGCTTCTTCTTTCCATAAATTTCTTCAACTCTGTATCACTTTACCTCTGCCTGCAACTGCTGTTATTGCTGTTGTTGCTAATCATAGCCACTGTGACAACAAGCTGTTATTTGATAATAATACTATAAATTAAGCTGCCTCCCTTTCAATCATTATCCTACCATTTTATTTTATCTTAACTAATATAATTCCGAACACATTTGTAACAGCCAGGTTTAGGCTCAACTGTGATTCCTCATTCTGGTGAGTACAATCTTTTTACCCTATATTCTCTCCACTTTATGCAACACATGTTACACGGAGGGAAATATTATGCAGTAACTGAGATATCTGTATTGTTTAGTAAAAATCAGATCTCTAGAGTGTCAGCAAAGACACTGTCTCATTTGTCAAGTCATTTACAAAAATGAGTCTTTTAATTCCACGACTGTATACAGTCCGAAGAAGATTTCACACTATACACAGTTCAAGTTCAGCCTGAAAAATAATTTAACTTGCTTCACAGCACACAAGGTGAAACTTTTTAGAAACTTGGGCAACTTCATATTCTTAAAAACAACTATTTAAATTCAGCTATATTATCCTGAAACACTGCCTCCCGCTCAGCTCCTAGACCACTTCCACAGATCACCACCACTGCGCAGCATCTAGCAGAACCGGAATCACAATCTTTGTTGTAGATGATGCATCCAAAGTCTAACAAAGCAAGTTCCACTAATATCAGAACTTCTGTCCAGGGCAAGCTGGCATACTGTCCAACACTGCCTTCGACACCACCTAACTGGAGTAAAATTTTATTGCCAATGTGATGCGAGTTACAAATCAAAGCCTCGGAACTCTGAATAACAAGGACTCTGTGAATGTTTCAGATCAGATTATTACTCTATTCATGGTTAGTCAGACTCCACGTGTTAAAATTGAAAAGGACCTTTGACACACAAATTGCACAATCACATAACAAGTTAAGTGATACAAGAACAAACAACAAGCTCTACACAAAACTGATAATAACACGCAAATCTCCTTGCGACACATCGGAACATGGGACATCACTACGGAACACTCCGTCGCATCGTGTTTGTGTGTTTGGGCATGTGGACAGGCCAGGGTCTCTCGAGACACTACGCCACGCGAGCCGGCCGCGTCTAGCGGCGGGCGGGCATGGTCCAAGCAGACCGTCACAGTTGGTCCTTCGATGGAACCCAGATGCTCGGTCCAGACTGCTCCTCGATCACTTCCTTCACCTTCATGTATATGTCCTCAGGTGTGTCACCCTGGACTACAGCTGAAAGTAAAGGAAAACTACATTAATTGTATAATGTACATGGAGACAAAATACAACTTATTAATGTAAAAGCTTCCTTCTATATAAAGGTTAGTCACTGTTCAGTGCATGGCATTAGTTACATTGTACCATTGTTATCAGTTTTCTTTCCTGATACATTTGTGTACTGAAAGAGATCTATATGACTGCCCATCTTTCATACTTTCTTATTGTGAACTTTATATGACACACACACACACACACACACACACACACACACACACAAGGTTCTGCATCACCTATGTATTCCATAGGCACATTCCTCCTAGGCCTATGTCGACATGGTTTGAAAACTTTGTCCTGCAAACTGTCAGAAAATGTAAACTAATTTGTCTATACAACCATCTATTGAAAGCAGACTCATTTCATTGAACCTAGGTGAGACAGTAACATTTTTACATGGTGGAGGAATAGTATACGGCGTATGTCAACAATCTCTAATAATAAAAAAGAAGAACATGCATTTTTTGATTGCACACAGATTGTCATTTTATTTCAACAAGAACTTGCATCAATAGAAGCTGCCAGGTGAATAGCCATGTGTCACAATGATATGGTAAGGATATGGAATTGTTTTCAAACTACAGGCAGTGTTCATGACTTGCCTCATTTTCATCGCATTTGAGCAACAATTGCAGCAGACACCAATATCTGAGAATTCTCGCCCAAAAGAACACCAACACTGTCATCACAATAAAAAGATAGTATGGAACTGATCCTGCAACAACTCTATTCTAGATGGCCTTGGGGAGGCCTGGCCATTACACTCAGGTATCATGCTTCACAGTACAGGTTGGTCAAAAATGATAAGAATGGACAATAGAAAATTATTGCAAAGTCCTCTTCACAGATGACTGCTCAAATGTGTGTGATACCAGATGACTGTTGATAACAGGTGGTGGAAACCTAGTAAGGCTGCATGCCAGAAGCATACCATCAATAGATTACAGCAAGGTGGCGTTTCAATGATGCTCTGGTGGATACATGGTGGGGGAAGGGGAGGTTCCTAATGCCATTGTTGCCCATCAAGAGCAAGGTTGAGACAACTTGAGGGATAACATCCTCCAACCCACCAATGAAATGTTACATCAGCATTTTGAGGAATAATTCAAGCTTATAGATGACAGTTCTCAAGTCCATCATGAAGACCTGGACAATGATTTCATTAATTGTGCTGGTGTTGCAAGACTGGATTGTCTTGCATGTTCCTCTGATACTAATCCGATTGCACATACTTGGGATAAATTTAAAGCTGCTGTGTTAACAGATTTTGAGCAGCCACAAAATCTTTGACAGCTTATGAAGTATCAGATAAATTATACCAGCAGTGGTTAAATTAACTCATGGACTGCATGTCACATAGGGTTCAGGCTTGCAATCATTCATCAGACTTGGTATTGAATGGTGATGTTACAGAAGGAGCTTACTTTAAGCAAAGCTATTTTAGGTTCTCCAAGTACAAAAGCAGTGATTTGTTGGGTTTTGTTTACCAATAAGTTCTAAGATGAATTACTTTATAAATACCATTTCACCATAGTATAGAATACCATAGAACTTTTGTTTGGTGGGCAACGAAAAACTTTGTTTGATGTGTGTAAATTAGTAACATCACTATGTTTGCATCCAGGCTTTTCCAAAAATAGGTTCTCTAAAATTAATGTGTGTCGTCTCTCTGAGGACTCCCAGTCAAGTATCTCAGGCATATTTGCTACAGTTCCCTTCGGTCAGTAGCAACATGCAACAATCCTAGCATCATGTATATGAATTTATATTTGATTTGTATAGTCACACCTACAGTGTATAGACTTCTAATACTTGCAAGGTAACCTTCAGTTTGGGATGAGACTTCACATTTGTCGTAAACATCAAAGGATAACACTCACAGAAATTTTAAAGAGCACTATCCAGCAAAATTCCAAATAAAAGGGCTCTAAAGTTAAAGCTCAACTCATAATATCTCTCATACACTGGTCATTTTTAATAGCATCCTAAAGAATGGTATTAATGAAATGACAACTGCAGATAATTAAAATTTTAATTACAATTTTTACAATTAAAGTACACAGATTAAAATGTTAACTACTTGTAAGCTGTTGAATGATTATAAATTTTTGTTGTAGTTTCAAGACCCTGATTTCTTTATGAAAAAAGCAGAGTTTTAGCTTTTGCACTATTGCCTGTTCACAAACAGGCAGACAATCAGGAAGACAATCAGGAAGACTTAAATAAGAAAAATAAATGTTTCATGCAGGTATATTGGAACCTGGATCATCCGCATGATAGGAAAACATGCCAACATCTGAACTACTTGACCATGCTACCGCACAATATTCACTAACAAGTCTATCAGTTATATATGTGCTACACTTAGAATGTTAGAGCCCTTTTTCTTAGCTCGTGCAATAAGTCGTGGCCCGTGTGCAGAAACGCATTCTCGAGTTGTGCGCAGAGTGAGTCCATTCCTTTGTTTCTGAGGGGTGGCCGGCTCAGTTGCATGTTGAGCCGTATACTGCTTCATTAGCCAGCAGCAATTATGCCCTGTGACCAGTAAGCAACAATCAACTGAGGCGGCCACCCCTCCAAAATAAAGGAATGGACTCGCCCAGTCATAAATCGACAAAGCAGGGGCCACGACTTCTCTCACGAGCTACACTTCTATGAGTGGACACCCTTGATGTAGACTTATATCTCGTGAAGTCCCATCCTGAACTGAATTTCTGGGTCCTGAATGTCTTCTTGTGAAATAACACTAGCAGCTTAGATCCACTCCCTTGCAGATGCTCTGCACATTATCACAAGCCTACCAACAGATATAAGTCTTTAATATGCCAGCTTACACACAAGCCTTCAGAGAGTCAGATCACTACCAAACATGGTATCAGAGTATCAACTAAAACTAAAAAAGGCAAGTAATAAGGAAACCTTAACAGAATCTTTTCAGGTACAGCTCTCATGAGGAAGTCCATGGAGTGTCAATCGCTCCATTTCAGGCTTTGGTCATGGCACAACATGTTCCTGACTTGTAAAAAAAAACTGTTCACATTTTATAGCATATTTTATTGGCAACCTGATTCTGCTCCATTTATTTCAAAGATGCAAACCTAAAGGATATATCGGGGTATGACAGTACTGTACAATCCAGCAGTGTGGAACTCAGAATATGATCTACAGACTTGCTGCTTTCAAATGAATAAATCAAAAGCAGAGTACTAA
Source organism: Locusta migratoria (assembly GCA_026315105.1). Taxonomy (NCBI): domain Eukaryota; kingdom Metazoa; phylum Arthropoda; class Insecta; order Orthoptera; family Acrididae; genus Locusta; species Locusta migratoria. Next base: position 113,997,585 of record CM048745.1, read on the forward strand.
TAAAAATTGCTACAAAACCTGAACAGTCCTTTTATATGCAGAAACAAAACAGTTTCACACACACTACTGTAAAATAAAATGGTATTAACAGGGCTCAAAATCAGGATCCTTGGTACAATTATTCTACTCCAATATCAAGTATTTCTTATTGTAGTCCTATCAAAATTACTTGATACTTGAAACTTCATACATTTGACTGGTTTCCTACACACAGAAAGCTCAACATAGCACCAAAAGTTTTTGCCGTTTCCAAACTGCCATAACAATTGGCGAGTTCACATCAAATCCCTTGTCTGGCTTGCTTTCTTGTTGTGTGCCGATCCCAAACCATAGGTCAGAACCTAATTTCGCTTTTCAGCCACATGATAATCACACCATAAACAATACACACACAAAAATGTTAAACTCCTGTTTCATGCACAGCACAACATTATTGAATCCTTTCGTGCAAGCCACAATTTATCTTCTCTTCAGCAGTTTATAGCCACAGAAATCAGCTTACATGGGTGAGCTTCGTACAACATTATGTGAAACTGTGCTTTTTGAAGGCTGCAATTCATCATTACAACAGGCTGACTAGCAAGCACACAGTGTACTGGCATGATAATATTTCTTGCTGATGGAAGTCAGTCCAAATCTTGTTCAAGTAAATGATAATTTCTTTCTTTGTTATTTTTATTTGACTAATTAATTTCATTGCATGACATTTTCAGAAGAATTATTTGCTCTAATTTTCTTCTTAACAATCTTTTTTTAATTGGAATGTGCCTGCATGATCTATAACACGTAACCAAGTGCGAAGTAGAGCTGTTCATTTGTTGGTAACACAGCAATTCATGTAGACTATAGCTCAAGTGAGGATTGAGTTAAATAACCAAGTAGAAGCAAGCAATTACAGTTTCCTTTCAGTGCTGAAACTGAAATGTTTTGTCTTGATTTTGTTCATAGATGTTAGCTTTAATAGCTGTGAACAAAAGAAAAAAAAGGATGATTTTTAGCTGTTCTGCAAATTTTTGATCACCATTTCCTTGAGAACATCACACAACACTACGTTGCGATCAGGTCAGAACAAGAGTTAAAATCCAGGGCCAAAAATGGTTAATGTACCTTCCATCATACTAAGCTGCAGTCACTTCAAACACCGCATTATGCATTAACAGCATTTGTGAAGTAACCTGTCATATTTGTACGTTGCCTACAACCGAACGGTAATTGAGAACCTTTGAGGTAACACAATAGTGCCAAGGGAAAAATGTCAAATATAAGAGTATTTTGAATTCAACTGTAGTTACCGTTTAATCACAACCTTCTGGACAATAGCACCCAGCTTTAATTATATTAGAGTTTTGATTGATTCTATCTGTGTTATAGGCAGTATCTTACAGAAAGCTGCAATTCATTGCAGACAGTGTACATTTTATTTAATTATTCCTGCAATTCCTTATTACCTTCCAGAGCCTTTCCTGCACACAGCAATCAATCATCCATTATTTTCTGACGTATATTGTAAACATTAGGGTAACTATTGTGCATCCTTGATATAAACTTGATATTTCATTGATTTATGTGGAAAATCTATCTTCCAACATGAAGTACCAGTTTCCATTAGAAAAGTTAACCTTGCACCAATCACATATTTGGAATAAGATCATACAACTTACAGTAAATTTAGTAGATGGAATCTGTTCACTTGCATGTATTGTGTATGAATACAGTGAATTGTTGTGAACGAGTGATATTCCTCCCACAAAACACATTACAAAGCAACAATTTAACACAAAGAACAGTGGGTGACCAAAATAGATTCTCTCTACATGTGTTTAGAGTTGTTTATTGAAGAATGGTTCTACTAGTTTATTCAATATTGCCAACACAGTATTTATCATGTAAGTTCAGATGTGTCAGAAGCAAAAGGACTTTTATTAAATATTTTTAAAAGCCATAAAGTATTGTTGTTGGCTCCTGCTTGTTAAAGCTTTGGCAAAGTACAGTTCATGAAATAAATTAATCCTAATTTTATTACAGATTATACTCTTAGTCTTGAGCTAGGTAATTGAGAAGGTTTTTAATAATCACAATCAAAAATCATTCTCATTAATATGAATTCATTACTCAACAATATGCAAAGGATCAACCAATTACCTGTAAAGTACTCTCCAAACTCTTGTTCCATTTTCATTGCTCGCTCATACGTTTTCTTGGCTTGTTCTTCTGTCATCCTCTTATTCATCTCCCTAGAGGCATAAAAAATGTAAGTTTAAGTACCTTTCATTATTATCAATTAAATATCAACAAACAGGGCACAAACAGCTTTAAGCTACTTTATTTCAAATCTAATGAATATAACTGACAAAAATGAGGAAAAAAGTGGGTTTTATTTGTAACCCATTAGCTAAATTACCAAACAGATTATGTGTGCCTGGACAATTTTTTCTATTTTGCTTTCACAATCTACAGGTTGCAAAACTCATGGTCAATAAACTATTGGTTTGTTTCCTATTGCAGATAAAATGTTTTTGAAAGTGACATTTCATCAACTCAACAGCAATCTCAAATTAGCATAGTCCGATAGCCTGGTTAGACATACTTCAAAATGGAGTAAATAGTACTGCATAGTGACAGATCACATGGTGCAGGTCAACAAACAAAGCAGGTCATATCAGGAAAGGTAACATAGCAAACAAATATTAACAAACTCTACAGTGCTTAATGTTGTAGACCACTGACAGACAAATTGGTCATTGCAGGATTGCAATAATAAGACACACAACAACAAGCAGGATGCCACTAAGACGTTGTATGTCCAATAATCTGTTCAGTGCTATGGGGCTATCAGCATTTGTCATCATGTATTAACTTTTGTTGTCCATTATTTGCGTTAGAGCAATATTTATGAAGGGTGGTGATAGAAAGAAGACGTGCAACAGGTACTACCAACATTACTCTCCAAGAACTCATCACCAGAACTGTCTCTTGCTCCCTCACCCCCCTTCCCTGATGGCAAGGTGATGGCAGATTGGGCAACATATGAACTACTTCATTTACATCTACATACATGCTCCGCAAGCTACCCAAAGGTGCATGGTGAAGGGTACCCAGTACCACAACTAGTTACTTGCTTTCTGGTTCCATTCCCATACAGAAGGAGGCAAAAACAAATTCTTGTCTGCACCTGTACAAGCCCTGATCTCTTTGATCTTAAATTTCACATAAAGACCACAAAGATAGATTGGCAGTAGAATTTTTATGCACTCCACTTTAAATTCCAGCCCTCTAAATTTCTTGAACAGTATTTCTCTGAAAGAACATTGCCTCCCCTCCAGTGACTTCCATTTGAGTCCCTAAAGCATCTCAGTAAAACTTGCCCCTTGACTGAACCTACCACTAACAAAGCTAGCTACCTGGCTCTGAATTGCTTCTATGTCTTCCTTTAAAACCATTTGGTGGGGACCCCAAACACTTGAGCAATACTCAATGTGGGGTTGTACAAGTGTTTTATATGTTGTCTCCTTTACAAATGAATCACACCTTCCCAAAATTCTCCCAATAAACTGAAGTCAACCATCTGCCTTCCCCATGTCTGTCCTTTTATGCTCATTCCATTTTATATCACTGTGCAGCATTATGCCTAGTTAGTTAAGTGAGGCTACTGTCAAGCAGCACACCACTAATGCTGTATTCAAACACAACAGGATTGTTTCTCCTACTCATGTGCATCGCCTTACACTTTCCTACATTTAAAGCTACATGACATTCCTCACACTAACTGGCAATTTGGTCCAAGTTATCCTGCAGTCCACTACAGTGTTTCAATGATGATACCTTCCTTAGCTGTAAGTGCTATTTGCTCACTGGACTCCATCTCTAATGACCAAGATGTCAATGGGACTTTAAACCCTAAGCTTACTTCCTCCTCCTCCTCACTGGACTCTAAAAAAAATCACATGTGAATACAATGCGTCTCCGAGGATATGGTAAACTGAACATTCCCCTCTTTGGTAAATTCATAGCCAAAGTCACTTATGAATCAGAAACTCTACCTATTATCTTCATTGCCATTGAAGATGTTAATTCTGCAAATCTCTTCAGGTGTATGCTCATGGTTATCTGCATGCAGTAAGACCTTCCATCAATATCAGCTACTAGCCTTTGAGGTAGCTAGCAGTCCTGCAATTTTACAACATTATTTGGAACAGGTCACTACTAAAATCGTACACTACTTTAACTACCTGGATAATGAAAGTTGCTGGACGCATCACGAGGGAGAACCGATACAACCCCCAAGCTCTCTCTAAAAAATTCATGTCTGTGGGCCTGGATTGCAATCCACATAAATCCAAATAAATCCAAATTCTTCCAACCATCTCTCGAGTATCTGAACTATGAGCAGAAATAATGCAGCAGGCTGTCCAACCTGTGAAGAGCCTGGACAAGCCATCCTGGATCTGCCACCTTCCTCTTCATTACATGAAATGATAGTTTAGGCAAAATTACCTATCACTACCATTGTGCATCCCATTCAGCTTCTCCTGCTTATAGGTACCTCCTTGCTGTGGTCTTCAGCATGTGAGTCGGCTTCACCGTACTGAATGAACACCTCTGGTCAGAATTGTGTTTACCTATTTCTGATCCCCAAAATACCATTGGACATGGCTACAGAAGCTTCACGGTACAATGTGGGATGGTTCATGCCTTTCCATGCTCTGACCAGCCACTGCCATTTGCATCTAGAACACTCAGTCTAGCACAAGTTCATATTCACAGGTCAAGAAATAGGTACTACCCATTGTTTCACACTCCATACGGCACTAAATTCTAATTGCTTACAGGCCATAAGCCTTTAATCTCATTATTTAGTCCACCCTCCCAGGTTCCTGATAAGGTAGCTGACAGGGTCGAACAATAAGCACTGTATTCCTTTCAAAGTACCATTATGATATTCTTTTCATCCAGGGGTAACATGTCAATGTGAGTACACTATCTCAGTTTCCCTTAGGCTTGGAACAAGTTCAATTGGGAGCAGCTCATGTGAAATCAAGTCACCAAACCAACAGCAGATGGCCAAGTTTACCAGCACATGGTCTGCTTGGCCCAAAAGATAATGTCTCACAGGCCTCTAGCTTCCAGTGATCGACATCTCTCCACCCTTCAAAGGTGGAGGGGTGTATTACTGACAGAGAGATGCTTCAGAAATTATGCCAACAAAAAGCATCAGACACAACTAAGAAGGTTTAAGACCATGAAAGGCCTCCACTCACAGACATGTGGCCAAAATATTGGCTGCATGGTCTAGAGAGAGACCGAGGAAAGAATACAGTAAGCATGTACAAAAGGATGTAGGTTGCCATTCTTATTCTCAGATGAAGATGCTTGCACAGGACAAAGTAGTATGGAGTTTCAGACCAAAAATAACAACAACAACAACAACAACAACAACAACAACAACAACATTGTTTCCCTGTCAGCTATCAGCATGTACCAATCACTGCTGGAATATTGGGTGATGTCTTCTTTTGGTGGCCTAGTACATATTGGTGAATCAAATATATCACTTGGCTAAATTTGGATCAATATCAATAGGCCATGTTTAGTATTTTTGCATGAGAAAAGAAGAAGAAGAAGAAGAAGAACAGAACAGAAAATATGTCAAAGAACTGCCAGGACAGTTATCTGGTGTAAAATAAGTAGATGGACTGATTACAACAGCCAAAAATCATTTTATGAATCTAATACATATTTATGAAACTGTCCAGAAAGTATTTCATAAACATCACACCACCACAACTATACGAGAATGATGATGTCACGACATCGAATTACAAATGAAGGACTCAAATGAATTTAATACACTGACTGCCAGCTACAGTAGAAGTCCCTGCATTGGCCACTGGCAACTTCATAGCAGCCAATGTGTTACAAAGCAAATAATTCTTACCAAATATGGCAACAATAGGCATCTGAGCACAGAAAACCTTGGTCTGAGTGTGATTGGCATAATGTAGTGACTGATTACCAAATGCGAGTATTATATAAAAGATTGACGAAAACACTTAAAGTAAGTGAAAATAACCTGAGTAGTAACTAAATAGTGAGTAACAAAAGCATTGCACTGCAGATACACACTTAAATAGAGTCAAAATTTGTTATACTTTTGAACACATTTCATTCTTCAGTTTAGACTGCTGAACTGGAACAAACCTTTGAAGAACTTTACAAAACTCTGAATTCCTTTTGAGAACATTTCACAGCAAGAACAAATTTATTGTCCATTTAAATTGCATATATTTTGAAATTTTAATGGGTTTCAGATTCATTACAGCATCTTCACATATGAATATTTTGGCTACAAGATGAACACATCAGTTTTTATATGCAAATAATAATAAATAATATGTATAAAAAGAGAGATGGTTTAACTTACCAAAAGCATAGGCTCATTGTCACACACACACACACACACACACACACACACACACACACACACACACACACACACACACAAATATTCAAGCTTTTGCCACTGTTAGTTGCTTCATCAGGAAAAGAGGAAGGAAGGAGGGGGAAAAAAGGGAAGGATGCGGGTTTCAAGTGAGTGGATAAGGAGTCATTACAATCCCGGGAGCGGAAGTACTTACCTTAGGGGGGGAAAAAGGACAGGTAAACAAACATGCCTATATAAGTGAACACACCAAGGCAGACATGTAAAAAGCAAAGAAGTAGGACAGAGATGCCAGTCGAGGCTGAGGCTCTGTCCAGAGATCAGAGAAAAGATGCTGTTGAATAGTGGGCAGAAATTTGAAATTAACAGAGGATGAGGATGAGACCAGGTGGGCAACAGGAAGAGAGAATGTGCTGAAGGACAAGTTCCCATCTCCAGAGTTCTGAAAGGTTGGTGTCAGTGGGAAGTATCCAGATAACCCAGATGGTGTAACACTGTGCCAAGATGTGCTGCCCATGCACCAAGGCATGCTTAGCCACAGGGTGATCCTCATTACCAACGAACACTGTCTGCCTGTGTGCGTTCATGCAAATTGACAGTTTGTTGCTGGTCATTCCCACATAGAAGGCTTCACAGTGCAGGCATGTCAGTTCGTAAATCACATGGATGCTATCGCAAGTGGCTCAGCCCTTAATCGTGTATAACTTCCGGGTTACAGGACTGGAATAAGTAGTGGTGGGAGGGTACATAGGACAGATTTTACACCGAGGGCGGTTACATGTGTAGGAGCCGGAGGGTAGGGATGGCCCAAGTTTTAGTTTGCAAATCAAATGTCTGTAGAGCTTATGGGACTTAACTACGGGGTCATCAGTCCCTAAACTTACAAACTACTTATGAACTAGCTTATACTAAAGACGGCACAAACATCCATGCCTGAGGGGGGGATTCGAACCCCTGACGGGGAATGGCCTCGTGCAACAATGCACTCGGCTGCTCCGCTGCGGCTTTAGTTTGCACACTAAGCTTGATTTAAGAAAATCGATATCTCACACAATACTTACATGATAGATTCCACAGACTTTGGTTTAATGAAAATGGCAATAGGGAAAAGCTGAGCAACTTGTAACCTCTTGATTGCATTCCCACTTACATCCAAGATACAGTGCTTTCCCTGTTAAAAAAAAATTTTTCAAGTCAGAACAACCACAAATTTCCATTTTCTGTCACATAAAGAATAATTTTTTATGTACCATTATACAACATAGTAACTGAGATTGCAAAATTGTTTCTTTTTTTATCATTTAAATGCCATATTGTAGGTGAAGGGGGATTCACAAATATGTACACATGGATAGCTACAAATTATTGATTTCATTAACTAGCTACAATTGCTAACACAAACAAACCTTTTCAGCAACTTCTTTCACGGAAGCAACTGATGTGCCATAGAGATTATCATTGTATTGTCCTGCTTCTATAAATAAATGGTTTTGTATGTCGCGTTCCATTTGTTCTCTAGATGCCACAAAGTGATAGTCCCTTCCATCCACTTCATATTCTCGTTTGGGTCTTGTCGTGTCTGTCAAACAAAAAGACCATACAATGCTGATTGGCAGTGCAAAAAGTAGTGATCAAAGCTAAATCTACTTTCATTTTATTCAACCTCTCATTAATATCTACAAATTTCTTAAATTAATAAACAATGCAATACTGACACAATGAAATATAAACTCATGATAACAAGGGCAATATTCCAGATTATAATGTTTCCCATAATGAATGTAATTTGTTACCCTACTACAGAAAACTTATCAAAGTCAAAACACTCCATGTTGTGCAGCACTTCTATGATGATGTTTAGCTGTATGTCTGCTACCACAATATAACAGAAAGCTAGCTTATTATAAAGCCTGTGGCAAAAACCTAATCCTTTAAGTTGTGTGAATGTGATTATCTATTTTTGTGTCTGTCAGCAGCTCAGTAAGCCTCTTTACGGTGAGTTGTTACCCATCCTCCATTATTGAAATCCTTATATTTGTGACTAATGTGAAATCATTCTATAGTTTGCATTAGATATTTCTATGAAGACATCTACAATAACTGTTAAGTCAAGGGACTTATCAAGGGAAAAAAAAATATCATGTCAGCATTTGTACCTGGTACATCTAGAACAAAAATCACAAGCACCTCTGTGTTTATACTGTGCCTACCCACCGCAATTAATGTTACAGTTATCAACACAAAAAATTACAATCTTCTTGGCTAAATTATGCTTTATTAAGATTTCCAGGACACATTAGCTTGTAATTCTGCAATTTCTCCAGAAATATTCTGAAAAGAGATTATTTTGCATGGAACATTTTTGACAGAAGAGAAACATTCAACTATAATTGTTAATTATAAGGTTCTGTGATTTGTTATGTCAACCATCATAGACACACACTTCAAGTCTTTCAGTTATGATTGTAGTTCATGCACTGAAAGTGGCAATAAAACTTTCACTAATATAGAATTTGCACTTTGCCCTGGAACATGTAAATTTGTCAAAAATTTCTCCAACAACAAGAGCTGTGGAGTCCAATGAACGTAAATAACAGGTGGTATTTCGCAGTATCAAAGACAAATAACCCCTTTTATCTTTTTAAGTTTGTGGTTGATTCAAGCCTGCAAAGATACTTATACCACTGGAAGTTCTCACATAAACTGCAACCATGTGCTTCGTCTTCTTAAAGTATAGCGTTGTATAAAGAAGTCATCCATGTTCAATGTAGAAAATGAATTCAATTATGTACTACATTTATAGATGATGTAGTTCACTTCAAGAAAAGAAAATATACTGTTAAGAGTTCTGAATAAAGTACATTTTCTTTTCTTCATATTAAACTATAGGCTGCCAGAATGGTCTAACAGCCTTGGCACATTATGGAATCAAAAGGAGGTTTGTATGTCGGTGGAAGTTGCTTCTTTTGCCACACATGACGCCATGCCCAACTGTTGTATCAGCTACTAGTACTGTAAAAGTGTTACTGTCAAAGTCATACATACTCGTGAAAGATGCTAACAGTGATTATGTAATACACGATTTGCTGCATTTCTTGGGCTTTAAGATTATCACTCAACTGCAGTCTTCCTGTAATGAAGGTAAGGAATACAGGAAGTGAGTAATAATAACAAAAAAAAAATTCTAATAGTTTTAATCTTACTGTAGTAATGTGTATTGGTGCTAGTTTTGAAATCTGTGAAAAAAGCAGGCTGATACTACACTTCTGCAACCATACAGCCCAATAATCGGAAATACGCTCCTTATTCCTTTCACGTAAATACCTTATTGGTTTGTGCCCTTATGTGAGAATGAGAAAGGAAACACCAGCAACATTACTTACCACAAATTTGCAGTTGAAATATGTGGTTATACATAGGTTCTACAGAAACCTCCATTGCCAAATACATGGTGAAATTCATCAGTGCTTTGCAGTGAAAATTTTACTGATGCAGATTATAAATCCAATTCCTAGAGAAATATTTTCAAAATAGGTAGCATTCCCAACAGACTTCCACACTATCCTCTCCATATAATACCAGAATCAGCAGTACCTAACTGACAAATTGTAAAGTAGACTCAGGATAATCAGGTGGGCATAAACATGGCACAATTGTGTCATTAAGGAGATGAAATAGAAGATGAGATGCTTTCCAAAGTAAGAGACTTGGAAAAAGAATTGTCACAGAAAACAAACATCGAGGCGTACTATCAGAGTGGCATAAAAATCTGGAACCATTGATATAAGAAGAAATTAAGTAACCTAAAATGGAATTCTTGTGGGAGCAAATAAATAATAAACCACCTCTCTTGAGTGAGTAAGTAATGAAAGACAGCATCATTTGCCAGCACTGCTTACCAAAAGATCACAAAACAAAGAATTTATTTTAAAATTGCACGGTAGCCATAAACATCATCATTTTGTCAGTGATTTTTCAATAGAAACAATATTTGTGACTTTAATACAAGATTGGAAAAAGAAGCTATCTGTTTAAACAAAGCGGAATTGCTATGTAGCTTAGTAATTCATGACATGCAAATGAAGCAACAAATGCAGTTTGTTCACCAATAAATGATACAGGAAAAAGCAAACAGTACTTTTTAGCACTTTTGGGTGTACCATTTGTACACATGTCTGATTAAGCATGCTTATCTCCAAGTCTCATAAGAATTTGCATGGAATTTTTAGATTTTTCAAAATTTGAACACAGCTTGGCCATAGGGGTACAAAATCCTAAAAAAGCGACTGTATGCCTCCCACTGCAAACCATTGGTGTATAGCTAGAAGAAACTTTAACAACAAACTAAACTAAAATTCTTTACACACCACAAACAGTAAACAATACATCTTCAGTACTTACGAGGAACACAGCTGCCAAACTTGTCAGGAAATTCTGAAATCAGATCATCATTTACTCTGTCTTTCAGTGGACCCAGTATAATAACAGGCCTCGTGTACTGTATCTGAAGCTGTTGTACTGGCTCGTACGATAGCACAGATTCTTCTCCTCCTGTAATAAAATCACAGATTGTTACAAACTTCCAGATGCACTGCAAGTAACAACTAAGTACTTCATTAATTCCGTGTAACATAGTAAGCAACACTAGCTTCCAAGCCAAGGGTAAACATGCAAGGATAGGTTCACAGGGAAGACAAGCAAGGTTGTCATGGATCAAGGTTTTCAACAATAGAGGTGGATACATCAGTTTTAACTACTTATAAAACAGTAACTAATACCTTCTGTGTGAGTGTCATCTTGAGTGTAGCACAGCATGAATGCTGAAACAAAATTGACACAAAGTAAGAAATCTATAAATCACAACAAGGGGGCAATTAAATCAAATACAGAACTATCTTTGTAATTTATTTTCCATTGTCATCCACTGATACATAGATTTGTTTTTCACCCTGTAGCTTACAATATTTTATGTCAAATGTATATTTTATTAACACATGCCTTGAATAAATTAATCTCTCTGTAAAACAACGGAAATTACAGGAAGAATTCAACTTCATTTTTCAAAGGATAGGTTGGTACTCACCACAGATAGCTGTTGACGAGTCACAGAAAGGCACACACAAAAGATTACTAATTTACTTAGCTTTTGATTGTTACAGCTTTCTTGAGAAATGGAAACATATTTTCTCCAACAAAAAATATGACGTATCTCCAATCCTGTGGCTTGACTCAAATACTAACCACACTGGATGGAGACAGCAGTATATATATATATATATATATGTGTGTGTGTGTGTGTGTGTGTGTGTGTGTGTGTGTGTGTGTGTGTGTGTGTGTGTGTGTGTGAAAGAGAGAGAGAGAGAGAGAGAGAGAGAGAGAGAGAGAGAGAGAGAGAGAGAGAGAGAGAGAGAGAATTTCTATTTCGGAAGAAGGTTGTAATGGGAGGAAGCTAAGTAAACTGGTAATCTTTTGTGTGTGCCTTTCTGTGAATCATTGAGATGTCTCTGTTATGAGTAGCAACATATCCTTTCCAAATTAATTTCTCTGCCTAATCATTTAGTCTACATTTTTAGAACAGCACAAACATATAATCCTTACCAAACAAAGCTAAATTCAGTTAAAACATTCAGAAATGATGACCCATTAAAAGAAATTTACTAACAAGAAGGCAACAAAAGATGGTCAAGAAGATTTTCCAAATCTCTCTAAATATTTACCAGTCAAATTAATTAGTGTAGACAAGATCAGACGAACTACATAAACTTCCACATTCAAACAAGCAACACAAATACCCATGCACACCACCATCCCGACACGGGAAAGGATACTTACGCATATTATTAGGGTCACCCTCGTTGTTGGGAGTGGTTGGAGAAGCTACAGCACAGACAAAGAACAATGAACATCATGTCATAACAAAAACAAAGGGAAGCAAACATTAACTGGCAACAGCATACTATACATAGTATTAGATCACATGCCACAGACAATAAACATTACTTCATTACCATTACATAAAAGGCTTACTCAAGTCTTAATCTCTGCAGTAGCAGTTCTGCACAAACATCAATCTTTTCTTTACACAATCCAACCATTACGAGTAAAAGGAAAATGCAGAACCCAAAAACCACAGCTTCATGCTTACAGTTAAGAGACTTCTAATAACTAGCAAAACAATCCATAAACTGGTAAGATGTATCAATGGTGAATTTTGTAGGTGATATATTACACCTTCCTCTAGAATTAATATTTTTCTTTTACATTTTTAAACTGCCTAAAAACAGTTGGAGGTAGATAAAAATTTCTTAACAACATGTAATATTAAAATTACTAAATATTTCCGGGCTATTATGCTGTGGTCTAGTGGATTTATTGTCGTAACCCAACATTCTCAAGGGGGATCGTGGCACTTTGTGTGTCCGATACACACCCTGGCTCAGCAGCAAGCCAGGGTGTGTATCGGACATTTAAAGTGCCACGATCCCCCTTGAGAATGTCCTCCGCAGTCGGGGATGAAACGTTGGGTTTCGACAATAAATCCACTAGACCAAGGCATAATAGACCGGAAACTTTTAGTAATTTTGACCATTCCGGCTGTGAAAGTTTACATTTTACAAACATGTAATATTCACATTTACTTCTAATGCCTACATAGACATAGATAATACAATAATGTTGAGATAATGGACATAAGAATGCAATGTGAGAAATACTTGTCATTTTCACTATAGTCACAATGATTAAAAACTTTTGAAGGAAATGTGCACAGTTACAAAATACCCTGCAGAACGAAGGATATCTGGAAGTAATAACTTCTGACGATTATCAAAAAATCTCAGGAAAGATAGTCCCCTGTTCATAGTAAAATTACTCATTTTCAATGGTATTTTCTGTTTGAATGTGATTTTTTTTTAAATTTGTTTGACAAAACAAGGGAGTTACTGCCACTTTAAGCCAAAGTAAACTGCTATTAACAACACATTCTTGGACAAACTATCACAAGTGCTAAATACCAAAATGGATTTAACACAATCTTCTTTCTTCAACTCAATATCTTTGAATTTTTACAAGAATCTGCAATCTGAGACAACTTTTTTTGTCTGTGTGTGTGTCTTTTAGGGCCAAAGATAAAGATATATCAGGGAAATATACCATTTTCTTTATGGAATTGTTTGATTCTTCTGTGAACTGTTATCCACTGTCCTAGAGTTATATATCTGTTCACAAAAAGCAACATTTTTGTATTTGATCATTTCAAAATCATGCTTAGCTGCTCTATAAAAATTTAAAGTCATACAATGCCAAACTAATTCCACAGTTACAAGAACAAAGGCAAATAGTGACTTAGGTATTTTCTGATTTGAGCCAGGTAACAAATCTTTATTCGACCAATTACCATGCAGGTAGTTCATTGCCCACCCTACCTTCCCCAGATCATTCAGCAATCTCCTCACATATATCACAAAATTCTTATCGCACCTTAAAAAAGGAACCTGTAGAACTGTAAACTTTGCTAAGGATTACACCTTAGGAAGAAAAGTCTTATTTTAACAAGTCCTTCTCACATAGCTTTCCTCCCAATACATCTTACAAGTTTATGTTTTTCATGCTACATGCTACTGTCAAAAAACAAAGAAAAATGCACTTAAATGCAACAAACAACACTTGGGAAACAATACCATAAAACAGATTGTACTTGCTGGAAAATGTTAGACTTACACACAGGTAGAATAGGAACAGTATCTATTTCCATTAACTACCTGCGAAACAAAGTAGCTATACAAAGTCTACAACTGTTTTATAAATGCTGTCACATTCCTCTGGAAGAAAGAGGGGGAAAGCCCCTACTGAAGCTAATGGGTTGAACTTCATACCAGAATAGTGTACTCACGTTCTTGATCTGAACCATCCTCTGATTTGTCATCTTTACTCTTCATAAATGGGAACTTTCTACTGAAGGAGAAGTTCTTCTTTTTCCTGTCTAATGTTGACTGCTGTAAAACAAAACATTCTTTAATCAGCAACACTGTGTAAGCTGCATAAAACTCAAATGATGGCTTGGTTAGTACATGCTTCATGAAGCACTTCAACTGTGTTTCATTATGACATTAAACAATTCAGTTACATTATTAATTAAACCAGTTACTCACTGTAGCCACACGAATTTGCTTAACCAAAAAGAAATATGGGCATAAGCATTTATCATATTTTCGAAAATTAAAGCACTTGCTTTCAATTTTGGAGAAGGCACTAACACCACATTCAAAGAGGGCAATTATGCACCTGAGAACATTTACATCAGTCAGTTTGAAGTAGACCTATGAGGTATGCTAATCAGCCGATACATTTTTCTTAGCTGAAAACTACAGACACACCATGCGGCAGTCCAATTAATTACTAACAATATACATCCATTTTCAATATTATGTCTATGAAATCATGTCTGTCGGATTAAACGAAAGTTTTTATAAAATAGAATCGTCTAAAAACCTATAAAAGCCTACAACTGCACAATTTTTAGCGAATTAATACCTAAGATATTACATGCAAGAGGTCTAAAAAATAAAATGACCGAAGTGAGATTCGAATGTGTGCCCGTTGTGTTCATAAACAGTCAGCCTATCCACTCTCCCAGTGAAACATATGTGAGAAGTGGTTCGTTGTAGTAAATGTACCCATTTGGCATTCTTTTCCCTCTATTGTTTATACATGCTCAAATAATGTTTTCCAAAATAAATTATATGGGAGTTAAAGTGCAATGACTCTCAACTTAAACTGTATCTTAACTATTGTATTGCTTCTATTTGATGATGTAAACAGCAAGCTGAAGCTGCACAGACTGCTGGAGTTGGCAACACTTGCACTTATGAGTTTGGGCAAGTGCAATGCTCTTTTCTTGGACTTTAAATTATTCGGGCCAGCTATTCTTTTTGTCCCGTATTGTACAAGATGGTAACTACAGGGTGCGTCTAAAAATATTGGTGAATGGTCCCATATTTTACATGCCGTGCTGGCGAGGATGAGGTGGCCAAAGCAATTACACTGAAAGACAAGTCAACAAGTGCTCCTTATCATGCAAAGCACTGCAGTGAAGTGCTGTTACAAGCTGTGACCCAGCTAACAGGGTCAGTGTGACAACTCTTGTCATTGCAACATAGAGCACGAAAATGGAGCAACGTGTTATCAAGTTTTGTTTCAAATTAATCAAAACAGGAACAGAAACCGATGTGATGTTAGTGCAAGTGCATGGTGTTGACACAATGAGTAAAAAGAGTGTGTCGAGTGATTTCAATGCTTTAGAGATGGAAAGGAAGGTGTCGAGGATGAGCCACATTCAGGTCACAGTCCACAATCACAGTCCCAGACAACATTGAATGAGTGTGAAGGATGCTTGCGAATGATCCTTGCGAATGATCGGCAGCTGTCTTTGAGAATAATAGCCCTGAAAGGCTTACACTTCCCAATGGTTGTGAAGATCCAACAACGCATGACCACAGGGCATGGAGCGATTCCAGAAGAAGCTTTTGCTCACTGTTTCCAATGGCTTACTACCGATGTCAGAAGTGTATTGTAGCCAATGGCAATTACTTTGAAGGCCAGTAAAGATATTATACTTGAAACACTTGTTTTCTATATTTCCCCCGAGACCATTAACCAAACTTTTCAAACAGACCTTGTATGATGGATGATGATGATGTTTAAATTCTCAATTCTTCACACAGTTTATCTACAAGAAGAACGACTTCAAAGAAGAAATGGGCCTAAAATCATATGAACATTTGAAGAGGATGACAATGGGGAGAGGGACATTTCTAAATCGAATTTTTATTTTATGTATGGGCTATACAACAGCAATAACTGTGAAAAATGTCATTATTTCTGCATTTATCATATTTTTGAAAATTAAAGCACTTGCTTTCAATTTTGGACAAGAGAAGTAATGAACAATACATGCTACTCATAAATATAGTTTTATTCATTGGGAACAACTTATTTTAATTCACCTAAATTCCATCTGGGTGGCTAAAATTGTACATGATATACAGTAACAAAATAAATATCAAAACAATTATTTTTGCCACACATTTCAACGGTGTGTTTACAAGGATGAAACTATTCACGAGTTATTCAAAGTTGACTCTTTGCTAAAATAAAAACACTCAAAGTATCATTTAATATGCCGGACATGAATTTGACCTCTAGCACCTCTATAATGAAGATTTTTTGAGGAAACAGCTTCCACTCATCTGGTAAAAACTAGATTACGCTTATGTTACGACACACAGAAGATGTCTACAAATAACTAACCTTGTCAGAGCCCGGTCCCCCCGGGACATGTCCTTGGAACTTGACAGTACGGTCTCTGGCTCGCTGCTTGCGCTCCCAGCGTCTCTTGGACGGGATGATGCCCATTCCCTCCTCCTCGCCTGTGGGGAGAACTCTGCGTGCCTGCCACCATTCGTCATCACTTGCATTTGTGACGTGCAGGATGTCTCCATAATGGAATGGCAAGCCCCTACTGGGCAGGCCATCATCTTTGTTGGGGTCGTAATCGAACAGTGCCCTGTACACAATAATGTTAGTCAAGAAACAGTCACTAATTTGTGTCAAGTCAAATAAGTATGAGCCAAATGGCACGTAAAATAATAGGTCACTATCATCACTGAACAATGTCAGAAAATTTAAATACTATTAAACACTGAAGCATTATTATTAGACATTATTACACTAATAAAGAAATCTTGACTTTGTAAGAAACAGCATTTGCATTCTGTGTGTGTATTTTTTAATTATTATTAAATAAATTATGACAATGATGTTCTTGTCACCATTAATACTTTGCTGCAGGCTGTCTCATTCAAATCTTTTTGGATCTCATTAAGTAGTGCTAACAACGTTCATTTAAATCTCATACTGTAATATAGCCTTTGTCCCTCTACAATTTTAACTCCCTACACATCCTTTAATTAGCAAATTATAAAATGGTAAGTCCAGCTTGGAATTACCAGGCTAACAATTCTATGATGCCTCAGGATGTGTTTTATCAACTGATCAATTCCTTTTAATAAAGTTGATGGTTTCAAGACTTTTCTTCTCTAATTTGATCATCAGCTGCTCAGTCTATCTATCTAATGTTCAACAGTTTTCTGTAGCCTAACATTTCAAAAGTTCTATTCTCCTTTTCTCTATATCAATATAGATGCAGACTGGTTTAACATTTGTACAAAACTTTTCTCTGTCCTATGCTGTGTAAGAAAAGGAGAAATAATATTTACATTGTACATTCATACATCTAAATTTATAATCTGCAAATGCCAAGGTACACTCTTTGCATGACTGTTTGGTACTAATAGGTTCCAAAAAATCAAAATGCGAAAATATCATTTTACAGTATCGTATCTCAGGTTCTGTTGATCAAAGAAATAAATTATCACACATTTTGGGGCCATAGGCCTACTGGCAATTTGACACTTTGGCCATACTGTAGCTATCCAACAGCACTGGGTCAAAATGTAAACATTATGCAATCTGTCCAGGCCAGGAAAATTGGAGAAGCTATTGCTCCTTTTTCAATATATGTCGTCTAGGATAGGCCTTGTGCAGCACAACCATTTTTTTTTTAAGGTGCTTCCTCAGGAAACCCCAAAAAATCATGCACCAATTGTGAAGATGGCCTCTTCTGTAATATATGTTCATTGCAAATCATCAAAATTTTACCCAAATACATTCTGTCAAAGTGTCAGGAATCAATCATATGAAAAGCCCACATAAGGGGATTGTCAAAATTCTCATTTGTCACAAATTTGGCTAAACTGTCTACCATACTTGTGCAGAGTTTGGGCATCACTTGTCATTTAGATTGCCAGTTTCTCTACCATGTTTTGCAATTTTCAAAACATATGAAAATACTGAACAAAGAATCTGCTTAGTTTTGCACTGCAAATGAAATTTCTTGTGTTGTTTAATAGTGGAACTGAGCATATAAAAGTGGTTGAGTATGTGGTGGAAGATTTGTCTTCTTCTCACCAGCTGTAAATATATTCAACTGAAATTAATATGGCTGAAGTAAAGGAAAAAAATCTAATAATGTGATGACCAGATTAGAAATCAAAACTGTAATATGAATAGTTTGCAACTCATTGCAAAGAATTTTGACCAGTTGCTACATAACAGTTGTGTGACTGCCAAGTGTGCTGTTGCGATTGCTGCCTGTTCTGAAGAAGGATAATGGCTGATAGCTTATTTTTTATGTGCCTTTCGCCTGTTCATGAATTTCTGGCAAATAACTCAACAAATGTTTCTGAACAGCCACTCTATTCCCCCGTTTTAGTTCCAAATGAAACTCTTCTTTTTTCAAAACTCACCACTTCAAGGCATCCATTTCCAGTTGATAGATGACATAAAAGAGGATTCACAGCAAATACTGAGGTCAATTCCAAAAAATGCATTTAAAGACTGGGTTATTTATTGGCACAAGTGTATTATTCCAGAAGGAGCCTACTTTGAAGGCAATACGATAAATTTAGAGGAAGAGTATGTGTTTTATGTTTCACTGACCAATTCACAGTACTTCCTTGATTCAACTGTATTCTTAAAATGAACATCTTAGTGTTTTTTGAAAAAGTTTCAAAATCCCCCATCTGTTACAAAGATTCAGATGTTTAAAGTTATAGTGCTTTAGGAAGTAAAAATATGTAACATACAGATGCAGGTATAAAGTGAACTTCCATTATGCAAGAGACAATTCTGTGTTAATCTTATATTACACATACATGTTTGTTTGTGTGTGTGTGTGTGTGTGGTGTCAAAGTACATAAATGTGCAAGTATGTATATGCACTTCAACTACTTACATAATTTGTTTTGTGTAAGCTGCACACCACACTGTAATAAGGAAAAGAAGTAAACCAGTTAAAAATACACCAGTTTGAGCTCAAAGGAGACAGATCAGATACCGTCAGTGGCAGAATAAGACTGTCCGAGGCCCAGGACGGTGGTAGAACAAAATAGGCCCCCATCCCCCGTCCACTTGCAAATATATGTATTACTATAGGAAAAGTAGCTTTTGGGATTTGGAGGCCCCCCAAGACCAATATAAAATAAAATAGCTTCCAGATTTGGAGGCCCCAGAAGAAGAGGCTAAGGGCACTAAAAATGCTTTGAGGTATTTGGAGCCCCTCCAATCCCCAAAGACGAGAGGCCCGGGGCGGTCCACCTCTGTCTCCCCCGCTCCAGCCCACTACTGGATAGAGTTCTCTTTAAAAGGCTGGCAGAGAAGTGGGCAACCTAATTCTGCCTTCTTCAGCAAACATTTTGACTTATTAAAACTTATTCTTGCTGAAAGATATTAACAGAAAATGGAAGAGAAATTAGTGGCAGAGAAATTAGTGGCAGTGAGAGCAAAAGACAGAGGACTTTGTGGAAATTAAAATGAGTGATAAGTGGAGACCTTATGTAAGCATTTTCTGGATCCTTGCACACCCACCCCCATCCAACCAGTGAACTTAAGATAATGAATGAATGAATAAATAAATAACCCAATTTACCTCATACCCTCTATTATGTGATTACAACTCCAGGTCTAGGTGTCAATCTCCAAGGATGTGTGGAGAAAAGACAGTGGAGTTTGAAAAGAGAGAGCAAACTGTTTTCAAAAAAAAAGAGATAGACAATATCTACAAGGCAAAGGCAAAGACAATGGCAGTGAGACAGAGACAGTACAAACTGGAGAGAAGGCAATAAGGAAGAGCATGAGAAAGGACAATGGAGAGAGAGAGAGAGAGAGAGAGAGAGAGAGAGAGAGAGAGAGAGAGAGAGAGAGAGAGAGAGAGAGAGAGAGGCGATATGATGAGTATACAGGCTGCAATACAATGGAAGCAAGGATGTAGTATGTTCTGCTTTAGATCACTGTGAAACTTCATATGCCAACATTCCCCCTCTTTTCTTTTCTTTTCTTTTCTTTTGAAGAAGGCAGAATGAGGATCCAGGCTGCTGGTTCTCCACTTTCCTGTCAGATTCTTTGAAAGAGGAGCATATTCACCTTTCTTGTACACCAACAGGATCATTTTTCTGCTGGAAATTAATAAGTTTTCTTCTGAAAATGCACTTTGCAGCCTACTGCACATAACCAGACTTACCGAACATACAATGACCGTTTCTGTGATGTCCTCATGAGTGTGCCAGACATAATCTGCTGGGACATCTGATGTTTGAGGTCATGGATCCGAGCTTCGAATCGATTGTACTCTTCAGGTCGATACTGTGCCACTATAGTCACTGTCTGGCCAGCACCCTGCAATAATGTAATGAAAAAAGAATTAATACAAGACCTTCACACTTACATACACAACTTACTACCATTCTTACAACTTCTTCAGAAAAGTAACTATTTTCTTGTGATGAAAAAGATGAATATTAGAATAATGCAAGAGCATGAAGTCATTTGCACCAGTTTCCACTGTAACTATTACTACAATGATTGGAGGGTACAGAATTGTTAGCAACAGTACAATAATCTATTCACCTGTTTCACAGAAGCACTATGATGTGATCCATATATTATGAACATATTTTTTTTATAATCGCCATCCACAACACAGTCACAGTTTCATAATAGTAAACTGTCTTGTGTGTCTCAACTTTTGTAGTTGTATTAATAATAACATGTAGAAGGGAACAACTCACCGTAAAGACAAACAATGACACAAATAAAAGACACACAAACACACTCACAATTCTAAATTTTCGGCTGCGGCCTTCCTCGGAAAGAGAACGCTCATGAGTGAATGTGTGGATGAGTGATCTCTTTCTGATGAAAGCCACCACCGAAAATTTATAATTTTGTGTGTGTGTGTGTGTGTGTGTGTGTGTGTGTGTGTGTGTGTGTGTGTGTGTATTAACTGATATGGTGTAATAAAATCATGTGTAAATAGTAGTAATGAAGATGAGAAGAGTTAGAAGAAATTTGGTAAAGTGTAGTATAATAAATAATGATAATACCCAACAGGTAGCATAATTTTCCAGCATACTGTAAAGTATTCTTTCTATTATGAATTTTAATAAGTCATAGGGATGGCTGAAAGAAACTCTGGAATCACAAAAAAAAAAGGACTTTCAGGCTTTTTTTTTTTTTTTTTTTTTTTTTTTTTTTTTGTTATGAAGTCTATTACATTCATCCCTTGTTGTCAACATTCATCTAACAAGGAGACCAAAGGTGCAAATTCTTTGGCTGTTCACTCACAGAAGTTTTAAAGTACACTATCCACAAAAGAAGAAGGGTTCTAAAGTTTTAAGAACAATTATATATTTATATATAAGTTTCAGAGTGCAGTATATTGGTACGGCAAAATAGCTCAGTCGGTCAACTGAAGTCCGTGATATGACCCATCAGCTTTGATCAATGACATAATATCTGAGTTAAAGGTGATACAGTAGTTTGTTTACAAGCAGAACACAGATTACAGATAATGATTTTGTGTTTAAAAAGTGATCTGTAGCTTCTCACTGATGGTTAGAGCTCCCCCCCCCCCCCTCCAAGTGAACGCGAAATGCGCAAATTTTTGGGCGGAGAACTCTGATCGGTGGTACATTCTGTTGTGGTAACCTATAATTAAAGAGGATAATCATCGATTATTTATTATCTATAATACATAAGTATTACACTATTATCCCGTATGTTTACATTTGTTGATACTGTGTTTTGCTAATTGGTATATCTATGTAGCATGTCTTGTGAGACTCTGATATGACGTCATTGTTCAAAGCCGACAGGTTGTAACACTGTCTTCAATTACGCCAGCTCAGGTAGTAGCATGCTGGATTATCATGTGGTTAAACAGGTTTCAACCCTAACTGCAGGCAACAATTTATCTTTCTTATTTGTTTTAAAAATAAGAACAACTCTTAAATAAGATTAATGATATAAAATATTAGCTATTACATCATAAAGAACTTTATTTTATTTATGAAATGAGAGTTGCAACTAATCAAAATTTTGTTGTTATTGTCTTCAGTCAGAAGTCTGATTTGATGCAACTCTCTACTCTACTCTATCCTAAGCAAGCCTCTTCATCTC
This sequence comes from Locusta migratoria, assembly GCA_026315105.1. NCBI lineage: Eukaryota > Metazoa > Arthropoda > Insecta > Orthoptera > Acrididae > Locusta > Locusta migratoria. The sequence goes on from CM048745.1 coordinate 114,020,098, forward strand.
CTCATAAGAATGGAAACTTACATCCATCTGAATCTACTCACTGTAATCATCTCTAGGTCGCCCTCTGCAGTTTCTAACCCACATACTTCCCTCCAATGCTACATTCATGATTCCTTTACAGTATGTCCAAGAATGTGTCCTACCAATAGATACCTTAGTATTATTCTGTAGCAACACATTTCAAAGCCTCTTCCTGTCTGAACTATTTATTGTCCATGTTTCTCTCCCATACAAGACAACACTCCACCCAAATGTCTTTAGAAAAGACTTCCTTACACCTATACTTGATGTTAGTAAATGCCTCTTTTTCAAAAATGATTTTCTTCCCATTGCCATCCTGCATTTTAGATCCTCTGTACTACGACCATCATGTTCTTTTACTGCCCAAATAACAAAACTCATCTACCACCTTTATTGTTTTTCTACCTAATCTAATTCCTTCAGCATCACTTTATTTTCTAAGACTATATTCCATTACCCTTGTTTTGCTCTTGTTAATGTTCATCTTATACGCTCTCTTCAACACGCTGCCCTATTCCATTCAATTGCTCTTCCAGGTCCACTGCTGTGTGACAGAATTACAATGTCATCAGCAAAATGCAAACTTTTTATTTCTTAACCCTGAATTTTAATTCCTTCTCGAATTTTTTCCTTTCTTTCCTTAACAGTTTGCTCGAGGTACAAATTGAGTAACACTGGAGAAAGGCTACAACCCTGTCTTACTCCCTTCCCAACCAATGTTTCCCTTTCATGTCCTTTGTCTCTAGTAACTGCTGTCTGGCTTTTGTACAAGTACCTTTCTTTCCCTGAATTTTACCCCTATTTCATAATTTGGAAGAGTGTATTCCAATAAACATTGTTAACAGCTTTCTCCAAATCTACAAAAGCTAGAAATGTAGGTTTGTCTTTCCTTAATCTATCTTTTAGGATAAGTCTTAACATGAGTATTGCCATGAGTATTATCAGACTAATGGTTCTGTAATTTTCACACCTGTCTGCACCCGATTTCTTTTTTCGAATGAGGATCATTGCATTTTTCTTAAAGTTTGAGGGTAATTCGCCTCTCTAATACATCGTACACACCAGGTGAAATAGTGTTGTCATGGCTGGCTCTCCCAAAGACTTTAGTAGCTCTGAGGGAATATCATCTACTCCAGGGACCTTGTTCCAACTTACTACTATAGGGGCTCTGTCAAATTCATATCTCTGTATAGTATCTCCTATTTCATCTTCATCTACTTCCTCTTCCATTCCCCATGGAAGTGTTATAGGGCCCTTACTGTTGTTTATTTTTAATAACGACTTAGGGGACTAACTGAGTAGCTGTCTTAGACTGTCTGCAGATGATGCTGTCATTTTTCGATTAGCAAAATCTCCAGAAGATCAAAAGCAACTGCAAAATGATTTAGATAAGATATCTGGCTGATGCAAAAATTGGCAATTGACCCTCAATCATGAACAAATGTGAGGTCAACCATATGACCAGTAACAGAAATTCGTTAAACCTTAGTTACACGATAAATCAGTCAGATCTACAAGCCGTCAATTCTACTAAATACCTAGGAGTAACTATTACGAACAACTTAAATTGGAGAGAACACACAGAAAATATTGTAGGGAAGGCGAACGAAAGGCTACATTTCATTGGCAGAACACTTAGAAGATGCAACAGTTCTTCTAAAGGAAGTGCCTATACTACACTTGCTTGTCCTATTTTGGAGTATTGCTGCACACTGTGGGATCCTCATCAGATGGGACTGAAACAATTTAGAGAAACTTCTGAGAAAGGCAGCTAGTTTTGTATTACCGCGATATAGGGGAGAGAGTCTTGCGGAAATGATGCACGAGTTGGGGTGGAAATGATTAAGCTGCGGTGGAGTAGCCCAGCAGTCTAAGGCGCCTCGCTGTGGAGCGTGTGTGTGTGTGTGTGTGTGTGTGTGTGTTCCTTAGGTTAGTTTACCTTAGTTTGTAAGCTACGCAGTTTGATCCGATAGATTTCCAAACATTTGAACATTTCGAAATCATTAAAAGAAACCGGTGTCAAAACCCCGAGATACTAGATCCTGGATTACTAGTTTATTACATAATAAAAATGGTTCTGCCATTATATATCTATTATTTCACGTTTTGTTAATTGTTTTACAAAGCAGCCCCGCATAATTACTGAATTTATTGATGGTAAAGGGTTCTTATCATTCGCTATCAGAAATGTTAGAAGCTCGTCGATGTTATAACTGTTTAATTAACATGAGACTATGTGTAAAAACTGAACTGAAATAACACTACTGTCGTCCTTAGTTTTTGGTGGCCTTCAGAAGATTCTACCCCCCCCCCCCCCCCCCCCCGGTGGCGCCACTGATCTGCTAAGCAGCGGGTCGCCGCAGCCACTGACAGAAAAGCGTTATTTGTTGCGGCGAGATCTAGGTCTATTTGCGAAATATCTTTCTCCAACTTTCTCTTCAGAATGCGAACATATATATTGTTAGAACTCACCTACAAGGGGGGGGGGGGGGGGGGGGGGGGAACATGATCATCATCGTAAAATAAGAGAATTCAGATAAAACTTAGATTTAGATGTTCCTTTTTCCCCTGAGCTATTAGAGAATGGAACTATAGAGGAATATCACAAAAGTGGTTCGATAAACCCTCTGCCATGCACTGCAATGCATTGGAAGACTCAATATAAGTGTCCCGCAAAACGCCTAATTTGTCCCGCATTCCGGTAATTTTCACATTCCACCAACTACAGATTATTCCCACGTATCGTAAGCATTACGAATCAGGATATGAACTTGGGATTGATGAGTGTGATATGTGCAGTGCCTTTCTGGTTGTCTAGTGTACATAAAAAAGAAATAAGTTTGTGGTACGACTTTGTGTTAGCCCGGGGTGAGCACTCTTAGGTCTCGGAGGTTGACAGTGACCTGAAAAACAGGTTTCAAACGAAGAATTCCGAGTGATGCCGACGTTCAACGGGCGATTCTTTAGGTTGTAACAGTCTGCGCGGAGGATCGACACTGTTGATTTGTTTTCACGCACTTCTTCGAGTCTTGTGAACTAATTTGTTTGCTTACTTAGGCCGGTATTACACTATCAAATTTTCTTTGACAAAGAATCTTTGTCCAATATTCTTTGACAAAGAATCTTTGACGTAGTGAAATGGTGACATTACACTATCAAATTTTCTTTGACAAAAAGAATCTGTCACAGTGCATTGAAAATAGCGGATGAATATTTGTTATTAACCTTAGTTGTTGATTACATAGATTACAAATATCTACTTATACACTTAGATTGCATGTACGCGTACAACAATTGCAACGACTAGACATCTGGAAGCGTGCCTTTATTCACAGAACCCGTTTTTATTTGTACCGCGGCTCTCACCTCAGGTGTATCGTATAATAAGGCCTAACATCTGATGTTTGGAGCGAAGTACTTTTTCTAGCTAGACTGTACATATCATCGCTCCTTGTTCACTCACAACAATTTAAGCTGTACTCTTAAGACACATTTGAAAAAAAAAAAAAAGTGAAGTTCTTTTCTTAATCATAATAGACATCTACAGTGTAGCTTGTCAAAGTACTTCGTCGTTTCCTACAAATATGTAATATTAGGCTGCATTACCCGATACACCTGAGGCGAGAGCCGCTGTACCACTCGAAAACGGTTCTTCTCGTCGTTTGGAAGACTGACAATGGTGACGCTTGGCTTGCTTCTGCAGTGGTGTTCTGCTCTAAATATTGCAGTAAACAAAACTTTTGAAACATTTATATTTTGCGTATTATGTATCGTGTAAATAGCATTTGTCTGGCTAAATATATGTAGGGAATTAGTGTCATTATGTACTTTTGCTTTCTCCGCTGCAAAACTGGTGCAGAGACAGTTAATTTTCATTTTTACGTCGTCTGCCGTGCAAACAGTACTCAGTTGATCGCTAATGAATACCGCAATTATCTAGCTTTCGGCTCTATGCAGCCGGTTTTTATAATCAACCTTATACAACTGCATAAATTTAGTTGTTGCGACGACACGCAATACGAATTACGCGGTTATGTTTTCAAACAGTACGTCAAAAACTGCTACAGCGATGCTAGCGCTTAAAGCGGTCATATTTCTCACCACAGTTAACATAAGACGAACGCCTTCTTTGATCAAATCTACGGTGAGCTGCTAGATTTGATCAAAGAATTTTTGACGAAAGGCAACTTTGACCAAAGTTCCATATTACACTATCCAATTTTCTTTGACAAAAAATCTTTGTCAAAGAAAATTTGATAGACTGTGGTAATACCGGCCTTAGCAATGCCGCCAACTGTTGGCAACTTACGAAAGACTTGCAAAAGGAGTTTTTTTATTTATTTATTTACAAATATGTACTACACGGTCAGAAGAGCGGCAGAAAACATTTAATGGAAACGTTCTCCCTTGCTAAAGTTGGTAAACGCGGTTTACAATGTCATTTAACATCTGATAAACATAAAAGGGCGCAGACAGCTGCAGTGTATCATCACTCTCGACTTTTTTCCGTCAGGAAAACTTCGCTTGCAAGAGCCGTAGATCTGTAGATTTTCCACACGTTAAGTGACAATCAGAGTTTTACATCAATGGTATTAACTTCTAAATTGATTCAAATAATGATTCAAAACAAGTTCCGCTGCGCGAAAACTAAGTGGGAAGCAATAATAATGTGATTGCGCCTTTTTCTTTAGATAGCGTATACGCAGGTCGTAAAGACGTTCCAGTTATCTGTCTTCGTACAGACGTTTCAAACTATAAAGACTTCAAAATATTTCTAACACTAGTGTGTAATTCATTCAAAGACTAGAATGTAAAAATATTATAAATCCTTAATTTACCCGGTGAAACTGCAGTTATTATTATATGATTCTTTAACTGACATTCTGGAAAACTCGAGCTTCATGAGAAAGCCATGGGAATTTGTGCAGAAAAATGCTCATATATATTTTGTCGGGATTCAACATGAAGGACAACGTAATGTTTTCGTCAAACATCACTTAAAGCTGAAATACTACGTGCAGTGGTTGTAAAATTTAATATGGGAACTTGCGAAAATATTATGGAAACTCTAAATCCAAACCAAGATTTAGTAAAAATAAATAAACTATTTTTCCTATTTCCAATTTTAGCACAATCAGGATGCAAAGTCACTTACACTCATATCCCATCCACATGCACATAACGTCCTACACTGACCCTGGCCGTCATAAACAAAAATATGAAAAATTTGTCAGACAAAAATTTAATATACGCTCATGTAAACATATTTATGAAACTTCATAAAGAACGTCACTATTGTTAGATATATTATTATAAAAGTAAATGAGTTCTTTTGTTGCCTACTTTGTTTACATTTTCACGAGTAACCTGTTCATAGTACCTATCAACATCCTTGAAACGTCCCTCATTTGGATTTGAGAAAGTTGAATAATGTGACTTGCAGGTGGAACGTTCAATGATATGTCAGATTTTCAGGTATAACGGGATAGGAACGACGATGGAAACAGGATCTCATTTGAGGAAGTGGAGAAAATGGTCAGTAGATTACAGTGCAATAAAGCGGCTGGGGTGGATGAAATTAAGCCGGAACTCTTCAAATACAGTGGAATATCAGGTCTCAAATGGTTACACAGGATAAATGAAAAGTCGTGGGAATCGCGACAGGTTCCGTCTGACTGGACGAAAGCGGTAATCACACCAATTTTCAAACATGGAAACAGAAAAGATTGTAACAATTATCGAGGTATCTCCTTAATTAGCGTCGTAGGCAAAATATTCTCAGGTATTGTTGAAAGGAGAGTGCGAGTATTAATTGAGGACAAGTTAGATGAAAATCAGTGCGGGGTTAGGCCTCTTAGAGGCTGTCAGGACCAAATCTTTCGCCTACGGCAGGTAATGGAAAAGTGCTATGAGTGGAATAGGGAATTGTATTTATGTTTCATCGATCTAGAAAAGGCTTATGACCGTGTTCCTAGGAGGAGTTACTGTCTACAAGATTATGGTATAGGAGGCAAACTTTTGCAGGCAATTAAAGGGCTTTACGTAGACTGCCAGGCAGCAGTTAGAGTAGATGGTAAATTAAGTTCATAGATCAGGGTAGTTTCAGGGGTAAGACAAGGCTGTAACCTGTCACCACTGTTGTTCATACTATTCGTGAATCATATGTTGAAAACAGTAGACTGGCAGGGCGGGATTAAAATAGGTCAAAACAAAATAAGCAGTCTCGCATATGCGGATGTCTTAGTTGTAATGGCAGATTCGATTGAAAGGTTGCAAACTAATATTTCAGAGCTCGATCAGAGGTGCAAGGATTATGATATGAAGATCAGCATCTCCAAAACTGAAGTAATGTCTGTGGGAAAGAGATTTACACAGATTGAGTGCCAGATAGGAGGAACAAACTTAGAACAGGTAGACAGTTTCAAGTACCTGGGATGTATTTTCTCACAGGATGGCAACATAGGGAAAGAACTGGAATCGAGGTGCAGCAAAGCTAATGCAGTGAGTGCTCAGCTAAAGTCTACTCTCTTCTGCAAGAAGGAAGCCACTACCAAGACTAAGTTAGCGGTGCACTGCTCTATCTTTCTGCCAACTTTGTTGTATGGGAGTGGAAGTTGGATGGATACGGGTTACCTTATTCATAAGGTAGAGGTTACAGATATGAAAGTAGCAAGAACGATTGCAGGCACTAATAGATGGGAACAATGGCAGGAGGGTGTCCATAATGAGGAAATCAAAAACTGGGGATGAACACCATAGATGAAGCAATTAGAGCGAACAGACTGAGATGGTGGGGTTATGTTACACGCATGGGAGAAGTAAGGTTACCTAAGAGACTCATGAGCTCGGCAGCGGAGGGTAATAGGAGTCGAGGTAGACCGAGAAGAAAGTACTTAGATTCGGTGAAAAATGATTTTAACGTAAAAGGCATAACATCAGACGAGGTATCGATGTTAGCATTAAATAGGGGATCATGGGGGAAATTTATTAGAGGTACTTTGCTCCAAACTGAACGCTGAAAGGCATAATCAGTCTCTAATGACGGTGATGCAGAGTATCCATGTGGATGTAGATGGAGTGTAGTATCACTGGATACAAACACATTAGCAATGCACCTTTTCTTGCAGTTTCCGTGATGATGAGCCTGGACTGTGGCGTACCTTGAGCGCCTGGGCGGCCTCCTCGTGCGTGGCATTGCGCAGGTTGACGCCGTTGACGCTGAGGATCTGGTCTCCGCGGCGCAGCTCGCCGCTCAGGTCGGCGGGCCCGCCGGCCAGGATGAACGACACGAAGATGCCCTCGCCGTCCTCGCCGCCCACGATGTTGAAGCCCAGGCCGCTCGCGCCCTTGTTCAGCACCACCGTGCGCACCTCCCTGCAGGCAACAACAGCCATCTCTCAGGCCAGCGTACGGCCAAACAATTACACTACGAGCATACTCAAATTTCGCTCTAATCCATATTAATAACTTGCTGAAAACCCGGCGTTGCCCGGGTATTTATTTACTTATTGTTACATTTCCTTACTCGTATGCTTATCTTTACAGAGAAAGAGCTTAACACATTGTAGCACGCAAGAAGGTTAGAATAAAGCGAGGTGGCATCAGAGTCTAACATAAGAGTCACGAAAATCCCAGTGAATTTTTTGCAACTTCGCGACTACAGCGCTGCCAAGCGGCTGGGTCGTAAAAACATACCGCGAAACGATTTAGTAATGAGTGTGTATTTGGAGTGAAGCAGCATGTTCAAATTACTTTAGTCTTTAGGAGCTTTTGTGACTATAAATTGTAGCAACTATCAAAAATGGCAATCTCTCATTTGAAAAGGATGCTCAGAAGTAGCACAATAATGTTACGAATAACGAGTGTTCATTTACGATGGTTAGTTACATTTTTAGGCATAGAAGTAAATCTTAAACCGTTCATTAACGTCCAGACTTCTGCTTTTAATCGCAAATACTTTACCATTATTTCATAATAATACTGCTGTATAAAAGTAATGTCTGAATGCTTCCAGTAGCAGTTAACTATTAAAGTAGAGCGTGCTTAGTTTCGCACCTCAGTTTCACAAAAATTACAAGCCTGTATACTAACATATTTTGGCGTTTGCCTACTAGTTAGATAAAATGAATGCGTAGCTACAAATCAATAATATGTCCATATATAAACTGTTAATGTTAGCACGTCACATTCTTGAAGATATTCAGATTGATACCTACCAAGTAGCTAATATATATATATATATATATATATATCAGGTACACGAAAGGCACAGAACCAAGGACAAGGTAAAAAGGGAGTTTATACGGCGAAGTAAAATCTAGTCTCCGACATGTAAAAATCGTGTATTGTTTTGAAAATATTACAATGTACGAAAGCCACTAAAACAATACTCGTGCAACATGTCAGTGCGCACAGACCACACGAACATAATCTATTACTTTTATACTTGAGCTCATCATTTATTTCTGTTTTTAAAAAGTTTTTGGATGATATGTTTACGACTCAGGTGTTGTAAACTGTATGAATTACACTGCACCGACAATTTGTTATTATAGAATGCCATTAACAGAAGCAGTGCAGTTACTTTAATGATGTTTTTGTATTATTAGGTTCACTGCAACGTTCAGTGAGTAGGAAATATGTAAGTAACAACATAAAAAACGGCAAATACTCATTTTGTATCATTCCATTCCTGTGTTATTCCCTACTGGCCGCTAGGAGCGCTAGTATCTCTTCAGTTGCGATTTTTTCCTAGAGAGTTTCGCGACTGTGGTGGCATTGTCTATGCAGAGCACATACGTCAGTTGAAGCCAGTGATCTCTATGCTACCTGGATGTTAAACTTCAGTTGTCTGAGCGTGCCAGCCATAGATGTACATATTTCGTTTCTTGCCAAATTCAAATATGGCTGCTATGAAGTATTGCAAGAAAACTAGAAGAAAATACTTTTCGATTACGCTTCCATATTAGCCTGTTACATCGAGTATTGACATAAATTGCAAATCAAGAAGCAAGCAAGCAATTCTTCGTAACGTAATAACAGTTGGAAATTCGTATGCCAAATTTAAACATGGCGGATAATGCGAAAAAGTGTGGAAAACATCTGAATGTGCAGGCACGCTACAGTTACATGTGGTTACATGCTCGGGTACCAGAGTTATACATCCAGTTTGCATAGAGATCAATGGTTGAAGCCTGTCCGCCATCTTGGTCAGTGCTGGATTCATATTTCTCCGTTAAAACTATGCGTTAAGTCGACCCACTTACTGTTAATGCACTGGACTGACAGTCACTGCGAAGAATGTACTTTCAAACAATATACTTTCTTGAATAAATAGTAATGAATACTCAGCGTATTATATTTGAAACTTAATTTTTCACGGTTAATTTGGACTCGTTTAACACATTGTACATAAAGGCAAAAGCGTTGAACAGTTTATTTCTGTTTTAAGTGACAAATAACATTAGTTCTACAATACGAACACTTCTCCAAAACTTAGCAATATGGCGGAGGCAGGCTTCACTTTTTCAGCCTAAGGGCGTGTCCCTGTATTGAACCTCCTTGGTAGCACGCATAGACCAAAGATATGGTCTGTGGAATCACGTTTCGCTGTATGTAAACTCCTTGGTACAGAGTCGCAAACGTCATCGCTGGCCTTCAGTCCGAATTTTTTAAATAATTTGACGACTTTCAACCACCATATCTTCCATCCCCTTATAGCTATCGGCATGGAATTGCTATGGTGTACAACGGGAGACTTCGGACAAGAATTACACACAGACCATTTGTTTGCATTCTGTAGTTTTCGCTGCAGAGCGAAATATTAAAACACACACACACACACACACACACACACACACACGCGCGCACGCACGCACGCACACACGCGCGCGCGCGCGCGGGCGCGCGCTCGCTTAGAATTTTATATACACCGATAAGTTTCCATACCAATATACTCCACCCTTTTATCATTATCAACCCTCAAGCAACAATGCAACCAATAAAACCATTTTCAAAGAGTAAATATTTTCAAAGAATAATTATTGTTCCGCATTTCGCGTTATATTTTCAAATTACTAAATATCTATCAGATCGCTATAAAACCGTGCCTAAAACCTTCCTCAGGTATAAATTAGTAACGGTACAAATATTTAAGCATCTGCGTCTTGTCGTTCGGAAGTGATAAGCGTACACCGAACAGACATTCACTTTTATAGATATAGACTAGCAAATTTAATCAAATTGCGTGGTTGTGGTATACCGCCCGAAATTTGCGACTGGATAGGGGATTTCCTGTCAGAGAGGACACAGGTCGTAGTAATCGATGTAAGGTATCGAGTAAAACAGAGGTGCTTCGAACCCCCGACCGTAGTGGCCGTGCAGACCGGACCTCCATGCTTACTAGGCAGACGTCTTAACCGTTCGTTTGTGACGTGGAGGAATATCGGACTTTGACTATTCAGAGGCGCCTTAATTGTTTGTGGTGTGGTGGTCTAACGGTTAAGACGTCTGCCTAGTAAGCATGGAGGTCCGGGTTCGATTCCCGGCCGCATCACAAATTTTAATTCTATGCTTCAGATTTATCATTATTGTCCTACAGGTAACTTCAATTTTAATCCTTGCAATGTGCTATTGCAAAGAGGTTTCTTAATAGCTGCTTATGATACCCGAAAAGCACTTACCTGCGTCACTGTATTTAGTTAGAACGCGTTCGCGAGTGACAAGGTTTTTATACTAACCACGGTTGCCGCGGTTTACGGGAGTGTAACTTTTAGGATGATTGTTTACCGTGCCGGAATACATCACGCTGTACAGGCAGGAGTGTGGGTAACCGCGCCCCAGCAGGTTTGTTTCATCGGGCTTCCGTAATTAGATCCACGTAATTGCCGACTTGCGATGTGTGCACAGTGTCGCGATCGGCATGATGGGCCCGAATGAAACCACCCCCGTTACACAGCAAACAAAGCTGACGCACGCAGTCAGTGCTCGATAATAACTACGCTGGCACGCCGAGCAACTTTCCCACAAGAGCGGTTTCTCCTCGGCTAGGCGTATCCTGCTTTAAGGGAAGCACTCAATATTCTCCCAAACCACAGTCTAACACAAGAGTAGTGACACTCCCAGTGAATTTTCTGCAACTGCAGCGCCGTCAGGCGGCTGGGTCGCAGTGTTGCCAAATCATTTCTTTCGTCACACCATCACCCAAAAATCCTTTACAATACGTCAGAATTAGATACCTATTTTCTTGCAAAATAAAGAAAAAAATATATATTAAAACTTCGGACCCATTAGTTTGTTTATGGGCCAGAAAAATAGTTAAAAATACGTCAAAATTATATATTCCCTTATACACTCCTGGACATTAAAATTGCTACACCACGAAGATGACGTGCTACGGACACGAAATTTAACCGACAGGAAGAAGATGCTGTGATATGCAACTGAGCTTTTCAGAGCATTCACACAAGGTTGGCGCCGGTGACGACACCTACAACGTGCTGACATGAGGAAAGTTTCCAACCGATTTCTCACACACAAACAGCAGTTGACGGCCGTTGCCTGGTGAAACGTCGTCGTGATGCCTCGTATAAGGAGGAGAAATGCGTACCATCACGTTTCAGACTTTGATAAAGGTCCGATTGCAGCCTATCGCGATTGCGGTTTATCGTATCGCGACATTGGTGCTCGCGTCGGTCGCGATCCAATGACTGTTTGCAGAATATGGAATCGGTGGGTTCAGGAGGGCAAAACGGAACGCCGTGCTGGATCCCAACGGTCTCGTATCGCTAGCAGTCGAGATGACACGCTTCTTTTCCGCACAGCTGTAACGGATCCTGCAGCCACAGCTCAATCCCTGAGTCAACAGATGGAGACGTTTGCAAGACAACAACCATCTGCACGAACAGTTCGGCGACGTTTGCAGCTCGGATACCATGGCTGCGGTTACCCTTGACGCTGTATTATAGACAGGAGCGCCTGCGATAGTATAGTGTAGTGTAGTGATTTTTTCAGCTGAATCCAGGTTCTGTTTACAGCATCATGCTGGTCACATCCGTGTTTGGCGACATCGCGTTGAACGCACATTAGAAGCATGTGTTAGTCATCCCCATACTGGCGTAGCACCAGGCGTGATGGTATGGGGTACCACTGATTACATGTCTCTGTCACCTCTTGTTCGCATCGACGGCACTTTGAACAGTGGCCGTTACATTTCAGATGTGTTACGACCCGTGCCTCTACCCTTCATTCGATCCCTGCAAAACCCTCCATTTCAGCAGGATAATGCACGACCGCATGTTGCAGCAACTGGCTCGTTAAAGTACGCCAGTCACTACTCTTGATGAAATGAATGTATTAATATAGTAATTTAAAAACATAATACCAGGATAGCAGACCCTGGAACTATGAGACAAAGTCCTGATTCTTTGTTCATGATCAACTAATGGTCAAAAAATCAATATTTTATGTCATTTTAGTCCGACTCTTCATACAGTGGTTTTGTGACTGATCGTTTTTATAGCTACAGTCGTAACATACGAGGGCGGTTTGGTAAGTCTGGAAAAATAGAATACAAATCGTTCAAAAGGCGAAAACTCACTTTTTTCATAGTCTTCTTACAAGGCTACACACTACTTCCAGCGTGTTTCCTATTTTTTCAACCCATCGGCAAAGTAGGCTTTGTCAAACTCTGCAAAACAGTTCGTCATATTGGCGGTCACTTCCTCATTCGATAAAAATTTCTTCCCACCAAGCAAAATTTTCTAGTTTAGAAACGAGAAGTCACTCGGAGCCAGATCTGGTGAGTAGAGTGGGTGAAGAACCAATTGGAATCCCAAGTCACCCAATTTTGCCATTTCGATAGTTGCTATGTGGGCTGGAGCATGATACAGCACTTTCCTGCGTGCCAGTCTTGGCGGTTTTTAATTAGGTCCTGTTTCAAACGATAAAGCAGAGCAGCAGAATAGGTCCCAGTTATGGGTCTGTCTTTTTCCAAATAACCTATCAGGATTATAACCTGGGAATCCCAAAAGACAGTGGCCATCACCTTTCCAGCTGACACGATCTTCACCTTCTTCGGTGCAGTCTCTCCCCACTCTTAGTCCATTGTTTGGACTGTTGTTTGGTCTCTGGAGTGTGTTAGTGGATCCACAGTTATAAATCTGCGCAAAAAGTCCTGTGGATTGCGCCTTAACAGCGTGATATTCCGAGGATAAATGTTCTTCTGTTTCCGATTTTGATCCGAAGTAAGCAGGCGCGGCACCCATGGCGCACAGAGTTCCTTCATGGAGGATATAATGCACTCGTTCAGTCGAGATGCCTACAAAGTTAGCTATCTCGCGAAATTTTGATCTTCCACTACCATATCATACACCTTATCAATCGTTTCCTGTGTAGTGACTTCAACTCGCCGACCGGAGCATGATCAATATTCCGATCTCCGATCACGTTTAAACTCATTGATCCTAAAAAGTAAATGGTCTTCATTGTTGGTGCAGAATCCACATGGACCTCATGCAACTCTGATTTGATCTTTGTCAGCTGTTCAACCCTTCAAATGAAAATGTTTAATGAACGCACAAAATTCGTTTCTCTCCATCTTGAACTAACTACGCAGTTGCCACTTCAGCTGGCAGCCAACAATCAACTAAAAACAGCTGCCGTTCTAAACTTGCTGTAATATCCATGGAAATATCAGGCTTACCAACAACAGCGCAGGTTCCGAAAATTTCCCGCTCCTTCATACAAATTTACCAGACTTATGAAACCACCCTCGTAATTGGGCACACTACGAATAGCAGTACAGCAGTTAATGATGAGCGCTTCTACTGGAGTGGGTCGCAGAGGTGTTTTTCCAAATGTTCGATAAATTAGTGATTATTTCAGTAGCAACTTCATGAAGTTCAAAAATAATGTTGGGGGTAATACTTCAACTGGCCCCCATGCAAACCGGTGGGCCGATTGAGTGAAATAACAGCCGCAAAGAAAATCGCTTATTATTCATTTTTTTTTCCTCTTTCTTTTAACAAAAGGGCTCCATGTCACGAATTGCGCAGCTGCTCCCGCCGAAGTTAACGAGTCCTTCCACAACCATTTGTGTGCGTGTTGTAAATGGCATAAGATAATTCAAGTAGTGTGTAAGTCTAGGAACTGATAACATAAGTAGTTTAGCCATTACCTACACAAACTTTGAACTTTCGTTTTATGTTAAAGTGTTGAGTCTTTAATTCAAATAGTGACTCAATTCTGTGCGAACTACATAAGAAAAAAAGGAAATACTTAATAAAAAGTGACAACTTCACATTAAATAGGAACCGTAACCTCACAGAAATTATTTAAATGATTGAGGTTCCAGGAAATCACAGCTTTCCTCGGGTTCTTGTGTAGTATGAATGAACGAGTAGATGAGCTCTGTTTTTCTGCGCGTTTCATACGCGTTATTGCTGGCTACTGCGCTTGCGCGGATTCGCGGGAAAGAATATCCGCCTTGCATCGTGTAATAGGTTTACGTGAATCAGTACGTAGTTTCAGGTAATCATACTTGTGGCGCTGGTGCATAGGCGTACGCCTCAGGTGTATCGTGTAATAGGGCCTTAACAATTGAAGGGAGCGGTTGATTCGGTGTACACAGTGAGCTCAAAGATAATCTTGAGTCAGTACTGTGTATTACGAAAGCGTGACGCTCGACTCCATATTCGTTTTTGTGTGGTTTTAGGGCGCACAACTTCTATGGTCATTAGCGCCCAGCTAAGAACATTGATTCGCTATGATCTCAAAAAAATGGTGACTGTCAGAACATCAGCAAGAGGCTAAAAACGAAAGATAAAAGACAATTAAAAGGGTTAAATATCCTTGGATAGGTTGGCCAAGTTCATAAAACGCAAAACCCGAGCAGCTGCTCGTGTGTCATCAGCTAAAATTTCCTCCAGAGTAGACGGAAAGTGAAGGGCTACACGGAGATGATTAAAATTAACACAAGTCAGTAAAACATGTCGCACTGTCAACAGTTCACCGCAGGAGCATAGCGGTGCAGGTTCGGCGGATAGCAAGTGACGGTGGCTGAAACGGCAATGACCGATCCGCAACCGAGCCAGGATGACCTCCTCCCGCCGAGAGGGGCGTGAGGATGTCCTCCAAGCGGTCGGGATCGGTTTGACAGTTCGCAATTTATTGTTGTACAGTGAAAGCCACACACTGTGCCATTGCGACACGATACTCCGGCGAAGAGCCCGTTGAACATCGTCCGATGGGACGCAAAAGGTAGCCATGCGAGGTAAAAGAGCTGCTGCCTTGGCTGCTGTGTCGGCGGCCTCATTCCCGGGCACACCCACATGGCCAGGGACCCACAGGAAGGAAACATGACAGCTGTCATCTGCTAACAACCGGAGGGAGCGTTGGATCTGATATACGAGAGGATGGTTCGAGAGACGGTCCTTAAGACTCTGCAGGGCACTAAGGGAGTCCGAACATATGGCATAGAAAGGTTGGCGGTGGCGGCAGGTATACAAAACGGCCTGGTGGAGGGCGAAAAGCTCAGCCGTGAAGGTCGAGCACCGGTCAGGGAGCTTGTATTGGAACCGGTTGTCCCCGACGACGAAGGCAGATCCGACACCGGCAGTGCTCTTGGAACCATCAGTGTAAATAAATACGGCATTATCGAACCGCGAACGGAGTTCGACAAGCCTCGAGCGGTATACCAAATCCGGAGTGCTCTCCTTGGGGAGCGAACTAAGTTCGAGGTGTGTGTGAACCTGGGCCTGATGCCACGGTGGCAATGGGCTTTCGCTCAACCGAAGGGTGGAAGGAAGGGTAAAATCGAGCCGCTGTAGCAGGCGGCGAAACCGAACTCCCGGTGGAAGCAAGGCAATCGCAGACAACTGATATTGGCGATCGAGTGAGTCGTCAAAAAATAATCTGTAAGAGGGATGGTTGGGCATCGACCGTAGGCGGCATGCATACCGACACAAGAGTATGTCACGTCGAGTGGTCAAGGGTAATACAGCAGCCTCGGCATACAGACTTTCAACAGGGCTGGTATAAAATGCACCGGTCGCCAAACGTAATCCACGATGGTGGATAGAGTTTAGACGGCGGAGAATCGACGGCCGTGCTGAAGAGTACACAAGGCTTCCATAGTCGAGCTTCGACTGAACAATGGCCTGGTAAAGGTGAAGCAGGACGGTACGATCCGCTCCCCATGACGTGCCACTAAGGACACGAAGAACGTTAAGGGATCGGGCACAACGGGCAGCCAGGTAGGACACGTGTGTGGACCAGCAAAGTTTCCGATCCAACATGAGTCCCAAGAATTTCGTAGTCTCCACGAAAGGGAGAGCAACAGAGCCGAGACGTAGAGAAGGTGGAAGAAATTCCTTGTATCTCCAAAAATTGATACACACAGTTTTCTCAGTGGAGAATCGGAAGCCGTTTGCGATGCTCCAGGAATATAGACGGTCAAGACAGCGTTGGAGAGAACGCTACAAGAGACACGTCCGCTGGGCGCTACAATAAATTGCGAAATCGTCAACAAAAAGAGATCCGGAGACGTCGGCTGAAAGGCAGTCCACGATCGGATTGATTGCAATGGCAAAGAGCGCCACACTCAAGACGGAGCCCTGTGGTACCCCATTCTCCTGGCAAAAGGTATCTGACAAAACAGAGCCCACCCGTACCCGGAACTTGCGATCCGCCAAAAACGCTTGAATGAAAAGAGGAAGGCGGCCCCGAAGGCCCCATGTGTGCAATGTGCGGAGAATGCCCGCTCTCCAACAGGTATCGTATGCCTTCTCCAAGTCGAAGAAAACTGCTACTGTTTGACGCTTCTTTAGAAAGTTGTTCATAATGAAGGTCGACAACGTAACGAGGTGGTCAGCAGCAGAGCGGTGTCGACGAAAACCGCATTGTATATTAGTCAGGAGGCGGCGAGATTCGAGGAGCCAGACCAACCGAGCATTAACCATGCGTTCCATCACCTTACAGACGCAGCTCGTCAGAGAAATGGGACGATAACTGGAAGGAAGGTGTTTGTCCTTCCCTGGTTTGGGGATGGGGACAACAATGGCTTCACGCCAACTTGTGGGAACATGACCTTCAGTCCATATGCGATTGTAGGTACTAAGAAGAAAGCACTTGCCCGCAGGAGAGAGGTTCTTCAGCATCTCAATATGAATGGAATCGGGCCCGGGAGCAGAGGACCGGGACAGGGCGAGAGCACGGTCTAGCTCCTGCATGGTGAAGGCGACGTTATAGTTTTCACGATTAAAAGAGCGGAAAGAAGGCGGCCGTGCCTCCTCTACCTGTTTGCGAGGGAGAAAGGCAGGGTGGTAATGGGCAGAGCTCGAAACCTCCGCAAAGAAACGACCCAATGCGTTTGAAACATCAGCTGGGTCCACGAGGACCGCGTTCTCCACGGTCAGGCCAGGAATCGGGGAGTGGACCTTGATGCCGGACAAACGGCGTAGGCCACCCCAGACAACCGTGGAGGGAGTAAAACGGTTAAAAGAACTAGTAAAAGCTGTCCAGCAAGCTTTCTTGCTGTCGTTTATGATACGACGGCACTGCGCTCTCATACGTTTGTAATTGATGCAATTCTCCAAAGTTGGGTGGCGGCGGAAGGTGCGTAAGGCACGGCGTCGGGCTCGAAGCGCGTCGCGGCAGGCTGCAGTCCACCAAGGGACCTGCACACGACGTGGAGAAGAGGATGTACGAGGTATGGAACGTTCAGCAGCAGTGAGAATAACCTCTGTGAGGTATTCGACCTGACTGTCACAGTTGGGAAAATGCTGATTGTGAAAAACAGCCATGGAAGAATAAAGCCCCCAGTCGGCTTTAGAAATGTTCCAACTGGTGGGACGTGGAGATGGGGAGTGATGTAGGAAGTGGATGATACAAGGGAAATGGTCACTTGAGTACGTGTCAGAAAGTGCATACCACTCAAACCGACCGGCAAGCTGAGGAGTGCATATTGCGAGGTCTATATGGGAATAAGTGTGTGTTGTGTCAGAAAGGAAGGTCGGTGCACCGGTGTTGAGGCAGACAAGATCGAGGTGTTGGAGAAGGTCCACCAAAAGGGAGCCTCTCGGACAAGGTGCCGGAGAGCCCCATAGGGGGTGGTGGGCATTAAAGTCGCCTACCAACACGAAAGGTGAAGGGAGCTGGTCAACAAGGTTTAGCACATCTGCCCTAGTAAGGGCAGATGACGATGGCGAATATATATTACAGAGGGAGAAGGTAAATGTGGATAAGGTGATGCGGACGGCAACTGCCTGTAGGTGAGTGTGCAAGGAAATGGGATGGAAATAGACGTCGTCTCGAAGGAGCATCAGAACCCCTCCATGGGCTGGGACACCTTCCACGGGTGGCAGGTCGAACCGCACAGAGGTGTAGTGTGGAAAGTCTGCACGATCACGTGGACGCAACTTAGTTTCCTGGAGGCAGACTAGAAGCGGGCAGTGCAATCGAAGGAGTAATTTTAACTCCTCCCGATTAGAACGAATGCCGCGAATGTTCCATTGAAGGAGCGCCATGATAAAAATGAGAGAAGAAATAAGGATAAAAACCAAGTAGCGAGCGGGGTCACCTCGACGGCCGCTGAGGACCGGATTTCGAGGGAGCACTGCTATCGCTGTCCAGGGGCAAAGGGTCGTGGTCCATAGGTTCGACCGACGCGCCTGCCACCTCCCTGAGTTGATCAGGAGGGGCAGTTTCCACCGCCGGTAAAGGGCCGGGCGCCCGGTAAACGGAGCGTCCCGGTGAAACAGAAGACGGCTGAGGCCGGCAACTGTTGAACGGCGCGACAGATGGGTCACGCCTCGGCGGGGAAGGAGAGGAACTCTTTTTCTTGTCAGCTCTTCTGGAAGAGTGACGGCGGGAAGAGGCAGTTGACGGTTGGGAAGCCTGAGAACGCAGAAAATCCTCAAGGACGGGTTCCTTTTTCAAGGTCCGGGCATCTTGTTTAGGTGCCCGCGGTTTACTAGATGTTGACGAAGACTGTACCTTAGAAGCAGCAGGAGGAAGCGGGGACGTGGAACGGGCAATCTTCGGGCTGGCGGATCGCACAACTGTGTCAGCGAAAGTGAAATCACAAGTCTGGGTACTGGAATCCTTAGTAGGTCGAGTTGAGGTGAGGACCTTACTGTATGTACCCGCTGGGAGGACAGTGGGCTTTCGACTCGCCAACAACTTTCGAGCGGCAGATGTCGATACCTTCTCCGTGACCCGAATTTGCTGAATGATTTTTTCATCCTTATATACAGGGCAGTCGCGAGAGGAAGCCGCATGGTCGCCGTTGCAGTTAAGGCAGTGAGGGGACGGAGGTGGGCAATCCCCCTCATGGGCGTTCCTACCACAAGTGACACATTTTGCTGCATGTGGGCAATGTTCACGGGTATGGTTGTACCTGTGGCATTGGTAGCAGCGCGTTGGGTTTGGAATATAAGGGCGGACTGAGATAACTTCGTACCCTGCTTTGACCCTCGACGGGAGGTCAACTCTGTCGAATGTCAAAAACACAGTACGAGTCGGTGTCAGCTGGTTATCTACCTTTTTCATCACCCTGTGGACGGCTGTCACACCCTGATCGGACATATAGGACCGGATGTCGTCATCAGACAACCCGTCAAGGGATCTCGTAAAAACTACCCCACGTGACGAGTTGAGTGTGCGGTGCGCTTCTACTTTGACTGGAAACGTGTGCAATAACGTAGTCCGGATAAGTTTCTGGGCTTGGAAAGCACTGTCCACTTCCAGCAACAATGAGCCATTGCGCTGACGCGAACAGGTTTTAACAGGGCCAGCAATTGCATCAACACCTTTCTGTATAACGAAAGGATTGACAGAATTGAAGTCTTTTCCGTCGGTGCGCGACACAACAAGAAATTTCGGCAAATTAGGCAGAGTCTTCTTTTGCTGAGGCGAGTCTATCTTACGTTTCTGGGTCAATGTCAGTGAAGAAGAGAAGGAAGTCATTGCGGAAGTGTCCCCCGTGATTACCGGCGTCTCCGATGGCGCGCTCCTTCCTAGTGGGGGCCCTCTCCGAGGGCTTACCCGCCTTAGGTGATTGTTCACACCTCAGGTCACACCTCCCGAGAACTGACGGAGGGACCAATCGGCACGTTCGGAAGGTACCAGCTCGGGTAATCACCCCTCCCTGGGCCTGGCCTTTACCAGGGGGTACGTACGTGCCCTACTTGTCTACCCGGGGCGGGGAATTACGCGTTACCCCGTCACCTGCTACGCATGATAATGCGTGGGTCGGCCTTCAGACACGCACAGGGAGGAAAGAAGAAGAATAGAGGAAGTGAAGAGAAAGAAGGAAAGGTGTCTCAAACGCCGAGGCGGAGACTAATGAGGAGAAGGAGGCGAGGAGAGGACAAGGAGAGAGAGACAGAAACAAAGGGTAAGAAAGGAAGGAACCAAGGAATAAGAGAAACGACAACAAGAAAACACCTGAACTCGTGAAATACGCCCGTCTCCGGGCGAAGGCATAAACCGGGAGGGAAAGTGAAGCAGCCTGGGGAAGAAGAAAGGCTGCTCCGGCTCGGGGCCCCGTGCGCGCCACACACGTACCCACAAAAGAACTGTGGGCCCCCTGGGGGGTCCATATTCGTGAACGTATATCTGTCTGTATCTAGTTGTTAGTAGTATTTGCGTACACCGAATTTAACATTATGCATCTGTAATCTTTTGTTCTATTTGCGTTTTGAACAAAGTAACGCAAATCAACGGCAGCTACCTATGAAAATTCTAATACTATTCACAAAATAGTTGAGGCTTGGAATAACCCATATACTCATGAAACGAAACGGCAGAAAACGGCATAGATTTTTTAAAGGGTATACGTCAGTTACATTTTCATTCAGAAGTAGTGTGTGTACCATATTGCGTTAAATGGATAAATTGTTCTACTGTAGAAAGATAAATGAAGGTGTAAAAACGATTAATTCGAGGTGTCTGATTTAAGCGTTATTTTTCATGCAGTAATTTCCAGTCGGTGGACTCAATCGGAAATCATTATAAACAAAAGGCAAATAGATAAATGAAAACGAGAAGTAGCGTCTACAACAGTGCAATTTATTCATTAAATTGAATGTGATAAGAACTCATTAACAATATAGTTCATCTATGGATTTGAATTCTACTTCATTTCCTTTGAGTTCTCTTCAAGTATAAACGACTAACTTTAGTATAATGTATTTATTAAAGTAATCAATCATTCATATCTTATTTACAAAGAACGCAGAATACAAAAGAACAACACGACCTATACGTATAGTGTTGCCAACGTAACAAAAATAGAATGTCACCATTTTCACAGATTCAAAACACAGTTGTGTATCCAGTGTTAATCATTGAGATCACTGGGTGCACAACAGGATGGGCCGGATAGGGGTCTCTCAGACTGGATGGCGCTCAGGGAGTCACAGCAGATGACACAGGAAGGAGAACGGTGTCGCCGGATATATAGTACAGCCTGACAGAGGGCAAAAAGCTCAGCTGTTAAATTCGAGAAATGGTCGTGAAGCACGTACTGAAAACATTCGTCGATTTGGGGAGAGGGAGAAAGGGAAGGACGGAGGTGGAGATTAGGCAGGAGTAGCGCGCGAGCTGAAGCAAGCAGGAGGCGCGAGTGGTGTGACGTCACAGGGGCGAGGGCTCTCGTGGCTGCTAACAAGGCGGCGGCGGGCACTCGATAAGGCGCCGATGCTGCAGCCTGCGGTTCACCGCACCACCCTGCCATCTTCAGGTAGAAGCTTCTGTGCTCTGTCCTTGCTTAACTCAAGAGTTCGTTCTTCATTAGATCGGTGTTCCTTCAGCAAGACACTGTATTTCATCTCTGTTATCCGTGCACGTTTCACAGCAGTTCCAGCATCTACAATGGGCCTTTATTCATCTTTTGCTTTATATCTAATTCACTACAGTCCCATTAAAATGACTCGCTAGTTGACGTTTGTCGCGTGGTGCTACAGTCTTGCCACGTAGGCACTCGACTACCGCTCGGCTGTAGGCGACACACAAACAGTGGCTTAGCTGTATCTAGGACGACCAACTTTTGATCACGGGTTTAAGGGAGATGGCAAAATCTGGTCATGATTATACGTGAGAATAAGGGAGATTTAGTCATAGTAAATTTCAACAGCATAACTATAAATATATAATTTCATTTGGGCCTGCAGCATTGTGTATGTCTTTTAAGGAAATATTGTTAATCTAAGTAATGCCAAAATGCTGCTTCACTTTATAGATGTTAAAAACTGTTTATTATTAAAGCAACAGGCCTATTTCGGCACTGTGGCCATCATCAGGCTATCTGCGGAAAAAATATTTATTATTAAAATGAGTGAAATAAAGATACTTACAATTTTGATACATTTTCCGTGACATATTATTTCAGACTTACTTCCATATGGCATCGTGGAGGTATAATTTATTACAATAACTGCATATAATTGCAGTATATATGCTCTTTAGACAAGATGTTCAAATGTTTGTAGAACTTATGGGACTTAACTACGGGGTCATCAGTTCCTAAGCTTACAAACTACTTATGAACTAGCTAAGACTAAGGACGGCACAAATATCTATGCCCGAGGGAAGATTCAAACCCCCGACCGTAGTGGCCGTGCAGACCGTGACTGTAGCGCCTCAGTCCCCTCGGCCACCGCGGCCGGCGCTCTTTAGGTGGTATATATATTACGTTTATCAGGTATTAATTTATTACTGCTAATCTGTCAGTTTGACATATCCTCCAGCGATGCTCTATGTAAGTCTTAAATAATATGTCACGGAAAATGTATCCAAATTGTAAGTATCTTTATTTCACTCATTTTAATAATAAATATTTGTCCGCAGATAGCCTGATGATGGCCACAGTGCCGAAATAGGCCTATTGCTTTAATAATAAACAGTTTTTAACATTATAAAGTGAAGCAGCATTTTGGCATTACTTAGATTAACTATAGATTGAGTTAGAGAAAACGCACTCTCAGCTTGTAGAGTTACCCCAATATATATATATCTTCGGAAGCAAAGCAATGGAAATGAAACATTAAAAAAAAATCAAACATATTTTGCTTATTTTTACTCATTAATCGTATTTTGGGGTAACTCTACAAGCTGAGAGTGCGTTTTCAAGAGAGAAATGGCATTGATAAGACTCATTTGTGCAGCAAATTCAAAAACGGTGTGCCAAAGGCTATTGATCTTGCATTTAACATATCAAGTTTTTTGTTATATAACTATTTAAACAATGTTAGAAGTTAATAAAATCAGCTCCGACGCGTTTTTCTACGGGTGTATTGAAGCTGTTTAATATTTTTTCATTGGTACAACAAACTGTCTTTAATCTTCATTTTCACTGTAAGAGCACAATATGAAAACCGATTCATTTTAAACCAAATGAAAATACACGGGAACACTTCCCAGAAGGTAGTACGCGAAACAAAACAAAAATGCCCAAGTCGAAATATTTGGTGCTACAAGCGAACCATTAGTAATGGTTCTTTCGAAGGGTTGAGAAATGTTGTGTAAGTCAACTGAGAAATAACTAAAGATGCGCTTCCCTCCTTTCCTATCCTCACTCCTTCCCGTCCCCACCGGGGGACTGGTAACCTCAGTAGTTTAGTCCCCCTATCCCAAACAAACAACACCACACACACACATGCGCTTCTGTTTAATTTCTGTCATCCGCTTTCATGAGTCGTTTCTGCCGCGTGTTGTTACGGTATATAAACGTTAACTGCTGGTAGACACGACGTGATCGCATCCTTGAGTTGCCAGAAATGACCAAGGAAACAACGAGCATTTCCTCACAGACCCATGCATTCCAAACGCCGTAGAAGCACCAACAGTTATCAGGTAATAGTATCGTGTTATAAGTTACTTGGGATATCTCCCTGAGAGAATTTCAAGTATCGATAGTACTTCACGGGCGTCAGGTATAACAGTGAGCACTGACGAAATATACGAGAGAAACAGTCAGAGGATAAGGGAGACGGGAGAATTAAAAAATAAGTGCTAAAATACGGGAGAACCCGTATAATACGGGGGATTTGGTCGCCCTAGGTGTATCACCAAGAGCCCCGGGGCAAAAGAGAAAAATTTTAAATACAGCACTAACAGCAAACTATACTTTCTCGCTATCATCGGTTAGTCCATCTGAAAATATCTCTCTTGCTACAGATATATCGGTCTTAAGTCATTGTAAAGCAATGTGTTAAAAAAAAGTCGTCCAGAAAGTAAGTTCCGTTTCTACTTCTATCCGCGGCAGCGCTACGATCGCAGTTACTCGGACTTGAGGATAAGACACGTACGCCATTTTCAGATCGCTGATGCCGACTTGTGCTTTATGGTGCTTCTTTATGTGAGCCGTCATTAAAATGCCTCCGCGTGTGAAATCAGATCTGTGATTCGTTTTCTAAATGCGAAGAAAGTTAAACCGAAGGAAATTCATCGGCAAATCTGCGAGGTTAACGAACAAAATTCTATGAGTGATTCAATGGTTAGAAGATGGGTCAGACAGTTCAATGATGGTCGTGATTAAATGAACACTGGAGGATCAAGTGGTTAATGATGAACGATGAAGAACGAAGTTGGCACCCGTCTGTGGTTACTGATGAAGTGGTTCACATAATTGAAGATAACATTAAACACAACCCTAAGTTTCTACTTAGTGCCCTTGCTATGGAAATTCCGCAGGTCAAAACGATGACGACGAGCTGAAAGAACATGTTACCCCATGGTTGAATGCCGCGGCGGAGCGGCAATCGCATGAGACGCTAAGCTCCGATGCGCGAGGCCGTTCCTTGTCGTGGGTTCGAATCCCCCTTCGGGCATGGATGTTTATGCTGTCTTTGGTATATGGTAGTTCATAAGTAGTTTGTAAGTTTAGGGACTGATGACCCCGCAGTTAAGACCCATAAGCTTCACAAACACACAACAGGTTTGAATACACAGGCGGCAACCTTCTATGAAGAAGGCATACAAAAACTTGTACCACGCTATGACAAGTGCCTACAAAATTTCGGAAGCTAAGTAGAAAAGTGGTTTAACAGTTCTAGATTTTTGTACAACAATTTTTTTTCTGTACACGTTTGTTTTATATAAATGACGGAACTTACTTTATGGACATATCTCTTATATACCTTAAATTTTTGGCATTAAATTTTATAGTAAATAGCGACAGATAAATACAATTTACAATTCGTTGGTACCTCAATATTTTGCTCTTACATGCAGAATTCGTAAAGGCATTAATACGAACAATCTAGAAGAGTTACAAACTTACATAATACACACAGAAGCATTCCGTACAAAAAGTTCTTAATGAACACTGATTTTGGGCACCGAAATTATTTATAAAACTTTATTATATCATAAAGTTGGAGGATTAATCCAAAGAAACAATTTTTCTTACAAAAAGATAACAAGGAATACCGAATAAAGTTAAATCACAGATAATGTGTTCAAAGAAATTTAAACACTTTGGAATAATGCGTCTCAGATAGAGATACATTATTTCCATGATGAAAGATAACGAGATTAATAAACATCTGTGTAAACATGCTGAATTTACAAATACTGCATATAGGATCAAAATATTAATGTACCAACAAATTTTAAGTCTATTATCAATTTCAACGTCCAAAATTTACAATATATATTTTTCACAGTTTACTTGATCATGGCTTAAGGCCGAAATAGCTGTAATAAAAATAACTATGTACAGCAACATCAGAAGGACTAATATTTATTTATACCTTGATTTTAATTAGAGCGATGTTCATTTCGGACCACGTCTGCTCCGAGCAATTTGAAAATCAAACATCTGCTAATGACGTTCCGTGACAACGTTACGTCAGAATAACAGGTAGGTCATTTCGCATGCCAATAATTCCGTTGCGTTACTTATGCGTGCTTATGAAGAATCGTTCTGAGGACAGTCAGCTCACTTATTCACTTTGCATAGAGGGCATTTTTAATCTGGACAACATCGAGGGAGAAATTTAATGCCTACTGGTATTAGAAAGCTACAGTTCAACAGACTGTTTACAAAATTGAACACACAGAGCCACGGCAGAGAATATGGCAGGTTTCTTTGACCTAATGCCGTCAGTCACGCATATTCTGTAAGGCTGTGAGCTGCACACGGAAAACACGAAGTTGTATCCTTATACTGCGTTATCAAAGGAACAATCGGAATTAGCCAATTCAAATGAAAACCAGGGTGTAACAGATGCAGTCACAGGTAAGATAGATGGAAGGCTTTGGTTCACTGGTCAGATACTGGGAAAAGACAGTGAATTTACAAAGAAGACTGTTTTCCAAACACCTGTGCGTCCAATCCCGTAATGGTGCTCAATTGTGTAGGATTTATTACCGAGACGATAGCAGTTTCAAAGAGCTGCATTTGTCACTGTTTTGATACTAAAATATGTGGAACGCTGTAAGAATATGCCACCGTCTAGCGTAAAAGTCACAAAGCTCCCTGAGATTTTTTTGCAACTTCGCACCTACAGCGCTGCTAAGCACCCAATTTGTATAAACATAGCACGAACTGACTGTATATCGCGTGTATTGTATTGTATGAATATTTGGAGTGGAGCAGGACATTCAGAATGCGGTCGTACTTCTGAGTTCAGTGTAGCGTTGTATTTATTTATTTATTTATTTATTTATTTTGGGGGGGGGGGGACAAATATGTAATCCGTAAATTTCATTTTCGATTTTCAAATGATGCTAAGAAGTAAGAGATAACGGAACGAATAATAAGTGCTCACTGTTGTTAGTCATACTTTCAGATATGGAAGAAACTATTTCATACTTTCGTTCTCTCGTAACATCTTCAGAACCACCACTCTCGATGATAATCGCAAAAGCTTAACCGCTGCTACACGATATTAATGCTGTATAAAAATTACAACGTTTCCTAGTACAGGTAGTCAACTTCATTGGTTTTCTAATTTTATTTTCATAAAAATTCTAGGCCTATAAACAGATACATTTATGGGTTACCTGGTAGTTTGAGTACGAAAACGCCTAGCTAGAAATAATGTGGCCATGTATAAACTGCTAAGAAAATATTAGCAAGTCAGATTCTCGAAGACATACAATTTGATACGAGGTAACTAGGCAACAAAAATATGGTAGGTGCACGCAACGTACATGAGCAGGGATAGGGCGAAATGGTCGCTAATAACAGGATGTCTCTAATGATACAACATTAGAATTTTTACATTCTTGGAGACAAGGTGCTACATCCTGTTATAAGATATATAACGTGTGTGTGTGTGTGTGTGTGTGTGTGTGTGTGTGTGTGTGTGTGTGTGTGTGTGTGTGTGTGTGTGTGTGATCTCCAAAACCCGTAAAAAGACCAATGAAACGTGGAACTACACACCGAGAATGTGGATATAATCAATCAGTTCCTTTTGGAATAGCAATTCATTTTTGTCATTGAAACGTTTTTTGGCGATACGATGACGACTCTGCTGTTGTGAATACTTCTTTATTAAACTGCACTGACAATTTGTTGTTAGGGACTGACATAAACATGAGGTAATATTAGTTTAATCACACTTATTTGTATCAGAATTAACTAGCGTGTTTAGTGAGTAGGATATATGAAAATAACAGCATTATAAATAGATTGTCCTCCGTGTGTATGATACCACTGTTGTTACTACCTACTGGCCGCCTTGAGCGCTAGCATCGTTTCAGCTGTCACTTTTTCCCCCTATAGCGAACGCTTCGTGACTGTTTTTGCACCGTCAGTTCGCCTGCACGCGGAGCAGCCGGCAGCCCGCTAGGATGGCACGCTCGCTGGGTTGCCTACACGCGCAGGCGTTGCCCAGGCCATTTATCACTTCTGTCACTTCTCGGCTCCGTGTTACAACTCTCCAGGCACTTCCATGTTAGCTGCGGAACCACGCCTTGGGCAAGAATTTCAGTGCCCTTCTAGAGAGATCTGGTGGAATGCTGTTGCGGATATTCTCAAAATTACGTAAAGTTGTTTCGTACCATAGCCAACCACACCCCTTAAAACTTCAAATGTTCAAATGTTTGTAGAGGTTATGGGACTTAACTACGGGGTCATCAGTCCCTAAACTTACAAACTACGTATGAACTAACTAATTTTAAGGACGGCACAGGAATCCATGCCCGAGGGGAGATTCGAAGCCCCGACCGTAGTGGCCGTGCAGACCGTGACTGGAGCGCCTCAGTCCCCTCGGCCACCGCGGCCGGCCCCTTTAAAGCCAATGACAATACTTGGAGGGGGAGGGGGAGCAATAAAATAAAAAATTTCTAATAAAATAAAGGACAGTCTTGGTTGTAACGATATTTTCCTTAACGCGTATCGCCTTTTGAGGCATCATTAGAATCTGTAAAATAAGTTTGGGGAGAGTTCACTGGCCTACTCTTATCATGCACAGCGATATAAAAAATAGATTACTGAAATTATTATATGCTTTACATCGCTCAGCTTTGAAAAGATGTTACGCCATAGCCTGGCATCTGAAGTATTTTAAAAGATAGTGCTTTGTGCTACTAAAAACAAGTACAGAATTTCTTAGCATACAAATATAAAGCCCCACGTGGTCTTCATAGTCAACAAAATCAATAATAAAAGTGAGTTGATCCAGTTTTTTTTTTAATCATAAGCATGTTAAGTCAGAACATTTTTAGAAATGAATCTTTTGGAAGTCGCTAAGAGCTCTATTATGAAACGTTGGATCATTACACGATCGTTTAATTTGCGCTCCATGTGAAGCAAAATCACGTATTTAATGCACTCATGATTTATGGCGTCTCATCTCCTGAACGATGTGCTGTTCAGTGATAGTAATATGGTTGTTGCGTTCACGTATAGATACACTAGATACAAAATGTGTAGGTAATGGCATTAGTAATGAACTAGAACATCATCCCTACACGCCAATGTTACCAGGAGATAGACCTTTAAACGCGTTAAACCTATCACGTCATAGCTCCTGAACTATGTGCCGTACACAAACATAGTTTAGCTGCTGTGTTCACTAAGCCAAAGTGGTGATATGCAAGCGCTCTGAGGCACCACGTCACGGATTGTTCGTCCGCTCCCGTCGGAGGTTAGAGTACTCCCTCGAGCATGCGTGTGCGTGTGCTCAGCATGTGTTAGTTTAAATGGTGTGTAAGTCTAAGAGGGCCGATCACCTCAGCAGTTGAACAAATAAAACAAAACAAATTCGCTAATATGTAAAAACTGCGAGTTTCGAACCGTGTTTATCAGTTCAAAAATAATCAAAAGTCATAGCAGATGCCGAATTTCTAGCAAATGATCCGAGAAACTTTAGTACGCTATACACTTTTTTTCTCTCTTTTTATTTCGTATTGAGGGTGTTAGCGAGAAGCAGTTTCGTAAAAGTTTGATATTACGCGCGAATTTTGTTGGGTGAGGATGTCTTATTTTAGAGTACTAGACAAGCAAAATTGGAATATTTTAGAGGCATCAGTTTCAAGACAAACACAGTTTATAATTGTAATACTTGTCTCATCGAGTTAAGCTCTGAATGCTATTGACACTGTACCTCACAAGCGTCTTCTAATCAAATTGCGTGCTTATGGAGTATCGTCATAGTTGTGCGATTGGATTCATGATTTCCTATCAGAAAGGAGACACTACATTGTAATCGATGGAACGTCATCGAGTAAACCGTAAATAATATGTGGAGTTCCTCAGGGAAGTGTTACAGGGCCCCTATTGTTACTAATCTTTATAAACGATTTAGGACTGTTCACGGATGTTGCTGTCGTTTATCGGTCATTAAGGTCACCAGAGGATTTAAAAAATTGGTTAGATAAGATAAATGCAAGGTGCAAAAAGTGGAAATTGACCCTGAATAATGAAATGTATGAAGTCACCCGAATGAGCACTAAAAGAAATCCGCTAAACTTAAATCAGTCAATCTACTAGCCGGAAGTTCAACTAAAGGCCTAGGAATAACAATTGCGA
Source organism: Locusta migratoria (assembly GCA_026315105.1). Classification (NCBI taxonomy): domain Eukaryota; kingdom Metazoa; phylum Arthropoda; class Insecta; order Orthoptera; family Acrididae; genus Locusta; species Locusta migratoria. The sequence continues at coordinate 114,050,102 of CM048745.1, forward strand.
ACAACTTAAATTCGAAAGAACATACAGAAAATATTGCAGGGAAAGCGAACCAAATGCTGCGTTTCATTTGCAGAACACTTAGAAGATGCAACAGTGCTACTAAACAGCCTACACTACATGTTTACGTCAAATGTTGTTGTTGGCCGGCCGCGATGGCCGAGGGGACTAAGGCGCTCCAGTCACGGTCCGCATGGCCACTACGGTCGGGGGTTCGAATCCCCCCTCGGGCATGGATATTTGTGCCATCCTAGTTCGTAAGTAGTTCATAAGTAATTTGTAAGTTTCGGGACTGATGACCCCGTAGTTAAGTCCCATATACTACAAAAACATTTGAACATTTTTATTGTTGCCCTTTGTGGTAATCCAACCACGTGGGACTTGCGGACGATTTAGAGAAAGTTCAGAGAAGGGCAGTTCGTTTTGTATTAACGCGATATAGGGGTGAGAGTGTCACGGAAATGATGCACGAGTTGGGGGTGTGAAGATTTGAGAAATTTCTTTCACCGACTTATTCCAAATGCGAACATATTTTGTTAGCACCCACCTACATAAAATAAGAGAAATCAGATCAAAAACGGAAAGACTTAGCTGTTCCCTTTGCTCGCTCGCTAATGGAGAATGGAACGTTTGAGAAATATGCCCTCTGTCATGCACTTCAATGGGAATTACAGAGTATCCAAGTAGACGTAAATGAATCTTAAAGTTAAGATTTTACCTCTTAATGACTTGATTACGACACAGTTTTCAGTTCTTAAATTCCGTCAAAGATTACGCTAAATAGTGGAAATAAAATTGTTAATACCTTAAGCCGTCAGATTGATTATTTGCAAGGACGTCCTGGGACACCTAATAGCGGATTTTACGCTGAGAGAATTTTTGGTGGAAATATTCGTTGGTAATGGTGATGCGACGCTGTGTCCTCGGTGGCGTAGTGGTCAACGTGTATGCCTTATAAGCAGGAGATCCCGGGTTCGAATCCCTGCCGGGCACAAATTTCCATTTGCCGCACTTTGGTATTTCATTTAAACCTAGTACAGTGAAGCCATAACTGATCGCAAATTGCGATTTATTTCATTATTTGAACACTGTAGTGTTAAAAATATATAATAAGGAATATGACTATATAGTAACTGTACGGACTTCCAGGGTAAACGATTTTCCTTATTAGCGAGGTAAAATAATGCCCTATTCTCGATACTACAAGACGTTCTCACAGCCTCGCGCTCGTGTTATCGATTATATGCGCATAAGTGACGTCTTCGCTGCAGGTTTGTGAACTTCTGTTTTTTTTTCCCTTCTTCGCCACTAACGACGCCTGCTCCGTAGGCAGAGAGGCTTTAGGAGCTCCGGACAGAGGCAAGGCAGGGACGGCTGCATGGAGACCGTCAGAAGAACGAAAAAGAAAACAATACAGCGCCGGCGCTAACTTTGCTCAGCTCTAAATTGGATTTTTGCGCGCAATTACAGCAGCGCCTGACTTTTGTCGCGGGAACACAGCTCCCGCACTTTCATGCCTTGCCGCCGAGAAGTTAGCGCCAAGCATGAAATATACCGATTTACACCTCCCATTCATCCACTTTCAGCACTTCAACATCTGGACGAGAAAAAGAAATTTTTGTACTGTTGCGGTTTGATGCAGCGTTCTAAAGGCCTTTCTACACGGGAAGGGGGAGCTTACGAGATTACCCATGTTGCACCGGACATGTCGTCCGCGTACAGTGTAAACGCGTCCACTTGCACAAGATACACGCATACGATCGCTAGTAGACGGAATAGGATGGATCCTATTCTCACGCGTATGGAAGTGCTTCGCGCATGCGCAGACGACCGCATGGGAAACTCAGCTGACAAACGAAACCAAGTAGGGAATTTGTTTGAGAATGTGTACTTGTCTCCTGCTCAGAGGAACGTAGTTTTTCGACTCATTCGTAAGTATTTTAGAAGTTGATACTATAGAGGAATTGCATTAAAATTTAATATAACCTGTGTACTATTTTTGTTGAATACAGAGATATAGCTGTTAATAAGAAATCCAAACAAACGTAGGGCAAATATAAATCATGAAATTTTCACTGATTTATCCGTCAGTTCTTGAAAGTACAACATCACATTGACTTCAATGTACAATTTTGTGTATGTTCTACAGTTCATTTCCACGTAGTTACCCGGTTTTCTGCTTACTAGGACATATTCAGACTTTAAACTACGTCGAAAACCGGTTTATATAAATAAAAGTCAATATGGTGATCTACCAAGAACTGACGAAAGAATCGGTCAAAATATCCAAATCAGTTTGTTGTACATACCAAGAGCTGTATCTCTGAATCCAATAAAAATTGGACACACGTTATATGAAATTTTGACTGCAAATCGTCTTTACCATCTTCTAAAATATTTGCTATTTTTCCTGAAACATGCTGTAGTTAACAGATGAAATATTTGTTTTTGATGAGCATTACTTGAAGCTTAAAGTGAAAGGTCTATGAATAGGCACCTGAGCTTGTTCATCATATACATAGGCGCGTCAACCCGCAGGGGCTGGAAGTATGTAATCGCATTTTATAATGAGGACGTTAACACATGTGGGCGACGCAATTACACATGAAAACAAATACAGTTTCACAGTGGCAGTCTAAGACACAAATGTTTTAATCATCACAATATATCATACAGTTTCGAAAAGTGATGTTAACGCGGCGATTCATTTGCTGTAAGTTGACAACAAACGAAGAAGACGCGTGAAGCAGACGACGTACGTTCGAACGCTTCTTTGCAGTTCGACGATCTATCGCAAGGGGCGCTGCAGCTGACAACGACTTCCTTGTGCGTGTTGCACGTCTCGTTTAGAAAGGGCTTAAGCCAGTATACAGGTCTGTTAAGTTAAAGGAGTAAAAAATCCAAAGATTGGTTTGAACACCACAGTGCTTTACTAAGCATGGTCCTGTTTGAAGGTGGTACGCCGTTGCCTTCCTCCGACCTTCGAACTGACTTACCCGGCTAGTTATAGTTTAACTAGTTAACTAGTTATAGTTTAACCACGACGCAACCTCTGAATTCTCGCACTCTACCACTGTGCTACAATTGTCAATTGTAAATTACTTATTAATTACTTATTAATTACTTTTCACTTTAATTCCTATTGTTATTTTGATATGAAACTTAAATTATTATTAAACTTTATTTTTGTCTAGTCATTTGACTACGTGAAAGGTTCAAAATATTCAAATGATTGTAAAGCTGATGGGACCAAACTGCACCCCTGGGGTGGCCTAAAAGAAAAACTTTAATATTTAATACATAACGATGTATCTGTCGTAGATAAAAAATGTTCGCGTCTAAGTCAGTGTCAAAGTATGCATATACTCTGGTGAATTAATTATTATCAGTGGCTATATTGTTCATAAAGAAATACTCTGATCAATTATAAAACAGCACGCCTCTTGTTACGATTGTCTTTTTTGTCTGATCGTGTCGTTTGTGGTTGTCGGCATATGTTTTTTACAGATTGCATTGGCCGGCCGCGGTGGCCGGGAGGACTGAGGCGCTCCAGTCACGTTCAGCACGGCCACTACGGTCGGGGGTTCGAATGCCCCCTCGGGCATGGATGTTTGTGCCGTCCTTAGGGTTAGCTAGTTCATAAGTAGTTTGTAAGTTTAGGGACTGATGACCCCGTAGTTAAGTCCCTATAAGCTATACAAACATTTGAAACAGATTGCATTTTTCCTCTTGTCCTGTGGCCGTTATTACTGATGTGTATGGTGCGTAATGTAAATGTTAAATTTTAATAATACATTATCTTTCAGCATAAATGTAAATGTTTTGATTTAATATATACTGTTCTGATGTAACATTAGACCCGCAGTTGTCCTAAAATGACCAATTTTAATGAACGTTTTTTTGTAAATTGTTGACAGCCATCTTGCCCCAAAAATTATTTTCGTAAATTACTGTGACAATTTTACCTTCTAAATTAACTGGTGGATTTCATTTATTGTGCATAAAACTTTATGTACCGTTGACGAAATATTTACAGCGTTATTTTTAGCCGAAATAATAGTTTTTTTTCCCATACCAGATTTGTGTAGGCTATGACGCAATAAATTAGGTTTTTTTTTTCTCTCTCAATATTAATAATGACTACCAGCCTACTGTAGTAACAACACCCGTAAAGAACCCACCTAAGATTTCCATCCTCTAGAAAAGTTAATTTGTGGCATTTTAAAATTTTTATCAGTGTGACGTTAAGATAACTTAAAGAAGCTACATAACACTATTTCAGACTATAGCCCCAAGACGTATTTATGAAAGTAATTCTCACAATTATTAAGTAATTAAAAGAAATTTTTTTTAATTTTAACGTCATAGTCGGCCCCTAGACTTACAAACTAATTAACTGCCGCTAAGGTCAAAACACACACAGACACACACACACACACTTGCACATCTGTATAATAACTACAACCTACATACATTTTAACTAACTTATTTTAGTCTCAGTCTCATTCCACAATTTTTATTTCCCCACATTTCCGGTATCATCAAACTAACGGTTCCATGGTGCTTTAGAACGTATCCTATAAACTGATCCCTTCATTCACTCAGTTTGTGCCATAAATTACTTTTCTCCTCCAGTCCACCCTCGTACCTCTTCATTGTTTACGTGTACTACATAACCAGTTTTCGGCATTATTCTGTAGCACTAGATCTACGAACTGCTTGCTGTCCACGAAGTCTAATTTGAAATGTATGTGAAAATATTCTCTCTCTCTCTCTCTCTCTCTCTCTCTCTCTCTCTCTCTCTCTCTCTCTCTCTCTCTCTCTCTCTCTCTCAACTTCGTCCGTCGTCCGATGTTTCACTGTCAAATGAGTAACTCTACTTCTCTTCGTATCTCACTTTGTAACCCCCTTAGCACCACCTAATTAGCTGGAGCACTCAGTATTACCCTAGCTGTACTTTATGTTTATTATCACTATCTTCTCCTTTCGCGGCTCGTACAAGTCCTTTGGCGTCATTTTACATGCATTGCTCTAATTTTATCTAACAGTGTGTATGGGACGATGGTCAAAGTTACAACTCGCTTTCTTAACACACAGTAAATACGCACACAGGAACAAAGTCCTCTGGAATAGCTGGATCATTGCGTGTAAATTCAAACACTTTTCCCGATAGCTCTCGCTACGAGTGTGCTTTATCGTTGTCAACTGAGCACACTTATCATAAGCCCCAGAGATGATAACCAAGGGCAGTTGTTAACAATACACACGATAGCAACCGATGGAGCTAAACTAATTTACTTCATTATACAAACCACTGGAGTGCATGGGAAAGTCTACTGCCCACCGTACCGTGCACTCAGTGGCGTAGTTATGTCACCAAGGGCCCCGGGGCAAAAATGACATTGGGGCCCTCTTTAAACTAAAACCATGCAAAACTACATCATCAGTTCCTTACCGCCTACTGGAAGACATAATAAGACAAACCTAAATACTATTATGTAAATTATTGTGTGTCACGCAGCAGATAATATTTCATTCTACTCTCAAATATAATTACAACTGTGAAAGTTGGTTTGCTTGTTATGCTTTCACGCAAAAGTTACTTGGTGGATTTGAATGAAATTTTGCAGAGGGGTAGATCTGGACCTGGGTAGGACATAAAGATAAACGACCTCTTGGGATAGTTTTCGAATTTGTTCCATACTACGTGAATGAATTCGCAGGCATAAGCTAGTAAAATATAAACAATGAAGAAGTATTACTTCAAATGTTCAAATGTTTGTAGAGCTTATGGGACTTAAAAAGTAACAAGTAAAATTACTAATTTGACATCTTCGCTTATTATAGTGGCTGTGGGGTACAGGGTAGTGTCTGGAATGAACAATTTACTATTATGACAAAGTAACCATATTTTCTCTTCTTCTTGTACGAATTTCAGAGTGCAATTGGTTACAGCACTTCATTGGGATCTATGATTATGGAGCACACCTTTGGGGAATTCACTACACAAACAGTTGAGTTACCATAATAATACCATTCTATAATAATACATTGTAGAGACTTCATATTCAAATGTGGTCACATGTCTACTGTCAAACACTGTGCTAGTAATTCAGCACCATTCAGTGTTACTTCGCAAAGATTGGCAGGCACGGCAATTCCGACTTCAACCGACAATATGCCGACGATGGCAGGGTCCACGTGTTAGCACACAAGCAAAGGACCTTGTTATGTTTATATTCTAAAGTTCGAATAATTTTTGGATTTCACTTCGTGCGTTTGAGGTTTGTTGGTCAGGGTTCAAAAAGTTCAAAGTCGGAAAACCTTCATTCAACTAAATTCTTATATACAGTTGAACTTCGATTATCCGAAGTAATTGGCGGACATGAAAGTGTTCAAGGATCTACGGTAACTTTTTTCGATCGTCGCTCACGTAGGCCGAGGGGCCCCTTGAGCTCGGGGGCCCCGGGGCACTGCCCCGCCTAGCCCTATGATACCTACGCCACTGCGTGCACTACGGCTTCTTCGCGTTCCAGTAAAGTGTAAAGGGCGTGCAGAAAATTTTCCTGACACCCATCCGTGAGTTCGCTAACTAATATAAAAAATTTCTTCGCAATCCCTATGGTAAAAAATCTGAGCCTCACGTTTCTTTTTTTTTTTTTTTTTCCTTCAAATTTCTGAAGTGCTTGGTTAAAAAAGTATCGAAAGATAACATAGGCTGTGAATGAGCTACTGCTTTCTAAACAGACAGTTAATCGAAAAGTTTCTTGCGCGCGCGCGCACACACACACACACACACACACACACACACACAGAGAGAGAGAGAGAGAGAGAGAGAGAGAGAGAGAGAGAGAGAGAGAGAGAGAGAGAGAGAGAGAGAGAGAGAGAGAGAGAGAGAGATAGTAATAAGGACAGTTTACATCTCACCGCAAAGACGTGGCGACGAGCTGCGACAGGCACATATAAAAGACACACACATACAACACTTTCAGCTATCGGCCATGGCCTTCTTCAGAAAATAGCACATTCACGCAAACACACAGGCACACAACACAGTTATACAACGAAATTCTTAAAAAAGAAACGTGGGAACGGCATTTTATGCCAACAATGAAGGCAAAATGCACACACACGCAATCGACAGCATCATCTACAAAGAACCGAAGAAGGCTGCTCTAATTTTCTCCCAGGTCGTTCATGTAGCTAAGGAACAGCAGAGGACTAATAACACCACTCTTTGGAATGCCAGGTATCCTTTCCGTCGATTAGTGTGAACTGTGTCCTCTTTGACAGGAAATATCCAATCCAATCACAAATCGGTACCTAAGACTATATTCCATAAGCACGCAACTTCATGAGAAGCCGATTGTGATGTACAGTGTCAAACGCCTTTTTTCGAAATATAAACTGGTCAAAAACAATTTGGAAATCAGTTGAGATATCTAGGTTCTGAAGTACTGTCAACAGCAGAATGAACTAAAGTAGTTCAATGTCTTTCTGTTGTTTCTACAGACTGGAGACAACATTACCGCAACCGAGGCAATGGTCATATCAAAATTGTTGCAGAGGGGCTAAGTGCTGACTTATGTTTACTCAACTAAACGATTTACATGAACAAAAATCAAATGTTTGTAATCCTATGGAAGCAAACTACGTTGGTCATCACTACCTAGTCTTACGAACTACTTAAAACTACTTAAACATAAGGAGAGGCATTGAATTAAAATTTATGCGTTGCCGGAAATTCGAACCCGGGACTTCCTATTTACTAGGTAGGCTCTTTAGACCACTCAGCTAACAGCGTTTTAGCCAAAGCAACTACACGGACTGTCTTAAAGCACGTCTACCTCCAAACCACATGCTTTAATTCTGCCTCATGTTCCCTGTGACAGTTCGTGTAGTTGCTTTGGCTACAACGCTGTGTTAGCTGAGTGGTCTAAATCACCTACCTAGTAAGTAGGAGGTCCCGGGTTCGAATCCCGGCCACAGCATAAATTTTACTACAATGCCTCTCCTTGTATTTAATACCTTTGGTATAACGAGACAATGTTGTCTCAAGGAAATGTATTACTTGTTGATATTTACTTAAACTACGTTAAACCACCTAAGGACAACACACACATCCATGCCCGAGGGAGGATTCGAACCTTCGACGCGGGAGGCCGTGCGATCCGTAACGTGGCGCTCAAGACCGCTCGGCTACTTCCGCGCGGCTTTACATAAGCAACTGGGTTCAGTCAGTGTAGCGCGCAGGCAGAGCAATGCAAAAACAACATGACTTACTTGAAGCTATGCCATGGAGAGCCATAACAAGGTTGGAAGCGTGACAGACAGCTGGAGGTGGCTGCAGCTATTGGAGTGTCGCAAAGCGTAATTTTCAGGAACTGGACGCGATTTCAGAGAACAGGAACCCTTAAAAGAAGACAGGGCGAAGGTCGTCCAAGGGTAAATTCAGAATGAGATGACCATTATCTTCGGTCATCAGCTCGTCGAGACAGGAGGCCGAATGCAACTCTGTTGCAACGCGCCCTCCAGGTAGCAATAGAACGCGCAAAAGCAACAGAGTCAGAAATCGCCTTCGGGTTGAGGCCTCTACGCACGGAGGCCTATGGTTTGTGTGTGTGTGTGTGTGTGTGTGTGTGTGTGTGTGTGTGTGTGTGTGTGTGTGTGTGCCATCCGGACAATCGTCGTTCCCTCGTCTGGAGAGAACGTGGAACTCTGAACAATCCTCCTTAGGTACATCAAGCATCACCATGTCTTGGTGATGGACGAAAGGTGTGGGCAGGAGTCAGTATTTGCTGTCGTCGTAAGGATCTGTACGTCGTTGAGAATGACGCTTTGACTGCTCAGAGGCATAGAGATTAGATTCTTTGACCTTATGTTGCGCTCTACGCTGGTGCCATTTGAGATTGGTTTTCTTCTGTTGGACTTTAACGCTCGTCCTCACAGAGCTACACTGGCGGACACGATTGAAGTTGAGGGAATTGAACGTCTGGAGTGGCCAGCTTGTTCACCGGACTTAAACCCGATTGAACATGTCTAGGATGCACTTGGCAGACGCATTGTAGCCAGACCAGCATCTCTCACAACGGTTGCAGAGCTGGATACATCACTCATGGAAGAATGGCCAAATATCCATCAAGAGCAGATTGATAACCCCATACTGTCCATGCCACGCAGTCTTGCACTAAAAGGTGGTACACAGTAAAAGATTCATCACAGTGCTCACATAATGGAGCACGATCACCACGAAGTAAATACTGGTGGCTATAACGGCAGTGGCCAATACGAAGCCGGGCCGGAACAACCTCCTCTCGACGAGAGGGTAGAGATGACGTTGACCAAAGATCAGGCACAGGTTTAATGGCTCGCAGTTTGTTCCCTGACAGGGATGACCAATGTTAAAACCAACGTGAGATGATAAGCCGGGAGACGCCAGCACGAAGGTCATCAGAGATAGTAGAAAAGGTAGACAACCGAGGGAGGAGAACTGCCTCCTTGGCAGCCGTATCCGCAGACTCATTCCCTAGCACTTCCACGTGGCCAGGGACCCACAGAAACGTCACAATAGTTCCGCTCGCTGAAAGAGAGGTAAGACAATTTCTGATGCTTTGTAACAAGGGATGGACAGGATTTAGCGAGCGGAGGCTCAAAAGAGCGCTCTTATTGAGCGAGTTTCACCGGACGTATTTGGTGGCTTGATATAATGCATACAGCTCAGCTGTAAAATTGGAAGTTCACTGAGGGAGACAATATTTAAACGAGGCGTTGCGAAGCACAATGGCTCACCCAACACCCTG